>OY725345.1:14781385-15381385 GCA_963243735.1 Neocrepidodera transversa
ATATGTATTAACATGTCCTATACATTTGTATGTCTTTAAGGATGAATAATAATAATTATTATCTACTTTCCTAATCGTTTAAACTCTTTTGACAATCAAAAGTTTATAGTCTGTGACCTATGGAAATAACATAATTTTTAAATCCAAAAGGTTTATCCGTTTTTACCCACAATTTCAAATGTTTGTGTTTATAATTTTCATTGATTTTTTTTCTTTTTCTAGACAGATCTGCGTCGTCATCGTCAATAGAGTCAACTTTTAGTTCAGGAAATGGAACTGATTACACATCCTTCATCGACTTACCATCGCATGTTAAATCTAACGAAAGTCAACAATCAAGCGGGAAAAATAAAAAAAAGCGTAATTTAAAAACATATAAAAGATACTACAGTTCTGACGACGAGTTATATTTTTTTAACGAAACCGACGATTGGGAAGATGAAGAGGAAACTAGCTCAAATTTTAGTACAAAGAAGTTGAAACTAAATTTTAAATTTTTCAAATCTATTTCCCCGCAGCTTAAACGATCTGGGAAAGTTTTAAAAAGTATTGGAGTAAAAAATATAAAATATAGAAGGTTCCAATCATCGAGTTAATTTTTTATGTTTGTTAATACGTGAATAAATTGTTTAGTTTTTTATTTTAATATCGTCTCTCTTCTTTGATATGAGTTAAAAGTCAGAAATTTTTTGTACTATTTATTTACAAGTTTTAAAAATTCTATTCCAATTCCATATATAAAAACATCAACATCTGTATCATTAAAAAATAAAAGTCCTTTTAAATCCGCAACAGGTGAATTATATTTTGAAACAACTTTAAATGATATTTTTTCGTGTTCTATTTTCCATTTATATAAAATCAGCCTTTGATCAACAGATGCTGTTAAAAAAAAATCTTCTGTAATATAACTTCCCGTTATTTGAGCCCAATGAACTCCAGTATCCAAAAATGTATCAGTAACTTGCACACTAAGAGTTTGGTGATCAATATTAAAATTTAAATAGTTTATTGCGACAGTATTATCGTCACCACCCGTTAAAAATAAAAATGAAGTAAAATTTCTTTGTAAATTTGAGATAGTATTAATTCCTGACTTGTGAACAGGAACAACACCGAATGGTTGTACATTTTGATCTAAAAATAAATCCTCAACATCCCAAAACACTAAGTAACCATCACTGGCTGCAGTTACTAAAATATTTTTTTCAAAAACCCAAATATTAAATATTTTAAAAATACATTTTAATTTATAAAAAATATTTACATGATGTTTTAAGCTGAACACACCATCACTTTCTATGCAGAAAATTTTAATGAACCCATCCGAACAAGCTGCAAATAAATATATTTTTTCTTTTAGTTTTATTACACATAAATCCATTATTCTAGTTTCTGATTCTTCACTATCGATAACTTCATAATAAGAGTAATTTTCTCGGCAAATTAAATTTTGCGCTGGATTTTTTGAATTGAATTCTAACGTCCAACATACAATTTGTGCCCTACCACCTGCAGAAAAAATTAAATATTTCTCTTTATCATCAGGGCACTCTAGTTTGTAAGTAGTGATGCATCTTATACTAGATAAATGCGATTTTAAAGTAATTAGATTATTAAAACTATTTAAATCATTATTTGTTAAAGTTATTTGGAGAGTAGTGTCTTCTCCACCTGATATTAGCATGTACTGATTGGCTATTTTAATAATGTTCAAGCAGTTAACCTCTTTTAGGTGAAAAGGATCTATTAAATCATAAGATTTATTGATGTTTAAATCATATTCAAGCTTATTAATAAACTTGTCTTTAATAAAAATAAATGTAATGATATTTTCACGTTTATCGCAATCCCAAGATCGGTGACCACCACCGCATACTTTTTCCAATAGAATCCTCTTTGCTTGGTAGTTCCAAATAAGAAAGTTGTCACCAGAAAAAGCTATAAGTAAATTGTCTATAATATCTAGTAACCAACTATAAGGCAGTTTGTTCGATGAAATTAATGTTAATTCGTTATCGTTTGTTGAAAAGGTTTTAACAATGCTATTTCTACCTAAAGATAATAGTCTGTTATTATTTACAATTAAGTTAGTAATACCTAAATGACTATGTACTCTTTGTATTGATTGGATAGGAGTGGTTTTACCAATTTTGTACATATGTATGTTTCCTTTTCTGTCACCCACTACAATATTTTTATCATAAATAACTGCAGAGGTAGAACACCTTTGAGAACTGTATGGTAAAATAAATGAAGCTAATAGTATTATTTCAGGTTTCTTTAAATGTAATAATGTTAGTTTTCCCTCTTCTTGACATGTTAGCAGCATTTCACAGGATAACCAATGTATGGATATTATTCTTGTCGCACTTTTTGCTTGAAACGTGAAAAGATTCTCTAATGTGTCATTGTTTTCTTTGTACACATACAATTGTCCTTTGATACCTAAAAAAAAGTATTCCATAATTTATAAATACTGCATTTGTATTCTAAATTGGCTAATGATAATAATTAATAAATACTAACCTGATAGAGCTACTAATTTTCTGCATTTTGATACTTTCAAGACAACGTAACTTTTTAAGTCATCAAAATATTTTATTTTAATCCATTCTTTCATTTTGTTAACATATAAAACTCCATTTTCGGAAAAAACTAAAATGTTATTTGAATTTAAAATACTGATTAATTTCGGATTTTCATTATCTGGAAGCTGTATTTTTTCTTCTTGCATTATATTGTTTAACGAAAAAGCATGGACATTTCCATTGCCACATCCAGTAATGATTAGTTCATTAGTTCTATCAAAATCCAGTGCCCATATGGGGCTTCCTTGGTTTGTTTCTACCTTTCGTTTTAACTTCCCATCTAAACTCCATATATTTACTACAGAATCTTCACCTCCGGTAATAAAACAATCATTTAAAATCAAGTTTCGAAAAACTCTAGATAAATGTCCGTATACCTGGCACAATGGATAAATATTACTTTCTTTTTCCAATTCTGAATATAGATCGTCATTCTCAATTTTCCATAAAACTGCAGATCGGTCATCAGATGTTGAACAAATTAGACCTTTTTGTTGGTTATATTGTAATGAAAATATTACACCCTGAAAATTAAAAAAAAATATTGATAACTATTAAACTTAAAATTGAAAAAAAAAATTACAATGGTAAAATTATTTAAAGAATTTTTTTTTGCAATACAAAAATTTGTCCCAAATAAAAATAAGTGGTTTATATTAGTTGAAAATATCAATTAATCTAGTCAGATGTTGAATATGTTGGTTATTTCAAGGAAACATAGAAAAATGAAACTAAGATTAATGTAACTATTTTACATTCTTGAAATATTTCATAAAATGCGTATTGAAAGCAAGCCACAGCGATTCCAAGTACAACAAAAAAGTACTCTAGTACAAAGTACAAGAAATTGAATCTCAAGTACAAAAAGGCACTTTTACTAAGTACTCAAGTACTTTTTTTAAATACATATCGATACATTTTTGCTCAAGTATCGTAAGTCGCATTGACACAATGGTTTAGTTTAAATCTACAGATGCGGGACATAGGCTATTTCATGCAGCACATAAGAAACCCAATACACGATATGTGAGAAATAAGAACGAAAAATTTTGGGGAAATACACGGACGGGAGATTTGAGAGTCTATTGTGCCAGATCGAATTCAGCCGACTGCTAATGTCATTTGGGTTGAAAATAAAATAAATCAAGGGAACAATTTTTCTATAGTTATTATTTTATTTATCCAGAATTACTTTTCTTTTTAATATTTATTTTATTTTCAAAGCTATTATGGCTGAAAATGTAAGCATATCCAATAATTCTAAAAAATAGAAAATATTTGGCCCTAACAAATATTTTCTTATTTTAAAACTAACCATAAAGAAGTAAAAATGTAGCTATTTAGAATCAGCCACAAATACCCTCTTCTGCAATTTATAAAATACTAAATAAATATAATTTAAAAGTGAAGTCAGCCGCGAGCACATCGCTCTTATCAACACGTTACCTAAGAGTGGTGGAAATAGGATGAAGTCAATGTCTCTTCTTCCTATTGATTCGTTGCATAAATACATTCTTGTTCCTCTCATTACAGATTTCCTGTTATGTAAATATTTTGCTAGATCTGTATACTGACAGCTGCAATGGTTTTGTAATATGGTTAGCACATTAAGTATCCACACAACCACAGTCTACATAAACACATTTCAGAATAAAACCTACACCTCTTTACAAACCAACTTTATTCGTTTTTAATATTAAAAGTTTTTCAAAATTTTGATCAGTGGCGACGAATTTTATTCAATAAAACCTTCACCTCTTTACAAACCAAGTTTATTCGTTTTTGATATTAAAGGTTTTTCAAAATTTTTATCAGTGGCGACGAAGTTTATTCAATATTGTCGCAAATTAAACGAGACGTTCCACTGCAGCTGAAGATAGAAAACATGTATTATATCGTATAAAAACATTTTTTTATTGTTGGGTAGTTTACCAGCATTGGCAGATCGATTTTTTTATCCTCAAGATAATGTAAAAGCTCATACTCAACTTTTGTTCTTCTTGTTTTTTGGGAAATCTTACCTTTAGAGCTTTGGTGAATCTGATAATATGAGAAATTATCACGCTCAAGAAGTTCAGATTCGATTTCGACAAAATCAAAAAACCCATTCAATTTCAGGATCATTGGTGCCATCACTATTATCATTTTTAGAATTTAACAGGCTTCAGCACATGCAAGAAATGTTTGTTTAATACAGTCCAGTATGACCCCTAATTTTTTAGAGTATTAAACAACCGAAGTTTGAATTTTGGACAAGAAATTGAGGCTACTAATGTTTCTTCAGATTCCAAATGGAAAACAGAGAAAAAGCGTTTAAACAGTGGCAGTGCCTCAAGGAATGCGTCTAAAATCAAATTTGCACAGTAATGTCTAGAGCCCTGAAAATCGACTTTATATTCTTCCATTTGTTGGCTAATGAAGTCAAAGTTAGAACTAGATAATTAAAGGTTTAAGTACTTGACAATAATCTTCCAAATATTGAATTAAAGTTTCTTTAAAATTGGAGAGTCCCAGCCTTTGATGTAAAGTGGGAAATTTTGGTCTTGTATCTTACAAAATCTGAGACATGTAATTGAATTTGCCTATAACTTACGACATTTGTCAATTGCATGCATGTATTTTGCAAATGTTCAAAACGAATATTGAATAATTTTACATACATGTAATAAGGTACACATAGGTAGCTAGGTGCTCTTGCTTTGCCACTTCTTATATAATGTTTACCATCAGCAAAAAGCAATAAATTTCAAAATACAAGGTGTCCGCGAAAATGGCGGACATCCATAGTATCAATAGTAAAACTAGTACTTTATTCCTGCATTTGCGGAACTAAAATACCACTTTTACTCCCTTGGAACTAAAATTTTTTAATCCCAAGCGACTAAAATTTATACGAGATCGTCATAAGGTTTTTCATATATTTTTTACGATTTTGTTGGAATTATATTATTCATTAAAAACCACGAAAAATCTAAAATATCTTAAATGGGACAAAGTCGTAATCTTCTGTCATTATTTTGATAATAAATCCGTATAAGACTAAGGTTTTGCAAATATTTTTTATTGTTAGAATTAGCTCAGTTGGTTCACGCAATGGTGAATTGAATGCTGATCACAACTGATCTGGGTTCAAGCCCCATCCGGGAACACCGATCTTTTTATTCTTGCAAAAGCGGGTATTTTATAAAAAAATTGTTTTTTAAAATACATAATTTAATATCAAATATGACTACCTAATCAGAAGTAGGAAACTCACAAATAATAGAATTGATTGTTACGTTTAAATATTAACAAAATTAACAGGTAAATAATTGTTTGAATTTTATGGGGGCTTGGGTACCACGGTATAAAAAATAGCGTATATACCACAGGACTAAAGTGTCTTTTAATCCCTCAGCTACGCTCGGGAAAAAATCTACACCCTCGGGATTAAAAGATGCACTTTTGTCCCTTGGTATATAATATACTATTAGGTCCGAGGATATAAAATGAACATTTTATAAACGTTATTTGAGACACATTTTAAAAATATACCAAAAAGGAGGTTTTATAAACGTTATTTGAGGCACGTTTTTAAAAATATATCAAAAAGTGTGATTTATAAAGAATTTGACAAAAAACATAACTTGTGAAGATTATTCATTATTGATTTGTCCCTATTCAAATATTATTGGATAAAAAAGAAAGAAAATGATCTTCCTACCCACGAATTTTAATTGTACTATAAACGGACGTTTTTAAAGTATTTTTGTACTATAAACGGACTTTTTAAAACGTATGATGAACTATAAACAGACGTTTTTAAAACCCATACTTGGCATCATAAAAACGTTTATTCGCAATCTAGGAAAAACGTTTATCTATCAAAACGTTAGTTAAACTCTGGGTCGTTTTGAAGATGTCCAAATTTGTGACATATGCCCAAAAGAACGTCCAATATACTATAGAGTCTTTTTAATACTTCAGTAAATTCAGAGGAGTCGTTTTTAAACGATTTTTTATGTTATTAGGGATAGAATTTTTTGTTTGAAATGATGTCATCTACCTATTCCTTTTATAAGTGCACTATTTTCTGAGTTTTTTAAAAAATACTTGAGTATGTTGAAATACAAAAAGTACTTCAATTTCGTTGAAAGTACTTGAAGAAAAAAAGTATTTGAGTACATTAAAAAGTACTTGAAATACTGAACCGTACTTGAGTACTTTCCTACAGGAAAAACAGTGAAATTACAAGTACGAGTATATATATTCTCAGTGTACTCTGGACCAAGTACCAATTATACTAAATGTACTTCGAGTATGTCTATTGAGTACTTGTACTCGAGTAGCGCACAGCTCTGAAGCAAGCACTTAATTATTAAACAAATGTGAATAAATAAACATAGCCAAATGTATATATACTACATATAAATCCAATCTATACCTAAATTGCATTACAGATCTCCAATGACACTCAAATATGCAGAGGAAAAAGATACATAAGAGATCTAAAATAAACCTGTTTTAATTTAGATCCTCATGATACACAATTATTCCTAGAATAAGAAAACATAACTGAAAAGTAATTAATTAAGAATTACTAACTTGATGTTTTTGCAGCCTTTTTAGTACAGGAGAGTAACTGGAATCATCTTTAGCAAGCTTCCAAATTAAAACTTCATTAAATACAGTACCAGATAGAATAACTAACTGTTTATAATTATCGTGGCAAATATGGGCACTGTATAAAATACACCTTTCTTGACATTCAAATATTTGTTTTAAATTTAAGTCAATATCCCATATTTGAACTTTATTTTGCATAGAAACTGTAGCAATTTTGGTTTCGTTGTCTAGTAATTTAGCTTCTAGAATCCAATCATTTAATGTGATTCGACGAACTTCTTCTATTGAATCGTAACTTTGATTCGCATTAAAAAGTAATAAAAAATTTCCACAAAATAAAAGGATCTTATCTTGAGAGAAAGGGATTATTCCGAATATTTGTTCCCCTCTAGTCTTTATTATATTTACTTTGTTAATTAATTTTGAAGTTTTATTGCTGAAAATATGAAGTGTTGCTCCAATACCTAAAAAATACATAAATGAAATAGTGATTTACATGAAGAAACGTACGACTTACCAACAAATGTAACATTTTTAAATGTTTTTATTGCTGTTACATCTGTTTTTATAAATTGGGGAATAAAATTCATTGTTTTTCCTTTAAATGTATGTAACCTAAAATCTAACCTAACATTTTCATGTGCTTGACAGAACTGACCTTGAATTGAAGTAGTGATGGGATCATTCGAATCAGGGGTGTTTTGAATCATAGGCGCATAAGGCCAACATGCTACTGCGCGTCGAACCGCGCATGGAGTCGCCACTTTCGCGAACTATGAGACTGTTTTACAATAACAAATTGTTTAAATTTAAAAAATATAAATTGTTGCAAATAAAACGATTAATAACATCTTATAAACTGTCTCAACAAAGTATATTATAACTTCTCATAAGTGTAGGAGAACATTTAATAAAGAAATAAACATTTATTGTGTTATTACCCTATTGTAAATCAGGCTTTATAAATTATTGAGGTTAGTTTCATAAAATGTCAACTGTTAACTGTGTAACCGTTAAAATTATTTCTTTATATCTAAAATACATATAACGACGTTGGATAAAATGAAATACAAGTAAGTATTTTTTAATTTTAAGTTGTTAGTGAATAGTTTGGCAATAAATATTGTGATCCTCTCAAATATCTTCAACGGGACTGTCCGTTTAAAATGCAATGGACAATGGTAATGGTACCTAGTATTTGGTAGTTGGG
This sequence comes from Neocrepidodera transversa, assembly GCA_963243735.1. Taxonomy (NCBI): domain Eukaryota; kingdom Metazoa; phylum Arthropoda; class Insecta; order Coleoptera; family Chrysomelidae; genus Neocrepidodera; species Neocrepidodera transversa. Next base: position 14,789,792 of record OY725345.1, read on the forward strand.
AAATTAGTTACCTATTATGTGAAAATTATTGTAAAAATGATTGAATTCATTGAGCTAAATTTCAATCAGCTGTTTTAGAACATCATTTCATCAATAATAAATGAAATAGTCATAAAAAATCTCTAATTTATGTTCAACGGGAGTTAAATTTATAGTTTTACGTGTAAAAAACATAAAACATGGGTCTTATTTTCTTAATTATTAAAACTACCCGTGCCATTTATCATTAGAAAATAGGTACCAGGAAACGGACAAGGCTGTGGTAATGTCTACAAGACAAAACAAAGAATGAAAATAATAATGTTTCTACCAATCTTTTATTTATGTTTCAGATCAAATTCCCGCATTCCTGTAGCTGGCTCTTTGTTTATTTATACCTATATTAAAATATTAGTTATTATTTTTATGATTTTTATCAGTATTAATATATTATGTTAATATTTCTAAACTTATGTATGTGAATAAAATTGTTTTATATTATGTGTTGCTAATTATATACTTTCCTAATTTTTTTTTGTTAACCTTTATTACCATTTTACTGTTAACACCTAAAATGTGATCTAAAAATTACATTTTAGGTGGTACAAAAAATGCTAATATACGAAATATGAGAATTTGATTAGGGAATATTCAAATTAACCGCCAAATTCAGTTTAGTTAATTGAACCCTCCAACGCTGCAGGTCAGTCGCACATGTTGCCACTTTTACTCAAGGAAACGGCAACTCTTCTTTCTTTCTCTATGATTCGAATGAAAGTAAATTTGTAATCGACTGAAAAGATCAGCACAACATACATGCTGTGAAGATGAGCATGAATGTGGTTATGGAGGGTATATAAATGTGGTGCTTGAATGGTTTTAGGTAAATAAGCCATTAGAAAAATGACGAATAAATATTTGACCTGTATTTTTTTAAAACCTATTTTCGCCCTATTCAAAAAATATTAAAAATTGCGACTAATTAATGTAGATCAGTTTTAAAAATAAGCGAAAGATGGCGCCATCACGTCCACCCAGTGAAAGAGATGCTCCTTCCAAATAACTATATAGACGATTAAAAATACTACACATTAATTATATATTTTTCATATGACATTTTGTAGTAAAAAGTAAGAATATATTTGAATAAATACCTTCGATTGTAGCGCCGTCTATGGGCAAAAAGATAATACTTTATTTCACTGAACATTGACTACTCGTGGATATGCCCAGTGCTATTTCGAAAGAAAGAGATGAAATGATGTTTCGGCCAATCTCTACCTTTCTCCGTACAGTTAGGATGTTAGAGATGGCGCTAGAAATCGGAAAAAAACTATGCAAGCACCCCATTAGTGCTGAATCATGAAGTGCGAGTTAAGAAATAAAAAAATCGATTCGCTAGAATCAGATTACCGAAATAATCGATTTATGCCTATCGCTACCATGAAGTCTGTAGTTTTTTTTCGCCAGAGATAATTCAGAATCTCATGGTCGATGACGTCACTTGCGCAATTTATTACCTATCAAAAACTAGTATATATTTTTTAAAAACTAAGATATTTATAGCGAGGTAATTTTTAAAAATCAAGTATTCTTTATATAAGATAAAAATTATTTTGTGATAGTTTAACTAATCTTTTGTAGACGCACTCTGTATATGTGAATCATATTGAGTTAAACATAAATTAATTATTTGATGTTTATAGAACTAATCTTAATTGGGATTTAAAAGTGTGTCTGGAAGTTTTATTTTTCTTGTCATTCTTTTAAGTAACCGATGAGTAAACATTTGATTATTTGTTCATTGACATCTATATTAATGTTTTAAAATATTAGATGCGATGCCCAAATATGGTAGAAATATTTAAATAAAACAATATAAACCGTATAAAATCCGATAAGGGTTTTATTATGTTTTTCATTGTATATATAAATGTTTTTTTTTACTACCGTGCATTAAATACTAACTTTTAGGTACCATCTATTGTGTAAAGTTCAATTTGTACTAGTGCGTAAAATATATATCACTTTACGCACCAGTGCTTAAAATATTTCACTTTACGCACTATAGTGCGTCAAGTAAAAAATTACGTATTAATGCATCTAGTTTATTTCTCTTATGTAGTATATTTATATTCATTATTATTATTAAATTAATTATTTAAAAATATTGTAATGAATTATTGAATTTTACAATTATAATTTAATTGTTAAAAAAGTTTGATATCATAAATCTTTTAAAGTTTTTAGATGTTATAGTTTTATATTTTTTACATAAAAAAATTATTAAGCAGTAAAGCAACGCGAAGATTGACTTTACAATGTCAATCCGTCCGTCCATCCATCCGTCTGTCTGGCTGTCTGTATGTCCGTTGCATGGTCAGAGCGATAACTCGAGAACGTTTTCGAATTTTGGAACTCTATTTTCAGCAATCGATAGCTAGTTATAATAGCTTGCCCACCGACTATTTCAATGGCATAAGTCAACTACAAGCGTCTGTCTATCCGTTTGTGCGTGCGTCTTTCCGTCTATCTCGGCGACAACGGTTTCGAATTTCGGATTTCTGTTTTCAGCAATTGACAGCTGCTTACCTTAGCTCGCCCATCTATTGTTTTCAATGACCTAAGTCAACTTCAACCGTCTGTCTGTCCGTTTGTCCGTCTTACCGTCTATCTTAGTTATACTTCGAGAACGGTTTCGAATTTTGGAACTCTGTTTTCGGCAATTGATAGCTGGTCGCAATAGCTTGCCCATCTACTAGTTTCAATAACCTAAGTCAACTGCAACCGTCTGTCTGTCCGTTTGTGCGTGCTTATTTCCGTCTATCTCAGCGATAATTCGGGAACGGTTTCGAATTTTGGATTTCTGTTTTCAGCAATCGATAGACTGGCTTCGAATTTTATTATTTTCAGTGACTAAAACTGAGCTACTTGGATACTGTTTATAGCTTGATGATATATTAATTTTTATATAAAATATGAAAGAATATCAAAGATCAACAAATGTGGAATATAAAAGAATCTTATTCTTATTAATTATATTAAAATTATTAACAGAAATTTTTTTAAAATTAATTCAGTAACAAAAAAAATTATTTAAAAAACAAATTAAAACAAATTAATAGATTGTTGTCAATTTTTGAGAGCGGTTTCGAATTTTGGATTTCTGTTTTCAGCAATCGATAGAACGGCTTCGAATTTTATTATTTTCAGTGATCCAAGTCAACTAAAACCGTCTGCATGTCTGTCTATCGGTTCGTAGTTGAGCTACTTAGATACTAGCGAGCTTGCTGGGTTTATTAATATTTATTTTTTATATAAAATATGAAAGAATATCAAAGATCAACAAATGTGGAATATAAAAGAATCTTATTATTATTATTGTTATATTATTATTATTAATGAAAAATTTTATTTTGGGAAATTATATTAAAAGTAAATTTTTGTTATAGAAATATTAAGTAAATGGTAAGAGATATGTATAAATGATTAACAGAATTTTTTTTAAATTAATTCAGTAAGAAAAAAAATTATTTTGGAAAAAAATTAATAGATTATTGTCAATTTTTGAAAATATAAATTTTGAGGAATGAAAATCTAAGATTTATTAAGAAACATTTTATTAAAAGCATTAATGTATTAAAATATGAGATGGAAATTTTATAATATGAATTTTATTTCTTTAAAAGAAAAGGTGTAAAAATTTAATTTATAAAAGAACAGAAATTTAGGGCCTATAACAGAATATACATAAAATTTATTTATTTTTGTAATGTTTATTAATTTTTTTATTTTATAGAATCCGCCCCAAAATTTGAGATTTTTTTATAATAATATATTTATTTTTTATTGTTATTTAAGAATAATAAGTGTGGAATTACTTATAATTTTGTGTATTCTCAACTGGTTGATTATGGTTGCTTCCATTTATTTGTATACTTTGTATTGAAAAATTGATTGTATATCTTAAATTAAATAATTAAAATATTCTGTTTTTTAAGAAATCTAGATTATTAAAGTATAACAAGTTTTTCCTTAATATTTCAACTTATAGTAGTAGTTTTTCCTATTATTCTAAGGAATCTACGATATTGACATTTACAATGAACAATATTGGCCCCAAGATGGATTCTTGTGGGACTCCCATATGCGTATCTAACAGATTAGAGTTATTTTTTTTTCTATTTTGTTGTACACCTTAAAGTTTAAAGTTACATATTGGAGTTGCGGTTAAATTTTATAACAATAACATTTTTAGCATAAATAAATACTATATGTTAATATGAAAATTAAAAAATAATATTTCGTTTGTTATATAGGAAAATAATTTTTTTTCTTTTGTTTTTATAATATTATAAGGGTTTTTAAGGATGAACCAACTTTTTTATTTATTTTAACCTGTTGTCCGATGACAGAGGACAAAAATTAAGCCCGAAAATTGAGTGCGCAACCAAGAATAGAAACATTCTCTGTAAGCGTATATTGAAGATATTTTTAGTTTAGCAGTTTTCAGCGGAGTGGGTCCCGCCGTGCTTACTGCGAATGTATAATGTTAGTTTTCAGGTGGTGCGTGTTGTGACAAATAAAGTTCGCGTTTTAAAGTGATTTTAATCGTGCGTCGGGAATAATGATAAACACCAATGTACAGCTCTGGTTACTCATATAATCGCTACCGTCCGAACAGGGACAGTGCCAGAGAGGATTTAAGAAGCACCTACGTGCAGTCCCCATGGGTGTACCGTACGCCTGGTATGCCTATAAAATCGTCGAGCAGCTACAAACCCTTCGACACCCCTTCTACTCCCAACAATGTTCCTTCTAGGCCTCGTTATACCCGTTCGTCAACCACCTCCAACGTCGCGCAATTACTCAGTGACTCATGCTCAAGCCTGCTTCAAAAATTGACCACCAGAGTACGTGGGCTGTCCACTACAGTGGAAAGACAGCTTCCTACAGATGGATATTCGAGTCCTTCAACGAATTCTTCCTCTTCAAGAGGTTTCGTGCCACTATCTACAAGTAAAAGCACGACCGTGGTTCCAAACTTTGGCCATACTATAACCAGATTAGAAGACAAATATTCCAACGTATTAGATAAAATTTATAAAAAGCACAAGGTTCCTGAAAAAACGCCGGTACCTCAAGTTCCTCAAGGTAGATCTTTAACGAAAAGCTCCACCACTGTAAACTGCTATTATCCTGAAAAATCTATTTATAATAGTCACAATGATCATCCGGTATATAGAAGGGAAAAGACTCCTTACAAAGAGAGTAGGAAATCTTTGCATTCGACGAGGCATTATCCTGAACCTCAGTATGCTTATTTAGATAAGGATTCGGCGTATCGCTTAAGACACAAATCAAATCATTCCGAACTAAGACCTAGGAGATCTTCGAAACCACATCATAGAAATGGTTTGAGTGAGGTAAATAAGTAATGAGGTTTTTAACATTGTATTGAGATCAAATTTTTCATGTGAAAGAATACAAGATTTTCATATATCTAAGAAGCATGATAAAATTTGATTAAATTATAAAATTACAGTCAATTGGAATTACATAACAATTTTGTTTTTTTATTAAATTTATATAAAATAAATATAAATGATCTAGTATTCTTTATAACACAAACTTTGTGTTATAGTTAAATTTTCTGATCTTTATACTAGATTTGTTTGTTATATCTACCTCAATATTTATTTATCTACGAAGAGTTATATAAATGTAAAAATCTCAATTCTTAGGTAAACGACAGAAAACCTACATCAAACCTGAAACTATGCCCTGTAGAAATAAAATACAACGATAAACCTTCACTGGCACCAATCCACTCCAGCTTCGAAAAAACCCTTAGCCCAGCCAACACGAACATTGGTACCAGTAATAAAGAATTGACGACGACGTCTAGTCTTCCAGATGAAGAAACAAAGCGAGAAGCAAAAAGAATAGAAATCCAAAATCTGATAGCCAAATATTCCGCTTTAGATGAGGCTTATAAGGTTCACAACGATAGCGCTTATAGTTCTTCGAATAGTACTGCTAGTACCAGCACGAAACCTAGTGTTTTGGCCAGTGTCACGCAGAAGTACTATCCTAATTTGGTGTCTGCTGTAAGTTGAGTTTTATTAACTTCATTCGCTTTATACTAATAAAAGCGGCATGTTTTGTTTTATTACGTGGAAACTCGATAATTGCACTTTATTTTATTAATATAAACAGGATTTTATAAAAAATATTAGAGTTGAAAATACAACAATAACAATCATTTTTGAAAATTTGTAATTCTACTTTTAGTTCATTATCAGATAACATTTCATTTTTTAGCAACATATCAAATTCTAAACATCAGCTTTAAAAAACAATTCACAATATAGAAAACACCGTTTTTATTTAAAAGTCTTTTTTCGCAATCAAATGTTAGATAATGCCATAATACAGCTTACATATTTGAAAATCGACCAAATGTTTTCAGTCTCGATGTTATTCAAAAGAGAAACTTTTTATACGAAATAAAACTTAATGTTAGGTAATTAGTTTCGACTGAAAAGCTATCATCAGGCCAAAAACTATTAGACAATTAATTGTCATAAATATGGGCAAAAATTAAAATAAACATTCGGAAGGTTACTTGATCTTGATCTATGGTAAAATCTGAACACTATAAAGGACTATAACGTTCTTTGAAAACAAAATTGGAGCATAGTCCCTTGGGGACCTAAACAATAAAAAAGTATCACGTAAAAAAGGCCACTAGAAACCACATTTATTTTTAGTATATATATTTTCGTTTTATTATAGCTAAGATAAAAAAATCTTTTATTTTCTGACGAGTCTGCGGACACACAGACCGTTTTCGATCGACGCCCCAATTAGACTGATTTTTCTATCTATATTTTTTTCCATTGTGGTACTCTAAAAAATTGCTGACTATCTGTTTTGGACATTTTTTCGTTTTTTAAACATTGGTTTTCTTTTATGAAACTTGATATTGTGATTGTGATAAGAGAAAGTATATTTTATTTATTACAGAGAATTTTGAAATTTATCCAGTTTTACTTATGAAGTAATAACGGTTTTTTTTAAGGTTTATAGGGTGATCTTGTATTTTTTACTATAAATTCGGATTTTTTTCTTTTGGTGATCCTTTATTACAATATTTTCTCAACTTCTATTCGTGGTACCTGTATAATCTCTCTGAGTATCATAACCCAAATGATTTATCCGGCCGATTTTGAGTCGCTGCGACTTTTGAAATTTTTATTGCCTTAAGCCCGTTTCCTGATGGGTCAGTACAGCATTGTTACAGTAAGCACTCGGTATGCCGAACCAGTATCGTCACTATATATCTGAATAATGAATATTCTGAATAGCCTGCACATTACTCTGCGTGATGCGGTACCGATACAGTATGTCTTTGACATGCAGCTACAAATTTGAGAACCTGCATGTGGCATTTACTGATTGGCATTGCAGCATTCCTATCCCTTTCTTGATTATTTCTGATTTCTGTATCACATACGTTGTAAATATGTGTAACGAAATTAAGTTAGTGTAAGGAAATTTTAAAATATGAGTATTTATACAATTATAAATCGACCGAATATTCAAAAAACCTACAGTTTCTTCTGTACATCTTTAATGGCGTTACTACCAACACTAACACTAACTGCTAGTGCCGAAAACTGCAAAAGGCCGAAAACATGAAGATCCGTTAGAGAGTACAGTGCGGTATAGAATCAGTACAACATATTGAAATTATAATTCCCTGGTTAAAGGTAATTATCTATCCTATCCTGGGAAACTATTACTCAATTTGGCTGGGTTCAATGAGGTCTAAATAAAATGAAAAACATAATATTATAAAAAAATTAACAAAATTTATGATTTTTTTCTTTTTCTTCCTCCCTTCTCCAAACATTTACTTCTGCTCTTTATTGACCTTTGGAAATGTTTAACGTTTTCCTCCTTTAAATGGACACCTTTTTTTAAATCTTTGTTCCTTTATTTTTTTTAATAAATAATATTTGATACTTTCCTTAAAAATTTTTATTTCTTCATTGAATAACCATCTCTTTCATGTACAAAACATTCTGTTCCAAATACAATCTTAATTTTTACAGACTTCCCCCTTTTTATGCTTTTTAACAAATTTTTGGACAACCTACTTTTTTACCTCTCGCCCTTCAGATAAGAGAGGGATTGTAATCATGCTAAAAATTTTGTAGTGAGTTTTCAAGTGATTAACAAGTTTTAAGGTCCCTAGAATACGATTTTGATATTTTCACGATGATGTCTGTGTGTGTGTTTGGATGGATGTTGTAGTAACGATAACTCGAAAACTACTGAATTAAAACTTTTGAAATTTTGCACACATAATTCTTATACACTAGATTAGATCTGATTAGATTTTGGTGTTAATCGGACAACCGGAAGTGGCAGTTGCTATGCGTGATGACGTCATTACTAAACGAGATGGCAATAAAGTTTTACACATATATTTTGGATACACTATAGTTTATTTTCGTATCATTAAAATTTTCAAAAACTTTTGTGATTGTTGCCAGATTCACAAAAAAGAAATTTTTTTTCATACTTTTTGGTGTTAACGTGATAATTTTTGATTAAAAAATGGCAGGAGGTCATGTGTTGGCCACATCAGATTTTTATATTAATCATCAACCAAAACAATCTTCAATTTTTTTTAACAAATTTTTTACGTACTATTTAAAATTATATAATTTAAATTATAATTTTGATTGACCCCAAACCAATGACAAATCATTTCACCTGATAGGAAATGCCATCCAATTTATATTACTTATCATTAACTGAAATTTTCTTTTTAATTCAAATTTTTCTTTTTTTATGTTACAAACAAGCAAAACTTTTAATTTTACTTCCAAATCCTATTCATTTTCTTTCATTTAAACCAACCCCTACTTACTATTATATTTTAACAAATTAGTTCTATCCTGTACAGGGTATAACAAATTTCATCACAATATGTTGTACCGTTGCCGTACCGATGTTGTAAATACCGACCCATCAGGAAGCGACCTAAATGTCTCTTTTCCTGAATTATTTAGATTAAAGTTTCTGGATTACCAGAAATCCATATAACCTTGATTCTTGTGTTTGCCTTGAAAATTTTTTGTTCATGACCATCTACTCGACGGCAAATAATAATAATAATCCCTTTCCCGCACAAGCCTTTGGCTTCTGGGGTTCACTCGTAAAGGGGTGAAATATAGGGAGATAATTATTATCTTTAATTTGATCCATAAAACCTGTTTGCCTAACTGCATATTCTTGATATCAAAGGATGTTGCACCTCATTGCATAGTCACTGCAACATGTGAGTTTTGTTCTATCCAAGCAATCTTAAATATTGAAATGTACATCTTTGATCCAAAAAAGTTAAAAAAAACTTTTTAAACTCGTAAACAAACTTTGTAGTTGAATATCCCGCCATTTAGTATTTGGTTTTCTATCTAACTTATTTTCTAGTAAACGAATAAGAAAATATTCCTTGATGACTTTAAATCTGTTCTGAACATATTAACGAATTTACGTAGATAAGAAAAAGATTCTCCTTCTTAATATAGGTAACTTCTTCTTATTATCATAATTGTGTTTCAGAACCGACCATGCTCCTTGGTAATTTTCTTCACTAACGTCTAGTACCCTAATTACCTCAATTGCGTCAAATGCTTTTTTTGAATAATTACATTTTTGAATGTAATCCCAAATCCCTTTAGCATAGATGGTATTTTGACCTTTCTATCGTTAGCGATAGCAGTACCGCCACTATTGTTGTATTCCTTTTCTATACCCGAATTTTTCTATACAAGATTTTCTTTTCCGCAATAGCTATAACTACATAATAAGCTTCCTCGAAACCTATCCTTTAGTTCAATAAAATTAGTCAAAAAAGCGATATTCGTAAATGAAATATATCCTTGCCGATTTTTTTATATTTGATAGGGTGCTGATAGATAATTTTATTATCTACATTTTTGGTCCTTCGAACTTTTATACAAAAACCAATAGTTTGGCGTTTTCCAATATGGCAACCGGAAGTCACTACATAGTAATCCGAAAATCCGGATTTATGCTTCCCTATTACAGATAAAAAAAATGGTTGAAGGTATATTTCATTTATCCAAAAAACCTAATTTTACTGAATTATTTCTTTGATATGTTTTTCAGATGAATCCAAAATTTCGGTTTCAGTTTAAATTAAATCAAACTGGTCATATAAATTTTTACATTTTTCTATCTATCAAGTCAATTACAGACTATTTTGATCATCTAAGTTATTATGACCTGAATCTATGATGATACTTTTATTATTACAAATTTGTTTACCCAATTATCAAATTCTTAACAGCATAACAAGCAATATAAATCTAAAAAAAATATAATTGATCAATATTTATTTCATAAAATATTATTTAAAATGAGAAATAACTAATTGTTTTGAGTTTTTGGATGACAATATTTTAAAAAAATATAAAATTGTGTAGCTTAAAATTTAAAAAATTTTTAATTTTTCCCTATATAATCAACAATCAGAAGTACTTCCATCCCACTCTACTTCTAATTCGAATTATTTAATTGATTTGTAATTTATGGTTTTTACCAATATTTGAATCGAAGGACCGTTTGTTCCATACCGAGATTAGCACGAATAGTTGATGATGCATTGAAATATAAAAATAATTTATATTAATATATCTTAACACCCTAATTGCAATACATACCCCCGGCGATATGTAATGTGATATGATTGATAAGGGAACTAAAAATTGTACAAAATTAGTCATGAAATTCATATTTATTTTGGATTTGCACCAATTACAAATTAAACGAATTATCAAATTAATAGAAAGTGGCAGCTCCGCAGTAAAAATTAATTCACTAAATAAAAAAAAACAGAGGATTGTAAAAATAAAGAATCAAATTGATAAAGGTTTGTTACGTTGATATTTTCCTCAATTTGGTCTCTCCCTTTTCTCAAACTTACATTTCTTGGTTAAAAATTTTGAAAAAATTCCCACTTTTAGTATATTTCATTCTCTTTTTAAAGGTATTGAGTTAATATTGTAATATTACGGATACTTTTCTTTTTCTAGCTTTAGGAACAAAATTTGAATTAAAATTTCTCGTTAAATATTGTTTAGCCCCTGTAACAAAAAAACTGTTGACGTTATTAAAAAGTGCTGACTGCAGATAGAAAGAGAATAAGATGTACTATGTATATGAATATTTTCAAAATTTTAGATAAAAAATTGTGAATGTGGACAAACGGAGAGACCACAATTGTAAGGATTTTTTAATTTTCCTCAATTTGGTCTCCTACCTTTTCTCAAGCTTACAATTCTTGCTCAAAAATTTTGAAAAAATTTTCGCTTTTAGTATATTTCATTCTCTTTTTAATGGTATTAAAATTAATATTCTAATTTTAGGGATAATTTGTTTTTTCTAGCTTTCGAAACAAAATTTGAATTAAAATTTCTCGTTAAATATTGTTTAGCCCCTGTATAAAAAAACTGTTGACGTTATTAAAAAGTGCTGACTGCAGATAGAAATAGAAGAAGACATACTATGTATATGAATATTTTCAAAATTTTAGGTAAAAAATTGCGAATGTGGGAAAACGGAGAGACCACAACTGTAATAATTTTTTAATTTTCCTCAATTTGGTCTCTACCTTTTCTCAAGCTTACAATTCTTGGTTAAAAATTTTGAAAAAAGTCCCACTTTTAGTATATTTCATTCTCTTTTTAATGGTATTAAGTTAATAATGTAATTTTACGGATAATTTGTTTTTTTCTAGATGTAGAAACAAAATTTGAATTAAAATTTCTAGTTAAATATTGTTAAGTCCCTGTAACAAAAAAAATTGTCGACGTCAAATGAGGAGTACTGACTGTAGATAGAAAGAGAAAAAATATACATACGATTATTTTTAAAATATTAGATGAAAAATTCTGAGAAAAGGGACACCCTAAAACTGTAAGGGTTTTTTAATTTTCCCCATTTTGGTCTCTCCCTTTTCTCAAGTTCACAATTCTTGGTTAAAAATTTTGAAAAAATTCCCTCTTTTAGTACGTTATATTCTCTTTTCAGTGGCATTAAGTTAATTGTAATATATTTTATTTTTATAGGACAGTATTACAACGTGTTCAAATTTTTCTTTGAGTTGGTGTAAATTTTTAATCGAAATGAAATGTATTTTAAGAAATAAATAGTTCATAAGAAGCAAATTTATATCAAATTTTAATAGATTTAAAAAAATATGCTAGAAAAAATTATCCTGAAAATAAAAAATGAAACTGTTCAATAGAAAAAGAGAGTGTCAAGTCAAGGGGTCCGTCTAGTTGGACCCGGTAAAACTCATAAATAACTATTTTAAATAATATATTACTGTTATAATTATAGCACTTGATTTTTCTTAAGAAAATTGGGTAAAGTGGCCCCTTTTTCATTTTAGAAACTAGTGGCCTTTTCCAAAAAGAGTAATTCAATTATTTTGATATTTTTTCTGTAAAAACCAAAAATAAAAGATGATGCTCAATAAAAATTTTATTTTTACTAGAATCAGTTAAAACTGTTTTTAGAAAAAACAAATATATGCAGCTATTAATAGTCAATGTCTACAGATGCGAAAGAACCGTCATGTAGAGAATTTATAAATAAGACGTAATTCTAAATATAAACCATTAAAACTTTTTTTAATCATTAGTTTCGTTACACCTCATATGTATGTGCTTCAGGTTATTATTAATGTTTGGAATTATTTTAATTATCTACGATTTAACTTTGATCAAGATAAAATAACATAGATTTAAGAAACAGATAAATAATAATAGTTTTATTTTTATTCGATTTAAAATTCAAACAGACTATTAAATTTGTTTTCTCAGAATAATTTTCTACTATACCCAAATAGCAGAAATACGTCCCCCGGACATCCTCGGGAAGTCCGTTTACGGATATTCGTACGTCCCAGGTACGTCCAATTCAGGACTTCGGACGTCCCTAGGACTCCTCAGGACATACTTTGTTAAATCAAGGAGTTTTAGGACGTTCGATATTGGTCCCAATTTAGAATAAAATTTCCTTTCTAGAACAGATATAGGACATTTCTAGAACCGATTTAGGATCCTTTTCGGCCCAGTATAAAATCTTTCTGGCACAACTGAAAAGCCTGTATATAGACCTGTATGGGATCTTTCTGGGACTATTATGGTCAAATAAATATTAATACAGTTTTATAAAGAGTTTATTAAAAATAGAGTATTGATATTATTTATTGATTGTTTTTTCTCGTTCTGTAGGTACGTACTCAGTATGAACCAGGGCTTTATTGATAATTCGGTCCGTGCGTCATTAGTTAAATTACGTTAAAATAGTATATTTATGGATTAGTTCAACTTTAAGACATTTCACTTAAAATATTTCTTTAGAATATATCTATCAATCTATCAATTGTAACAGTTTACACAGCTTCTTTTAATTGTTAATAATGAAAAATATAAAAATTCAAAATCGCTGGAATGCTCAACAGTGGATCTAAATCGGAGGTCCTCGGGATGGCTTGTGCTGTTTGGGTACTATACCTGAACAGTACTAGCACCATAAAGTGAAATAAACTTTTGACGACTCTATTATTATTATTATCAACATAGTAAAATGTTATCTTAGTAGAATTAATTTTTGGTTTATTTAAAATATTTTTTTTCAAATTTAAAATTAATACGACTTAAAATTAATAACAAGAGCTCACGAGGATGGTTGATGATGATAATTTCTGTTAATGGCTCTGATCTACTGATCAATTGACTAGCACATTTAGTTTTTTCACTTCAGTGCCACCAGTGGTGAGTCTGAGTTATCTCATGCCCTATAACTTTCTGTATGAGCTGAAATAGACATATATTATAAATTTAACTTATGTTATGTGATTGATGGATTAAGTTTATTGAAAAAATCAAAAACAACAAAAAAACATCAAAAAACAACAGAAAAAAATCAAAACACAACAGAAAGCGATCAAAAAAAAATGAGAAATAAAATTAAAACACAACAGAAAACAATCCAAAAAGTGAGAAAGAAAATCCAAAAACCCGAAAAATCAAAAAAAAACTCAAAAAAACAAGTGAAAACGACAAAAGGGAAAAAGTCCAAAAAACCACAAAAAACGCAAAAAATGGCACAAAAAATCGAGAAAAAAATTTCAAAGAACAAAAAAAATAAAAAAATCAATAAATAATTGTAATCATAAAAAAAACTTTTCTTGTTCCCTTGGTAATAAAGAAAGGATTTATAATTGAATATTGTTGTGAGATAAAGATTTGAAGAGGAGTAGCATTACCTGATAGTTGAGCTTCGCTAGTATGCATGATCTGTTTAGTGGACTTGGTATTCCCAATTTGATTATTTTATCGTACAGATTAAATTTATCAATTTCGTGAATGTGGAATTCAAAAAATATATGATCTAGGTCTTCATATTGACCATACTCATAGTAGAGGTGCTCTTTAATTTTGATTTTGGCAAGGTGTACCCCAATTAAACAATGGTCAGAACGCATACGCTTTATTGGGAAGCTAGGTTGGATCTATACATACCATTTGCCATTGGCTTTTGACAATTCCGTCTAGTACACACTGTGACCTCTATGGATTTGCCTTCTCAAGGACTAGATTATATCTTCTCTACTGTATTGGATCTGCGCTGGTACTCTAAGAATTTGTCCGGCTTTAGCTAAGCTATCAAAGCAGAAATAATAAAAGAAGTATATCAATTGTTGGCATCTGTCCTAACATTTTTATTTAATAAATCTTTAACAGATGGTTAATAATAATGTTACAAATTATCGGCCAATTTCGCTAACCTCTTGCATTAGCAAATTATTCGAAAAATTATTGCAAAAAAGAATAAATTCCTTCCTAAATAAACCAAAAATACTCTCAGCTAGACAATATGGTTTTCGAGAAAATAGCTCAACTTCCGATGCTGTCGCTAGGTTAACAAAAATGATAAACAATTCTATAGATAAAAAAAATTCATCTGCATGTATATTTGTGGACCTGGCGAAGGCATTTGATACAGTGGATCACGAACAACTACTCAGTTCATTAAATAATATTGGTCTTAGAGGAGTTGCTAATGACTTAATAAAAAGTTATCTACAAGGTAGAAAACAATGTGTAAATATAAATGGCGAACTTAGCGATTTCCAACAGGTCAGATACGGAGTACCACAAGGTACTGTCTTAGGCCCTATACTTTTTAATTTATATTTGAATGATCTTTATGAACAAGAACTAAATGGAAATGTGATATCATTTGCGAACGATACTGCTGTATTTTATCAGGCTGATGACTGGGAGTCGCTAAAACAAAATATTTCAAACGATTTTGGAACAATAATTAAATTTTTCGAAAATAAGCTCTTAACCATACATTTTGATAAAACCTATTACGTCCCATTTACGTCTTATGCTAGTAATTTACCTACATATAAAAGAGATCAATATAAACATCTATTCTAATACACAAATTGTAATCAAATCAGTCAATAAAATAAAATACTTGGGGAATATTTATTGATTCTCATTTAAAATGGGATAAACATATAAATTTTATAATTAAAAAACTCCCATATATTGTATATAAATTCAAAAATTTTTCTAAATTTCTTGATACAGCGCATTTTAATACTTTATATTACGCTTTAGTGGAATCACATCTTAACTACTGCCTCCTTGCTTGGGGATCCGCGGGCGCACTTCTACTTAATAATCTACATAAAATTCAGAAGTGTATACTGAAAACCATTTACAAAAAACCAAAAACGTACCCATCTGAAGCCATCTATCGTGAATCCGGAGTAATGAACATGTATCAATTGTATGCTAAATCTTTACTAATATATCAGTATAGGAAAAAAAAACAGTCTGTCTCTATCAATCATCTCTATAATACGAGATATAAAATCGAAGCGGTGGTTGTACCTCGAGCTGAAAAAACAATAGGTCTAAAGTGTTTTAACTACTTAGGTCCTAAATTATATAATGAACTCCCGACAGACCTAAAAAGAATTAACTCATTCTTTATGTTCAAAAGGAAAATTAAAAATTGGTTATTAAATATCCATCACGAACATCTTCATGATTTTTTAATATGTGTTAGGCTAAATATATAGTATACTACACGCATTTCTTTTCTGTTTTAATAATTTAGTTTATAATTATATGAATTTATTGTAGGTGAATGGTTGTAGGCTAGTATTTAAGTAAATAACCATGTGCTAAATAGGTAACTATTGATAAATCAATGAAATACGCACACCCCACGTTCAAGTTATCTTCTTGTGGGGGTTTGTTTTCGTTTATTTAACATTTATTTATTTATTAACATCTGCTTTTTCATTTCCGCTTATGTTCACATGACCAGGGACTTTCTAATTGAGGCCGATTTGATTCGCGTGAATGATCAATCATTTTGAGCTTGAATTTTCTTAAGGAGATTTACGTTTGGATTTTGCTGATAAGGGGCTAGAGCTCTTGTTTGATGCACAAGTACTGTAAAAGATAGTTTATACAACTCCTACTGCCACTATAGGGAATTCAATGTGTTAGAGTGAGAGGATACAGAGGTTCGGCGTATCAGAGCCAGTCTTGAGGTACTTCAACTCCGTCTGGTCTAGTCTTTAGTCCCGTCTGGTCTAGTCTTCAGAGCTGTCAGAGCTGAAGTACCCGTAGCCGGCTCTGATGGAACTAAAGTACTTGAAGACCGGCTCTGACACGCCGAATCTCTGCATCCTCTCACTCTTACACAATGAATTTCCTATAGTAGCGATATGAGTTGTATAGACTATCTACTTTTGCGATATTGATCATTGGTGCTTTTTCATTTCCGTTTATGTTCGCATGACCATAGGGATCCATACGGCTTTCTAATTGAGGCCGATTTGATTCGCGTCAATGATTAATCTTTTAGTCATTAAAGACATATTTGGAGTTGATTTTGGTGTCTGTTAATAACATGATCGCACTTTGGGAGTCTGAGAATATTATTGTATTATTGATATTTTTTGCTAGGCATACGGTTGCACCTTTATTGATAGCTGTAATGCTCATGTGTTTCGGTATATTTATTGAGTAAGAGTAAGAGTATTTAAGGTCAGGTATGTATACCTATTTTTTCTTCGTCGTTATTCGTTATTCCCGTAGGGGGCCCAGTATATACAAATGTATGGCTCTGCTTATCGTGTTTTGTTAAAATATTAAAACGTGTATTATGATCAATGGTGTCTTTGGCAATCACGACGGTGATATATTAATGCCAAAAATGAATATGTGAAAACATGTAAAATCTTGCGTAAAAATTAATCAAAATCCAGAATGGGAGTAGATGTAATACTGTAAGTGCCTGTAAAGCCTTTGACAAAAATAAGACTTACATTATTGTGTTTTAAATTACTCTTTTTTTGGTTTTGATCAAAATGCAATTAAGTTTTTTTAATAACTTTCTCAGAAACCGAAACCAATAAATTTTTGTTAGAAAGGAATCCTCCAGGGCTTGGTTTTTGGGCCAATACTATACATAATTTACTCTGCTCACCTGCAAATATTACGAATTTGAAATAAGGATGATTCTCAACGTACTCAGTATTTTGACATTAGTAAAGCTAAAGAAACTTATAAACTTAAACTCTGAATTGGACAGGCTCTGCCAATTTTCAGCCAATCATAATCTTACAATAAACTCCATACTACCCAGTATTATTTTATTTCGTTCAGAAAATAACAAGGAACATGTCAAATGATTTTTTAATACCTGAGATTTATTTACGGTCTCAGACGATATGGCTATTCTCTGACAAGTACCAAAGATTAAAATGGATAAAAATTCTCTTACAAATAAAACTCTCCTATTAAGTATTAATCCATAAACAAAGTAGGATTTATCTCTATAATTTGCTAAAAATGAAATTAATCATTGAACGTTGAATCGATCGAACCAGTGGCGGAGCTCGTTCGTTTCTTAGTAAATTTTTATACGCACGAGCTCCGCCACTGGTTCGATCACTTAGAGATAAATCCTACTTTGTTGTTGTGTGCTTAAACGAAATAAGATAAACAAATGAAATTTTGGAAATGGTTGCATTTAAATAATATTTATATATTTATTGGAGCAAATCTTTAAAAAAACTATAATCAGAGCGAAAATGATGTTTTTCGTAAAAAAAAATCTGTTTCCATATTTTGATTAGAATAATGAACCATATTGATCCCAAAAATATTGCTTAGCAAATAACACCGTTTGACTTTTATACAAAATAAAATTGTATGATTTAACGAAGAAAATATTTCACTGCTTTTTTCACCAGTTGTTGAAAAATATTTTTTTTGTGTTTTGATTCATTAAGAATTGCTATGAACCTTCCAATAATTGAGCGATCAGTTAAAAACATAAAATCAACAACATAATGTTCAGTCTACTATCAAAATATTCACTTGCAATAATTTTTAAGTTACTGTTTCATTTTGTCGATTTTTCTGCTTGGATATTCTGTATGAAAATTGCATGGTTGTATTTTTAAAACTATATGAACACAATTAACCAATTTGACTACTTATTGAATGTATTTTTATGGAAAATTACCAGAGTTCTCCAATTCCTATAGAAGATGACGACGAAGGACATTTGGTCTACAAAACAGGTGATGCCCTACAAAACAGATGTAAGTAAACCATTTTTTTTTCTTTTTTTTTCAGATATAATAAGATAAGAATCGAATATGCTTGAAATATTTCATTTTATTCGGGCCATCGATAAATTTATTTATCTCTGTTATTATGTACATAATGTCACATTTAAAATAAAATGGTCAGTGGTAATTAAAACGGGGGACAAATTATTTGGGCTCATATGATATTTCTTCCTTTATTTTGCAGACAAGATTTTAGGGACGCTAGGCGAAGGGACTTTTGGAAAAGTGGTTAAAATAAAAGATCTCGAAAAGTAAGTACATATTCATAATTGGAATCATTGTAACGGTGAATAATTAGCTTTTCGAAATTTACTTGGCACAGGTTTTGTTTACATAAGATTATACAAAGAAAACATTTGAACAAAGTTCCATATCATAATATGTTCTATTTTTATATACAATTTTTTTAAAACAGTGGTTCCCAAAGTGTAGGTCACGATAACACATATATTTCACATTTTTGAATATGCTCCAGGTAATAATTTATTAATTTACCACTAAATCTGATAAACTAAATTTCTTGATATGTTTCGTAACGATTCATTTTACGTTTCTGTAATTGGCACCGTCCCAAAGCTGGTTATTGTAAAGTTATACTGCTTTAGGAATCTGATTATAAATCAGTATTTTATTATTTACTGACAAGTTGGAGTTTCTTCAAAGAAGTCAGTATATGTTATTTATATCTTAAACCTAGCTCAGTTCTTTATTTTTTACTTGTGCTATCTAACTCGGATTAGAATCATATCAAAATACTTTATATTCATATGATAAGACAATAAAGTCCATTTATTTAGATTACACCGATATTCAATTAAGAGGAATAGAGCTCAGACATGACCTAATAGAAGTCTGTCGCTGCTTGACTCATTTTGAACAAGAAAAATTAAACGAGAATAAGTAGTTCGCAGCTTATTTCAGTACTTAATTGAATGTGCTTTTGTTTCTAGTATCGAACACATACTTCTCGAAAAAAGCAATTAAAATATTATTAAATATGGCAGGTTAGAACAACAAATATAGCTCGTGTTTATTGTTCAAAGTAAAGGAGCAACCTATTCAAAATTTATAACCTTCTTAAAACGGGACAAGGACACACTAGTCGTATTAGAAATTGGTAACGGAAACCTTGTTTCCACAATAAACAGGAGCACATATATACATGAGAGTGTTTAAACGAAGATCCCGCGAATCGAAAATTTCATAGATCTAGAAGCAGTAATTAATAAATTCGATCCAGCAGTATAGAGACCGATTAACAATAGCCTGGGAATTAAAAAATCGCGCTATTTTTTTAGTATAAGAGACTTAAAAGTACCGCATGATATAGTATACAAATGAACAGCTACTTGACTTCGGGATCAAGTCAAAGAATAAACAGAAACAGAACAAAATGGGCTAGTTAAATTAACTAGCTTAATGAGCAGCAGCCTTAGGATATGGCTCACCCCTACTGGCTACAATTCACCATACAATCCACACCTTCTTACGAAGTCAATGGTTGATTTAGGTGAAGCTTCCTTGATGTCGGTAGGCTCCAGCTGTACAAAACCTAATGTACGAAACCTATTCATTTCCAGGAGAGGACAGGAGCATAATATATGCTCCGCCGTTTCGTCTTCCACACTGCAGAAGCGACAGTCCGATGTTTGACTCAAATGGTAACCCAGGCGACAGTGCCCTGTAAGCAGTCCAATTTAGATTCGTAGATCCATTTCTACTCCATTCTAGGATCTGCGATAGGGTGCTGCCTGAGTATTTGACTGAGAACGGTTTAGAGTGAGCTAACCCAGGAATATCTTTCCAGATAGTGTCTTTGACACAATAATGTTTCCGGTCCAATGAACTCAGATTCTGCACCATTTCTCGCAAGATTGTCAGCTTTCTCGTTGTCCTCCACGCCTTCGTGTCCAGGTACCCAGAGCAGGGTTACAAGAATTCGACGCAGTTCCATACCAGCTTCGAGTCCAAAGTAGCAGCCTTATAGAATCTCTCAAGAATTCTATGACACGGAAAGAACCAAAACCAGTCCTAACTTTATGCAGCATTATTGATTTGGCTTACACCACAGAAGATACGGTAGAAGCTTTCTTAGATATGGAATGGATTCTAAACCAATATGGACTTCATTTAAGTTTCAGATATTTTCATGGTGTCAAAATCAATCAGTTTACTTTCGGCCATGAGTAAAATTGCAGAAAAGTCCTTTTAAAACGGCTTAAAGTTAACAAGAAACATTTAATGGTATACCAACTTTCGCGCTGAATACTCACCATTAGATTGGTTGAGTTTGTAATTGAAGGCTACAACCTTAAGCTGCAAACGGGATCAGTGTTTATGGATGTTAGTAGACATTTGATTTGTCATAAAGAGTTCATATTCAAAATGATCAAAATTGGATATACAAAGATATTAATAAATCTATTATATTCATTCCTGTGCGAAAGGTTCTTCAGACTCAAGATGGGACGTTTTCATCATTTCTTTATATCTGATATACCTCGATCTCTAATTTCTATAGGAAACAAAATGCCTAACGAATGAAACACTGGAGTAATAATACCCATCCACGAAAAGGAGATTAGAAAATTTGTAAAAATTATAGACTAACCCTACTTAATATCACCTACAAAATACTTGCAAATATTATAAATCACAAGCTGAAGGAATATGCAAACAAATAATATGAGGCTACCAAAACGAGATCAGACCAGTAACTGCAATACACACCATTGAGCAGATCTTTGAAAAGTCCCTGGAATACAATAATGACCTACACATAATTTTTATAGACTTCAGGAACGCATTTAACTCAATCACAGGAGAACTAGAAACAATAGAAATCTCAAAGAAGCTTAGGGAACAAAATTCCAAGGGGAGATAACACAAGAATTCAACAAAAACTAAATGAGTAAAACAGGGAGACCTAATTACTCCAATACTGTTCAATCTAGTACTTGAAACCATTTTGAGGAAAGCAAACTTAAACACGAAAAATATTATCGTGAACAAGACCTAGCTAATCGCCTATGCCGACAACCTCACAATTGTCGCAAGAACAAAGGAAAGTCTAATAAAAGCAGTAGACAAAAATTCGAATTATAAATAAATGAAGACAGAACAAAATATACCCGAATGGGGAA
The DNA here is from genome assembly GCA_963243735.1 of Neocrepidodera transversa. Classification (NCBI taxonomy): domain Eukaryota; kingdom Metazoa; phylum Arthropoda; class Insecta; order Coleoptera; family Chrysomelidae; genus Neocrepidodera; species Neocrepidodera transversa. The sequence continues at coordinate 14,811,704 of OY725345.1, forward strand.
AGGAAAATAGACTTAGGAGTAGGAGTAGGAATTGTAAGTTTCATCTACTTACGAACATCGATAGGACAAACTAGAAAAGACAAGATAAAAGAGAGAATATTAAAATTAAACAACAACTATAAACAAAAAAGATGAAGAAGATTTAAAAATATTAGAAAGGAAAATACTGCGAATAATACATGGACCAAAACATAACAAAAAATGGAAAAAGGAGATTAAAAAGAAATAGAAAAAGAATTAGGTGGAGTAAATCTAGCCCGATTTATAAAAACAAGAAGATTGGAATGGATGGAACACATTATGAGAAGGGCACTAACAGAAACCTTAAAAATAATGACGAGAGCAAGAGGAAGGCCACGAAGTAGATGGTGGGATCGAGTAGAACGCATTGAAAATCAGAGACTGGAAAAGAAAATGGAAAGCAATAACAGAAGAGGCTAGGACAGATAAAAGATTGTAACCTCACCGATAGAAGAGGACTTATCCACCTCGTCAATAGTTATTTTTGAGCTAGCCATAATCCCTCAGGATTCAACGACTATGGTGATACCTCGATCTCTACATGTTTTGCTTAGTTTATATACAGATGGTCTAACCTAATCGAACATCTTAATGATCTTGAAGATTGGTGTGCATTGTGGAAAAGTGCAATCAATGTCAAAAAAATGAAACACACTGCGATTAGTAAATTTAGTTCTATTCGGGACCGACATACGATGGCAATCTCCAATAAAGAATCTGAGAGTTACTCTTACTGAAAATGTGAAAAGTATTGTGTTGCTTGGTACAGGAAAAATAAAAATTTATTAATCTATTCATATGGTTTTGTAGATTTTAAAATGAAAGTACATTTTTTTGTTTTATAAACTCTGGTATTTTTTGTATAGGAAATAATATTTTTTACAAAAAAATCATCAGTAACAAAACTACTTAATCTATTTTTGTACCAAGCTATTGATTTACTAAAATTATCGTAATAGAAGAGATAGTTAAAAAAATTTGGGAACTATTTTTTAAAATAATCAAAATCTGCTATAAAAGTATAAATAACTTGCAGTAAATACCACTAATTGTATTGCATAAATATTTGCAATTTTTGGCAATATAATTCTTATACAGAAAAATCTAAAAACTATTTAATAGTAAATGCAGATAATAAAAACAAAACCGTTGAACAATATGTCTGACCTAATATATTTAAAAATCATAAACTTGCTCATATTTATTTTATTACTATAATTAATTTCGTACTATTTTTAGAGACTGCTTTAGAGCACTAAAAATAATTAAAAACGTTGAAAAATACCGAGAAGCGGCCAAATTAGAAATTAACGTATTAGAAAAATTAGCAGAACAAGATCCAGATTGTGTTAAGTAAGTATAAACATCAAAATTAACACACAATTTTTATCTAAATATTATCACTGCATTTTCAAAATAAAAAAAATAACATTACTAAAAACAAGAAATATTGAAGGAAATGTTCTTATAATTCATGAGTAAATATTATTATTATTTATTATGTCGATATATTCTCCAAGAAGTTTTATAAAAATAGCAGACTATTCTACAGGATGTAACTTTTTCTTCCAAGTGGATTTATTGCATCCTCCAATCAGTTAATCTTGTTCCTTATACTAGTTTGTATATAGGTTCTTTAATGGTTGTTTTCTGTAGATCCAGTGTAGGTTTTCCATTTGCCTTCTGTGATCCAATGCCTCACAGTTGTTCAGTATGTGGTGGGCGTTATCGATCCCTTTATTCCATTTCCACCGTTGTATAATCCCATTTTGTTTAGGTGCTCTCTGATAGGAAGGTGTCCTTGACGATTCTTGTATAAATTTTTTCACATGTCCAGTTATTTTATCCCACTGTAATTTGCGTTCTTTTATTAGTACTACCATTACTGGTTTTGGACCTATTAGCGATATTAACGATTCGCTTCTTGCGAGTTCATCAACCTCTTCATTTCCAGCGATACTTTTGTGTACTGGTACGCACGATAAGGTTACCCTGTATAACTTACTTAAATTAAAATTTAAACAAATATTAGTTTGATAGAATATATGCAATTAGTAGGTCTAATTAAATGTCAATTGTATCATTTCCTGTGGAAGATGGAACAACTTGCTTATAGAGTAAACCTATTGGTAACAATCCACAGCTGACAAAAAGGAAATTCAACAGAATTCCAGACTATTCTTTAGGGTGTCACATTCACCGAAAAACAAACTCAAAGAAAACTCTCCGATAAAAACTCACCGAAAAAATACTAACAGTAAAAACTTTCCGAAATAAAACCGTTTTTCAATTTGAACTATACTTAATTTAGTCCTATTATGATTATAATAGAACTGTTTTGGTACTATAAATAGAATTCTGTGCTAAAGGGAGATCGCAGCTCAGAGAAAGATCAGTCAAAAATCCAACTTCAACCTATAATTCGACAACCAGTTGGGTTTTACTTCTTCAAAATCCAGTCCATTCTCAGAAATTAACCTACGAACGCCATTAGCAGAAGTTACAATATTTGACGTCCATTCAGCGTCGCTACGCTATTCGTCCCATACATTTTTCTAAAATATATTGTCAGTGTTACGCAAAGGCGTACTGTGTCAATCGCATTATCTTTTTCTAAATTATGATCCAACGAGTATTCAGTCTGAACATAAGAGCTGCATCGCTGGTATTGATCCGGTCGCAATCTAGTAGGATTGTCCATACAAAAGATGGTATCACTGATATCCAAACAACAATAATAAAAGATGATATCTCAGATATCCATTAAAAGAGCAATATTGCCAATAATGCAGAGAGAGACAGTGCACATAATATGATGACATTTACGGTATTTACCTAAAGTTATTAAGAACTTTCTCTACAAATTTCCCGGGGGTGGGTATTCGTTGGATGGAGTTTTTATAAGCTCCAAAAAAAGCTATTTATAATTTATTTATTGTCAACACAATTGGTTAATTTATAATTATTAAATTCGTTACGATGGTGGTTAATTTTTTTGGTTGTCCGGTTTTCCCTATACCTTTTATGTCAAATGGCACCCTCATTCTTCAGTAAATTTTCTTAATGAATAAATATTTTCTTGAGATTTTTGTGTTTTGATTTATGTTCACTTGTCGCCAAACTTTAAAATAATTTCTGGGGTTATTACAACTATTAATTATAATGCTATTATTATTAACTACGATTATGAAACACAACAATACTAGACGATCAGGTATATTTTGTGATAAATTTGAGTACGGAAGTTTCTTACCGAAATGGCCATCGGTTTGTTACTTTGTATTCGCCTTTTTCATGAGATAAACATGCCAGGGGTCTTAAATTTAGCCCATATAATAAGGATGATAAAAAATTGGTTAATGGAAAAAAGTTTAAACCATGGATGATCTTTCTCTTCAACATATCACGAGACATTTACTATCGATCTCAGGATTTTGTTTTAGAATATCTACAAAACTTCAAAGTTTGCAAAAGATCCTGCATATTAGCCAGTATATTTCTTTAAAATAAATAAACCACAAAATTTTTAAATAACACCAACTAGTTTCAGCTAGAAAGTCATCTTCAGCCCCTATATAAAGTTTACAAACAGTAAAAATTAATATTAATAACTAAGTCATAGGTGATGAAGGAAATTAAGTGGGGAGGGAAACTAAGGGTACATAAAAATAATTCTAAAATTTATTCAAATATATAGATTAAAATTGATTGGTTAGAAAAACTTTAAACAGGTTGAAGGTACTGAATTTAGTATAGGACATACTTTAATTTAAATAGAGCGTTGCTCCAAGGGCAACTTGGCAGGAGAAAACTTGTCCACGCAGGGACTAACTGAAAATAGGAGGTTATATAGGCACACCGAAAAATTAAAGGGCGTACCATTCGAAAAATAAGGACAGAGCACATAGGTACTAACCGTAGTTGACAATTTTACTCTATCTCCGGATCTAATTCCTAATCTCAACATTAACCGAATTATACTTTCAACCTGTTTGAAGTTTTTCTAACCTATCAATTTTAACCTATAATTTTTACTATTTGTAAACTTTAGATATGGCCTGAAGATGACTCATTAGCCGAAACTAGTTGCCGATGATTAAAAAATTTGTGGTACATGATTTCGAGTTTCATTTCATTTATTGAACAACTGGACCACATTTGTGATATGGATAACCTTTTGTATATATTTCTTGAAGTTTAGGATATGCTGTGTATTGTTACATAATATAAAAGTGAATTGTACGTATTGATGCCCCTTATCTTTGAACATTCATTGATCATCCAAGATTATATTTTGTTTTAAACTCTTTTGGAGATTTCTTGAACTACTTGGGCTCTGTCAGAATGATATCTTCAGCAAAGAAGAAAAAAATTGATTCCGAATATAAAACCTTGTGGTACTCTACATTTTACCGGTATGTTTATCCTTGTATCTGACAAAAGACCATGTGATAAGTTGTATGTATATTTTGCATTACCAATCTGCTTTTATATTTATATTTAGATACTCCCACTACTCTGTTAAAGAACATAAAACACAAAAATATTTATAGTTTGAAATATTGTGTACTTTGAATCGCGTTCATATCGTAAACTTATCAATAAAAGTAGTAATAAAGTACAAAAGATTTTGATCGGTAAAATATATATGCTTGGTAATAATATCAAACTGTATATTTGGGATTCGTGCCAAATGTGTCTAACAATTAGGTTATTGTATCATCTCCTACTCAATCACAATTAAATGTTCATTGTAAATATACCGTGGATAAAATGAAATTTAACACGTGGCCTATTATTGGAGATATTTGAAATATGTATGTAAAATAAAAAACTATATTTGGTGGTTACACTTAGTATGCAATATAGGTATTTATTTTAAATGTCTAATATTGCTAGTTCAACGGTCGAATACCATAATATAAGCAGCAACTATGTGCTCCATAAAAATAATACCGCATACTAATTTGTAGCTCCAATAAGTTTAGTCACTTATATCTATAATTTATATGCCAAAATTCTAACAATAACTGATCAAATGGATTGGACGAAAAAGTTATCTTCAAGATTTTAAAATTACGTGTTAATCTGAACGATGGGATCACATCACGAACGATTATTACAAGCAAATTGAGAAAATTATGAATAAAATAGAAAAGAAAAAGTTACTGTACACATGCGGTCAGAATGTATCAAAAAAAGACTACTAGGGTAGGTAACCTGAGAAAAAACAAATACTGAGAAGAAAAAGAATAATAATAAAGATATTTCGGAAAAAAGGAGAATAATAGAAATATGGGCATGGTTGGTTGGTTGGTTGAGATACAAATGAAGAGGCTGGGTTGAGTGCCCCAATACTGCAGCCATCAACTTATTGTATTGTCCTATTCATCTGGTAGTCTGTAAAGATATGAGTAACCTTGTTAAGGTTTAGGAGTCTCTTAACAATGTCACATCTTTGAGATAAGAGTCTTCTGACCCTCTCTGTTTATATTTCCACAAGCGCAGAGCCTGACATTCGAATATCACGTGGATGGCTATTTCATCCTCGTCACACAATCTGCATATAGCATATAGTGTGAAGGTGTTTTCTCAGGCCATAATGTCCAGTTATAAAACCGGTTATTAGCTTGATTTGTTTAATGTTTAGTTTCAGGATTTTTTTCAGCAAGTTTTGGTAAACGTTGTTTTACCATTAGCTTTCTTTGTTTAAGCTTCGGAAGTCTCTGCCAGTATGATAGGTGTTGTTTGTGCACCTACTACTGGCTAATTGTAGTTCTTACAGAAGTTTTGGGTATACCAATTACCGATTCAGGAATAAAGTATCTGGTTGCCGATCCTTTTCGTGCAAGGGCGTCTGCTTTTTTGTTACCATCAATGCATTTGTATCCTGGTACCCACCTAAGGGTTAACTTATTAGTGTCACTTAGGTTTTAGAGGTTTTCTAAGTTTGGATTTTACTTGATAACTTTTAAGCGTTTTTATCGAAGCTTTGCGTCAGAGTAGATAAACATGTTTTTACCTATGTATCTCCTCCTTAGGGTTTCTCTTAGACACAGGTCGATTGCGAATATCTCTGCTTGAAATAATGTAGTGTGTACTCCCAGAGATTGGCTATAGTCACATCTGCGAGATTCTCCATATATTCCGGTGCCGGTTCCTATTTCAAATTTAGAACCATCTGTGTACAAAACTATTTCTTGTTTGGGTGTTTTACTAGTTTTTAGTTGTATAAGTTTGGTTTGTTCAGAATTTTTTCCACTAGATAAGTTTTGGGACATTTAATGTTACACAATAAATGTCCCAAAATTTCTCTAATGAACAAAATTCTTTTTCTAAAACTTTAAAAATGACATTTTATTATTATTTTATTTTTTTAGCTTATGTGTAAAAATGTTGGACTGGTTCGATTACTATGGTCATATGTGTATAACTTTCGAAATGTTAGGACTCAGTGTTTTCGACTTTTTGGTGAGTTACAATAGTTATTGTTTATAAAATATTATTACAAACATGTTCTGAAAATATACAGAAGCTACCTTTGATATTTCACGCCCACACTGGTATTTTTAACAATTTAAAATCGGTTGTACTCTTCAAAAACGGATGGTGTTTACGTGATCACTCCGTTTGTTCGATGTACAAACTATAGTTCTTTGTACATATTGTTCAAGGACTCTTCTGTCAAACGGAAACCTGATAATCTAGAGATTCGGCGTAAATCAGCTTATAGAAAATACTGATTTTGTATCATATTTTTTTTCTTTATTGGCATTTTTCAATTCATGTCAAAATATTTTTTTTTCTGAAATAAGACACTTTTAGTCGATATAAATTTATTGTGTTTTCTTCCTGTTACATCATGTATTCTAGTTTAATAACAAAAGGGTTAGTCTCAGTTCGGAACAAACCTTAATTTTTTTAAGAAATAAAGCACAAAGTCCGGTAGCAGAAGAATTTATTGACATTGAAGGGCAACTAGTTTCGGTTAAACACCATCATCAGGCTATTTTAGTGTGTAACCTACTCTATTTCCCTTTCTATGTCATTATATTCTTGTGGCATCTAACTTTGTAATTTATTTCTTAAAAACTTGAACCACATTTGAGATATGGATTTTTACCTGACGATGTTTCAAATTTTACTGCCTAATTTTAAGTAAAAAAAAGCAAAAATATTTTAGTTCTTTGTATAAATTAACTCATCTCTTTTTATATTTAGTCGATGGTGTTAAATGTAGTTCTTCCGGTTGTTTTATTGTACATATACTACACGCTTTGCTATAATTAATTGATAGATAAATTTTTATAACTGATGATGAATAGAATCTCAGTAATGAAGTATCTGATTTAAGAGTTAACACACATATAAAAAAATCGCCTGTGTCACCCCAGAACTTTCCCGGCTCGGCTGTGGAAAACAGGATTATTTTAATTACAAAATACAAAATTCCTGAACTGTGGAAATAGTCTCTTTTTTTCAGGAGACCTCAAAATTGATATTTTCATTGGTACCGGGAAAGTAAAAATGCTAAGAGCCGTGCAGTGCCCATTTATTAATGATTAAAAATTACTTTTCCTCATTTATAAAATTTGAGGTTTCCGTTCGGCAGGAGAGTTTCTGAACATCCTCTAAATTGATGAGGAATTATTAAAAACTATAATGGTATCTAATTCAATTAAGAAAATGCTACTTTTGAGTGTTGCTCTACTTAATTCTGCAACAACAATAACATTAGCTTCTGTATAATATTTTTTTATTCGGTGTATAATTTCTTTCTGTGAGATATTTTAGACGCCTAATAAAATTTTATAGAATAACGCACTGTTTTAATGACGTTTTTGTTTTAGAAAGATAACAACTACCAACCTTATCCATTGGATCAAGTTCGCCACATCGGCTACCAACTATGTTACTCAGTGAAATTTTTACACGAAAACAGACTTACTCATACCGATCTCAAACCGGAAAATATACTTTTCGTAGATTCTTCCTACGAGCTAGTTTACGATGTAAAAAAAGTAAGATTGCATTTACGAAGTAGGGGAAAGCGGGGTAAGATGACAATAGTAAGCTTAAAAAATGCATAAAACTGTGATTTTTCTTCTAGCGAAATATAGACAATTAGAAGGTGATATTAGTACTTTACATATTAAATCTAGATTAAGTAATAGTTAATATTTGAAATAAAAATTTTGATATTTATTTATCTATGTCATATTCGTCATCTTATCTTTCGCAGAGGGTAAGATGACGAAATGTAGAGTGTAAAATAACGAAGTACCTATTCTAAGATAAAAAGGTAGTTATATCATTTATTCTGAACATAATGCAACAATTTTACATGCACCAATCACAAGTCCATTGATTTACCTTTACCATAACATGAGCCAACTCCTCACACCGAATACAGCAGTACCATATCTCGTCTTTCCCCCTTTTATTGTAAATTATGCCATCTTTTTCTTCATCTGAATACATATCAGTGTCAGTATATTATTATCTATTCTATCAGAAGAATCATTAAATTTTATTATTTTCCTTATCGCCTTTTCTTTATCTTTATCCATTGTGGGTTTATTATTTTTGTTGTTGAAAGTTGAAGTCTTTGTTTCTATTTTATCTTTCAGTTTTCGTCTCCTCTCGTATTTTCCTCTGATTTTCTAATTTTTCAGCTTTCTTTTCTTCTAAGACTTTTACCACTGATGTACTGGAAATTACGAAAGACGGTAATTTCTTTCTGCCTTCACTTCAGGTAATTTAGGTACACTCTTATTTAAGATTGAATTAACACCCCATGATTTTCATAATACAAACTATTAATTAACTAAGTGGTCGATAGATGGCTGTAGATGTACTTTCTGCGTAATGATTTAAATGTTTATCATCCTCCAATAATACTTGCTTAGTTGCCTGATGTTACGATCGCCGGGTTTTAATTTTGAGTGAATAGTGATTTTAGTGACATTGGGTACCTAAATAGAAGATTTTTATGACACCATTACACTCGCCTGGCCAAAAACTACTGACCTATAATCCGATATATAAACTCGCCTGTGAATGTAAGGTTAATATTTTTTTTCCAATATTTTTATCGAAATATATACCTGATTTGTATAGTAAAAAATTTTTTTTCAATTTTTTTCTCCAAATAAATAACCTCTGGTTGATTTATATTATAACGATTTTTTTCAGTACCAGAAGTCTTCTTCTGTGGAAATTATTTGTTAGTTACAAAAATTTTATCAGGAAATGATGATTTCAGAACTAATCTGCAAAAAGGGTTATAATGTAGATCCAAAAAATAAAATTAAAATTTTGTTTTAAAATTAATTACTTACTTTCACAATTTTTCAATTTTTTTCTGTTTTTAATTAGGTGACCAGATTTTATAGGTTGAAATTCTGGACGCTATTTTTAATATTTTTTTTTTGCAAAAAAATTATTTTATTGTTATTGTTAATATGGTGGTATACTGAGTGTAGGTGGTTCATGGATAAATAACTTTGGTTGATGACAAAACAAAGAACACCGCACACAATGTTAAGAAATTGGTGCTCGGTACAAGTTAATGAAAATTTTATGTTGTTTGTAAAAGTAAAAAAAAATGACAAGTTGAAATTGTCTGTTATGACTGGTGTAGTCTCAACAGAGTATTAAAATTACTGCTGTTTTGGTAACTCGATCAAGAAAAACGAACTAAAAAAAAATGAATAAACTAAATATATAAAATAGGTGCAACTAATAAAAACAGTACTATTATACAGGATGTCTCATTTATATCGAAAGAACAGATTACTTTTGAGCTTCAATATCGATATAAATACACCAACCAAAATTAGAAAAATGTTTAAAAAATAATTATATTTTCGTAATCTCTATAATAAAATATACAGAGCCGAAGACCATAAAACGGTAAAATTGTGTAAAAAATGTTTACTGCAGGTACAATTTTAAAGTATTTTGATCTATATAGGTTGCCTCTTTAAAAATATCTGCACCATAGTTATATTATTTTAAATGAAACACTCTATATTTTTCCATCCCTCTCTTTCTCTTACTTTCTCTCTTTTTTTACAGTATGAATTTTTTCTTATTTAGATTTTTTTATACATATCATTTGATAGAGAGGCTTTTTTATTTGTTCTAGTTTTTTTCATTTTTTGTTTTTTTCTGTTTTTTGTAGTTTTTTCGAGTTTTTCTACTTTTTTTTTCTGTTTTTTTTTTGTGATTTTTCCATTTTTTCTAATTTTTCATCATTGTTCTGTTTTCCTTTTTCAATTTTTTTCTTTGGTTTTTTAATTATTTCTTATTCTTCTGATTTTTTGCAATTATTTGCAACTTTTTTGGGATTTATTTGCGAGTTTTTGCTATTAATATCAATTTTTTTATTTTTTATGGTTACAGTTCTTTCCGGTTTTTTGGTTGTTCTTTGGTTTTGGCGATGTTTTTCGATATTTCTCTCTATTTTCTCGTTTTTTCTGATTTATTTCTGAATTTTTTCGATTTTTTATATTTTTTCCTCATTTTTTCTCATTGCTCTGTTTTTTTTTTCGTTTTCTAATTTTTTCTCATCTTTGTCTATTATTTTGATTTTTATGATAATATGCGATTTTTTGTGATTTTGTTGCGATTTTTTGCGACTGTTTTACGATTTGTTGTGATATTTTTCGATTTCTTGCTGTTTTTCCGTATTTTACAATTTTATTTTTCTTTTTTTCCCAATATTTCTTTCTCAATTTTTTTCTTTTTCCAAAGAGTTTTGTTTTTTTTTACTTTGATGATTTTTTCTTTTTTTTCAATTTTTTCTAATCTTTCCTCATTTTTTCTCATTGTTTTTCTATTGTTTTTTTGTTTTCTCATTTTTTTTAACTTCATTGATTTTTTATGATAATTTGCGATTTTTTTGTCATTTTTTTTTTGAGATTTTTACGATTATTGTGAAATTTTTCGATTTCTTGCGTTTTTTTTTACTTTTTTTTCATTTTTTTTGCGATTTTATGCGTTTTCTTGGCGTTTTTTTTTTTCGGTTGTTCCATTAATTCATTTTTTTCGTAATTTACAAATTTATTTTTCATTTTTTTCCCAATATTTCATCTGATACATTAGGATATGCACGAGCAGTTGAACCTTGGGTAGTCAGAATAGGAATTTGTCAAATCTCGTTGTTGAGATTTTTGGGGTCTCCTTTCTTTTAAAGCCGATTTCGATGATATTTCTTAATTATCAACCACTTGTCTCAAAATCAGGTGTGTCAAATAACTGGCTATTAAATGTTTAGTAGTTATGTCGGATATGATGACCTCTTACCCGCAATTTTTATTTTTAAAAATTATAAAGTCAAAAAATCAAAAAATGTTTTCTGTAATTTGGTAATTCACAAAAGATATCAGTTTGGAAAAAAATTCTATCAGTTAACCAATACTTAATGTAATTGGCAAAACCTTATTTTAGGAAGCAATAATATTCTTAGCACTAACACTCTATCTGTACCAAAGCTTGTATCATACTGAACTCTGGATGTAAATGTATTTGATATCAAAGTCGGGAAAAACCGGACAACGTTTTCGGTTCTGACTGAAGCCGGTGTAGCCAGACTCTTACATTCAGGAAAAACCGGAAATTCGTCATCTTACCCGATTCGTCATCTTACACCTCTTTCCCCTACGTCTAAAATTGGAAATAAAAAATTATGTTTTAGCGAAAAGACGTACGAAGGGTTAAAAGAACTGATGTTAGATTAATAGATTTTGGAAGCGCCACTTTTGATCATGAACACCATAGCACGATAGTGTCTACACGTCATTATAGAGCACCAGAAGTTATTTTAGGTATTAATTAATTACATTTCTTCTATATTTACAATGATAGTAACGTTTAAATTGGAAATTTGAAACAATATTGAAGAATATCATCATCACTAACCAAAACTACACTTTTTTAACAATCTACGTACGTTTCGTTAACTATGTTAGTATCATCAGGAATTGAGTTGATGATAAACTCTCTAAGTTTATTATCAACTCCTGATGATGCTAACATAGTTAGCGAAACGTACGTAGAGTTAAAAAGTGTAGTTTTGGTTAGTGGTGACGATATTTTTCAAGATAGTAACTTTGCACAATGACACTTAATGGAATAATTTTGCCAGAACGAATTTTGGCATTTTCTTATGGGATTTAACATGGGAAATGGGGGGAAGGGGCGCTTGCTCCTTTACTCCAGCTGTAAATTTTTTTATTTAAATTTTAGAATTAGGCTGGTCTCAACCATGTGATGTGTGGTCGATAGGTTGTATATTATTTGAATTATACCTTGGAATTACTTTATTTCAAACTCATGATAATAGAGAACATATGGCGATGATGCAACGAATTATTGGAGAAATACCAGTAAGGTTAGTTAATTATTAATATCATTTATTTGGTTTAGAAATTATTAGTTTATGAATTGTGTTATTTAGTATGGCCAAGAGGACGAAAACAAGATATTTCTATAAAGGAAAGCTTGAGTGGGATGAAAAAAGTGCGGCTGGAAGATATGTAAAAAATAATTGTAAACACTTATTGGTAAGTGATTTTTTTACTTGTTTATTTGAACCCATAATCATAATAAATGAAATATTAAAAAATATGGGACATATTTCATACAATATAATATCTTCTACATCATTATCATTACCTTTAGTTGCTTCTTCACTGTCATTAAATATAACTTGTGTTAAAAATCGTTTAAATTTATTTCATCTTTTTGGATTAACTTTCTTCTATATCGTTAACTAGAATCTGCATATTTAATGGAAGTTGTGGGAGTTGTGGTCGTGGGAGATGCGGTCAAAGCCAATAACAGTGGGACTTGAGGTCGAAAGGGGCAGGTGTCTTTGGCGGTACTGCGAGATGCGGTCAACAAAAAATTGTATAGATTTTACAATATTCCTCCTAACTTAGAAATTCGTATATATATTTTTTTACCAAACTTAGTAGACAGTTGAATTGATTTAAAAGACACATAACTGCAAAAAACTCATTTTTCAAATAGATACCTGAGCAATGCAAACCAGTGACTATTTTTATGTATATATTTTCTAATAATATTCTACTCTGTGTTTATTGCAGACTTCTAACTGCTTTATAGCAAAATACGATAACCTATTAGAATTTTTTGTTTTTTTTGAGATTTTTTTACATTTTTTTTTAATTTTACACTAAATTAAGAATATTAGAAATAAAAGACAAAAATCTTATGGTATTTCCGTCTTGCTCATACTTGCTAATATTTCTGTCAGTTCAGTTTTCTTTTTTAGATTTTCTATAATTTTTTATTTGGTTTTTGTTTAGTTCTTTTGGGACTTTCTATAATTTGTATTAGTTTTTTTCTTTTGAGATTTTTTATAATTTTTTTATTTGTTTTAATTTTGTTTTTTTTTAAATTTTTTATAATTTTTTATGTTTTTTTTTCGAGTTCTTTTTTAGATTTTTATATATATTTTTTAAGTCTTTTTATGTTTTTTTTTTTAATTTTACTCTATATTAACAATATTGAGAAGAGGTAACCACCCACATTTTGATTTTTGATTTTTGCTGTAGAAATAAAAACAAAGTAAAAGAAATTTTGAAAATAAATTGGGGTTTGAATATAAATTGGGGTTTGTTTGAAAAGGCGCCACGCATATTAATTTAATGAATTGAATTTAAAAAGAAATAAGAAGTGGTTGCCACCCAAATTTTTGTACATTTTGTGTATAATTTGAAAAATAATAAATCCGTAAAAATAAAAGTAACCGTCCCCTAAATATTAAAAAAAATGTTTAGTGGTAGTTTTCACTCTTTAATAATTGAAAAATAAATCACTCGTATCACTTTTGTAGATGGTTATTTTAACACATCATCGTAATTTTATTTTTATATAATATTGATTATTGACATGAAAAATTTAATTTTATTTCAGGAAATGTTCAACAAACTGTTGGTTTAAATTATTCAATAACCGTTTCCAATATGTACTGTATCACACTCAGTTAAATCTTTAACGAGTTCTGGGATCAAAGTCATGTTTTACAATATTTACCAAAAGATAATGATAAGGATACCGAAAAAAATCTCAGTGGCAGCTTGAGCAAAAATATTTAACAAATCATTGCTAATTTCTTATTTTAAATATGCAATAAATATAACTGTCGTTGTAAAAACTGCTGGTGGTCCTTGAGAGCGATTTTTTTAAGAAATCGGGTATAGAGACCCGATGAGTCCTTTTTATTTACCTTTGAAAGATGACAAACCATCCTGGAATATAAATGTATGAAGTGTTGTTAAAAGTTAATGCAAGAGAGCTAGGAATTTCAGAAGAATCAGCTATTGGTTGTATGTAAATTAGTCGCCGAAAACTTAAGATATTGCTATAATCTGGATTAGATACATCTACTGTCAGTAGATGGAACGTTCATTAACTTTAACGGTTCTGTAACTAATGACAATTACGTTTAGATTGTGACAATTATACAAAAAATCAACTTTTAAAGTTTTATTCTAAACGTCATTGCCTTTACTTAGTGAATCTTTAAAATTATTGGACGCTCTATCTACTGACAGCTATAGAAACGTTATGGGCGATAAAAGTATAAGACCAAACTTTTTTTTGTTTATTTAGAGTAATGCATTAACCACTAGGGTTATTAGTTTATAAACAATAAATTAACAACAGGACACCCTACTATAATATATTTATAGTTTTTGAAAACTATTGGTATTTTTTAGGAAGTTTAACAACCCTTGTAGATCAGCACTATCATTAAGAATGTCTTTTACATGTGGCGCTAATTAATTATAGTAATAAAAAAAACTCTGAAGAAGACATAAGAAATGTCGAAACGTTAGAATAATAGTAAATCTTTCATAATTTCTGATTTTTATTGCCTGCTGTTAATTTCCTATGTGCCGAAATGTAACCGCATCTCGTAATATGTGCAGGTAAGAATGAAAATAGTAACCGTATCTCCCACTGACCGCATCTCGGACTGACCGCATCTCACACGACACCATTTAATGTGGCATTAATGACAGTGGTCACATAACAGCTGCAATAAAATTTGGAACATGTGTTACTGTATTTGCCAACTAGGAAGGGAGTAAGTCGCGTAGTATTGGGTGGAGTACGACGAATTTCGGGATCTGCGCAACCTCGTCATCGTATCTAGTATGAGGTAAAGCCGTGCAGTTCTGTTTGGAGTACGATGAATTTCAGGATCTGCGCAATCTCTTCCTAGTTGGCGCTTGCTGTAATAGGTTTGTTCTGGTTTCGAAAAATATCTGCCCGAGAATGTCAGGCACATGCGCAGAAGGTCACTCATACGTGCAGTAGACAAATCTGAGCATTAATCTTATACTGCACTTGTGCCTGACTTTCTCGGCAGATATTTTTCGAAACCAGAATAGACCTCAACGTTGTTATCTAGTCCAAGCAATAAGTACTTTTTTTCTGCAATCTTCTACAGATCAAATTTTATTATTGGAATATGATCAAGGGTGTCGCCTGAAAATAAATTCCATCTTGAAAAACACGTTTTGTGAAATATCTCGTGAACCGTGCATCGTACGAAAAATTATAGTGCCAAGTTTCTGAAACCCTTTTCATGTAAAATTTATAATTTCAGAGCTATAGCTTTGCATAACTTGCACCTTCTAAATTATTAGTGGAAATGCGGCTCTTAGTGAGCAGAAAATATTTCATAACGTATAAAACATATAATTATAATAATAATGTTAATAATAATAATGATAATAATAATAATGATGATATTAATAATGGTAATATTGAGAAGGTGTAGAAGTGCATAAAAGGGCTCAATTAATGATTTAAAATAAAAAACGAAATCAAACATTTATTAATTTAAAAAAACTTTATTTCACTGCGCAAGTCTGAGTTTGGACCGCTATAAATAAAAATGCATTATACAGAAAACAATTTTGAATCAAAGTTGTGCTGAATACTTTTATCTACAAAAATAATCTCTAATATTTTTCTGGTATGATGCAGGGTTCACCTGCTATTTCACAAAACATCTTTTTCAAGATGGCAACTGACGCTCGTTGCCCTCCATCCCACCAACTTGAATTTCCTTTCAGGGTACACCTTTAAGCATGTTCCAATAATAAAATTTAATCTGTAGAAGATTGTATTATGAACCTACTTTTATTTCTCTGGTATAGGCTTCGGTAAAAATAATTTAGAGAGAATAATGATGAATATTCTCTAAAAAGATGTTTGTTGTTTTTAGAAATATAGGCAATCGGAAGATCCTGACCACAACGCCCTTTTTGATCTTATATTTAAAATGTTGGAATACGAACCGGCGGAACGAATAACTTTAGCGGAAGCACTACATCATCATTTTTTTACAAGATTTAATCAGGATAAATTAGCGGACGCGGTTATTCCTCATGCAAGAAAAAACAGAAGTTTATCCAGATGAACCTGGACGATCTTTAAATTAATTTTGTGAATTTTTTTTATCACGTCTTGTGGAGGTTTCATGTATATGGAATTTTTATTAGTGTATTGAATTCATAAATCATAATACACTGTGTCCTGTTCGATATTAAATATTGTATGTCTATTATTTGGACATAATTTTGTATACATGAAATCTATAACTAGTTAAAGTAACGAGACGAAAACGTTTATTATTAAGCTATATTTTATTGAAATAATTTAAAATCGGTGATTTACTGTGATCGTATTCAAAATGCTTAATTTAATTTTGAAATATTATATTGATACAGATGTACATGTCTTTTAAGAAATAAATGCCATATATTTATTTTTTGCGGTTTTATATTCAGACCTATCCCTGCTTTTTTAATTCAAATTTGGATTATACCTCTACGCAATTTAATTTCTTTTATGCTCTTCAAACTAGGTTTCATAAATCTATAGAAGATGCCGTCTAAAATTAACAAAAATTGGAAACTCGAAACTATTTCTCGAATAATCGCTGGGACAGATGGACGGACAGACGGATAGACGGACATTGTAAAGTCAATAAGTACTTTCGCTTTACTTCGCTACTTAATAATACGACGTTACCTAATAATTTCGATAAAAAAGATAATACAACATAACGAAAATAAAAGGATTTCAAATCTGATTTCTACTGAATTCATTTTTAATAGACTATTTTCATAATTATCATATTCCTAAGTGAAGGAAATATCAGAAAATATCAAAAAGGCGATGATTTTTCTGATTGTTTAATTTCTACTATTGTGATAATTTTTTTAATTTATTTGATAATATATGATAATTTTTAGGTAATATTGAGGTATGCCTATTGTTATATTTGTTTTGACGAAATTAAAACAAATTTACATTAGAACTACAACAGGGCCGTAATTTAAAATTATTTTTATTGATGATGGTAGTTATTTCAGTCAAAAAGTCATTTAACTGACAAGTGTGATATATCACTGAATTTGAATTTTAACGGTTTATGAATTTTTGTAATAAAAACAGAGGTCCTTATTTAAAAAAATAACTTAATGGTGGCCGTTAAGTCACGAAACGCCATATAGAAGATTCATTAGTAGTACACTTTTATAGCTTTGAGATACGATTTTAAATAAAAATTATATGTGTAAAAACCCAAAAACAGCATTTTTAGTCTTCCCTGTATAACTCGAAAAGGATGAGAGTCCCTGTAGATTTTTTCGACCAATCTAATGTTTCCATTTAACTGCCTCTATGTCTCTTAGGGTTTCTGATATAGCAATGTTGTTTAAATTCTCTTTCACTGTATTTAGACAAATTCCATTTTTGTTAAGTGCAAAGAAGTTTCTTACCGCAGAAAAAATAGAATGTATTCTAATGTGCATTATAATAATAATAATAAAAATAATAATACTCGCCCTACATTTTACCCCCCTAAGAGTGAACCCCAGAAGCCAATGAATGGCTTGTGCGCGGAAGGGACGCCTATTATTATTATTTGCCGTGTCGCTCCGAGGTGACTTACTGAGGATTAATGGCGCCGTTTGGCTACAGGTGTAGGAAAACCCGGAAAACCTCACCACCATCATCGGCACAGTGACACAGGGGGATTGAAAATCTAGGCTCAAGGCTTAAAATTTTCAGTGTTAGATACTTGGCTATAATCTTGGCTATGATAAAGAAGAAAGTGGAGGCGACACTAATGGTAGCCAGACAAACACATCGAAAAACATGGGAGATAAGTCCCAAAATGGTGTATTGGACATACAACACTTTGGTGAAACCCTTGATCACATACGCATCTTTAATATGGCGGAAAAAATAATCCTAAAAAACAATCGCGGCTGAGTTGAGCAAGGTGTTAGAATTTCTGGGCATAACGGGGGCTATGAAAACAACACCAACAGCAGCCGTGGAAGCTCTGCTGAACCTTCTCCGATTTACATAACAATCATGGAGAAGGCATAAATGAGACTTCCAAGACTACAAAATACGAGCAATAGATCGAATCACAACAACATAAAGCAAACATTCGGAATTAATATTCCAGACCATACAACTGATATGTACTTTTTCAATACTAACTACGCACTAGCATGCGAGACCGAAAGAAATGGATAGATGACAACATCAAGGGCAATCCTGGAGAGAGGATTTAATATACAGACTGATCCAAGACTAGGGAAGAAACTGGCGCAGGATTCCACAGCAAGGGAATAAACTCTCAACTGAGCATCCCATTGGGAATAAATACTTCCGTTTTTTAAGCGAAATTATATGCAATCTTGCAATGTGTGAGTGAAAATAATACGCGGGTAGTGCTCAATGCACGGATCAAAACATGTACAGATAGCCAAGCGTCACTGAAGGCTCTTATGAACCAAAAAGCAACATCAAGACTGGTATGGGAATGCCAAGTAGCGCTCAGTGTCCTACCAGAACACAACAAAATAACTTTGACGTGGGTTTCAGGACACTGTGGTATCGAAGGCAACAAAAAAGCCAGAAATGGTTTATCAACTTCATATGTGGGCCCAGAATCCGCAATCGGAATCACAAAATCTGCCATCCGAGGATGCATACTGGACTGGGTCAAACTAAAACAAAAAGAGAGATGGAATAAATTTATTAAAGAACCGTCGAAACACAAAACTCAACAACTACTCAAATTGAGTAGGAACCTAGGTCACAGTCCAATGAGAAGACACCTGCATAAAATGGGGCTGTACAACGGAGAATTTTAGTGAAGACAATGCGGAGAAAGGACCAGAAACGTTTAAACATATATTGTCAAAAAGCTATATTCGGACAGCCTAGGCTAACCTCCGAAGAATATAACATCCAACCGATGAAGAACGTGTACAGACTACTGTAGAGTATTTACGGAGTGGGTGCTATAGAACAAAATCGGAATGCACAAAAAACCCAAGAGGCTTAGGTACCGCTGGGGAAGATAAAAAGGACCAATATCCGGAAAAAAAGGACCAGCATCCGGAAAAAAATGTTCTATACATGATCGAAGAAGAATTTATGTTATGTATTTGTTTTAGCAGTTAAAGATTTGTTGTTCATATCATCAATTTCTCGATCTTCTGGACAAAGTTAATCCGATTTTAAATAAGTGGGCTGAAAATTTCCATGATTTTTTTAATCTTGTTATTGTTTGTGCATATTTTTTTGTGCGTTGTACTGAAAAATATATGGGACTTTGTTCGATACTTCTTTATGTTTTTTTTTTGAAAAGAATAGAGCGAATAGATCATGATATGGCGGGACCTCTCTGAAAATCGGAATGCACAAAATGCACAAGATGCTTACTAGCCGCTGGGGAAGGTAAAAAAGGAGCAGTATCCGAAAAAAAGGACCAGCATCTGGAAAAAAATGTTCTATACATGAGGGAAGAAGAATTTATGTTATGTGTTTGTTTTAGCTTTCTATTTTCTGCAGTTAAAGATTTTGTGGTTCATATCATCAATTTCTCCATCTTCTAGACAAATTTTTGTGTCAGTTAATCCTATTTTAAATAAGTGGGCTGGAAAGCTTCCATGATTTATTTTTAATCTTGTTATTGTTTATGCATATTTTTAGGGTTCCGTACCCCAATGGGTCGAAACGGAACCCTATTGCTCTCACTCGCGTGTCCGTCCGTCCGTCTGTCACACCAGTATAGCATCTAAACCGTTGGAGCTAGAGTCTTCAAATTTTCACAGTATATGCGTATTGTTGACTCAAAGCCATATAAATTATAAAAAAATATTTTTAAATGTTTTCAAGGGGGGCTCCCATACAGCTAAAGGGGGGAGCTGAAAAAAAAAGTTGGTCTACCCCATCAAGCGAGGTATCGTTGAATAGAGCTCATTGAGTAGATAAAAGCCAAATTTTTTGTTTTAAAAATATTGCAAAGCATAGGCATGAGAAGCCGTCAAAGCCAGCATTTTTTACAAAATTTTGTTCCGAAGTATTTTTTAACTTTCCATTGACCTATGAACTTGAAATTTGGTGATAATGTTTATTGTTACGTATATTTTACCAACATATACCAATATTTTAATAAATATGATGTTTTCGTTAACATTCCCTCATTTTTAGGGTTCCGTACCTTCGTATATATACGAATTGTGATATTCGATATTTTAGTATTTTTATCTGTGTAATCGTATTAGTTGTACTAAAAAACGCATTTTTCATCTTATAATTTTTTTTATCTGTGTCGGTTACGCTGATATTAACAAATTTGTTTGTCTTTTTACCAAGTAGGTATTTCTGACTTATTAGTTCGATTAAAATTTTAAAATCCTTTAAGAATCCTGCCTCTGCACAGCTGGCTTATATTCTACATTTGGTACGGAGCCCTAAATGTGCGAAGTCCGACACGGACTTGACCGATATATTTTAATGTGTTGTACTGAAAAATATATGGGACCATTTTCGGTACTTCTTTGTGTCTTTCATTTCCTTTGCCCAAACAAAAACAATTCGACAGCTGTTGTTTTCGAGTACTTACATCATTTGTTTAGTTTTACAAATAAAATCCAAATTTAGAATTATTTGAAATACGAATGAATACTATTAGCTTGCTCTGTTTATTATTAGATATGATGTGTTTGGTTTTAATTAAAATTGTTAGCTTGAACGAATTATTTAAACTTAAAAAAAAATTCTGGTAAAGTTGTATCTAAGATGTTCCAATTGGTGATAAAATGAAAAACAAAGTATCTGGCACTTTAGAGTAAAAACTTTAAGAAGAAAAATAGAAACGAATTGTGGCTATTTAATAATTTTATTTTAATCAAAATATTTAAAAAATCAGAAACTTAAATTTACAAAATTATATCATATATATTGTTAATTCAGTAAGTTCAAAACAGACTTTGATTTATACCAGAGATAACTGTTTATACCTACATTAGAGGAAATCGCATAACCAACTATATTTCATAACATACTTAACGTTGGGTTAGAATCTATGATAGTTACTCTGTTCACCGTTAGATGGAGGTAATTCAAGATTACATTATACAATAGTAGGCGATTAATTAGATGACCAGCATTAAGGTAAGAGATTTTTTTTTCAACAATTGTAGTCAACTCAACTTTATTTGTTTAAATAATATTAATAAATAAACTCCAAAAACTAAAATTTGTATGGAGAAAGGGATATATGTGCCGTAACATTGCGATTTACTGATGACTGATGGCGACCATCTAAATAACCATAAATGACACTGTCAAATGAAATAACGAATTTTTTTTTAATAATTACTACTTTTTAGAAAACTATTATTTATACTTAAGTTACTTACATACCGTGTGAAATGATTTAAATGTATCATTGCCGATATTCAGCCCTATTAACCTTGATTTTATTTTTATCGGTCGGTTAAATCTCAAAAATAAAACGTATAGCATCGGTTAAAAATAGTTCAGATGTGACAAACACGCTTAATAACCGAACAAATTTAAACTTAATATTTCATTCACAATCAAAATAGTTATAACCTACCTACCTATTTTATTTTTGATTTTTTTTATTGTTTTTATTTCGCAAATGTATAAAAATACTGTATGTCATAATACGATCTATCCAAAATAGTTTAGGGTAAAATATATGAGTTGCAGAGTAAGTTTCCCAAGTTATTGAGAGATAAAATTCGTTTTTATAATTTTTATTTTGTTCTATATAAATATTAATAAATAAATGGAAATAACTAAATAAATAATTTATTCTTCAATTTATGCTACCTAGAATGATTTTTGTATTGGTCCTTGTCAACGTCGTAAGAAAAATTATTCAGTGCTGTATACACACTAGTGTACAGTTGATTCAAGTCTTCATTACCTAAAAATTAGAATAACAAATTTAGATCCATAGTAATTAATTTAATTAAGTTTTTAAGGGAATTAAAATAATAATTTTCTAATGGAACGTTTCTAATGTGATAATAGATTTGTTACTGCATTACTAGTACAAACAGAAAAAAGATTATAACAATAAATATATTGATGATCAATTTGTAAATAATCATGTTTTCTATAATAAAAAATAAGTAATTAAAAATATAACTCTTGCCAAAAACGAAGCAATATATGATGGGCTCATAAATCAATTTTTCTTCACGTATGTGTAGGCAGTAAAAACCATAAAAAAATATATTTTAAAACAGGTACGTACAAACAAAATAGTAGTGAATTAAGTTTCGAAATAAAAAAAATGTTTTTCTACGCCAAGCATCACTTGGATTTGGTCCAACTTTTCGTATCAAATTTACACGTGGATTATAGAATGAAGTTTCTACATTTTCAATAAATTCGAAAATCGTATTATAAATTACGTCTATGACCCTAGGAAAAGAATTATAAATACTGGACAAAAATATTTTCAAGTTTAAAATAAAAAAAAAAACATGAAGCTTTTCCTTACCTAATTTTTCTGTTACATGAAAACTTCTTTCTCCACTATCATTATTACCATTATTAACATTATTACCAAATCCTAATTTATTTTTTAAGGACGGTATAAACAGCAATAAACAAATTATCGCAACAAAACTGACAAATTTCTTAAATAGCACCAACTTCAATAAAATTTTCCCGATAGTGAAAAGATCCAATTTGAATTTAAGTTTTTCCCAGAAAGAACTCAGAGCATGCGGCATTCCATAAAACACTTGGACTGAAGATGATGGTGGTCCATAAATCGGAGGACCATAAACTGGTGGTGGAGGTGGGGGTGGTGGTGGTGGTGGTGGTGCTGGAGGTCCGTAAGCCGGTGCTGGAGGACCATACGCCGGAGGCGGTGGAGGGTTTGGAACTCCGTATACCGGATTTTGGGATGGTGGATAAGATGGAGGTCCATATCTGAAAAGCATGATTTATTTAAAAGCTAGATTAACTAATAAAATTGTATGTATTATTCTATGAAGTATGAACTACTGTCTGCCTTAGTTTTCTAGGCAAAGGCGTAGATATGGGGGTAAAGGGGGTAATTACCATCCCCAGGATACCAAAAAATTGCACGAAAAGAAGAAATAAAATATATGAAATTTTGAAACGGACAAACATATTTGTCTAAAAGTTTGATTACACCCCCCCAGGAAAAAAGTATCCCCCCAAAGTTATCTACGCCCTTGTTTCTAGGCTAACTTATGTGAACCATCGACGTTTAATTTCCTGAGAATTTTCTGATATTATGGATCCGCATTCCTTAAAAACTCTCTGAACAAGCTGGTACTATACGATACTGATTTGACATCTATTTGTATTGAACTGAATCAATAATACTTTTTAATTTATCTAAGCATACGTTCAAGAATTATTCAAATTAGTAATGGTAAAAGTATTTAAAAAAAAATTGCTTCTATTATTTTTATATTATTACTCTGGGTACGTGGGCACGAAGGGGTGGAGAGTAACAAGAAAGCCGACAACCTTCGGGAAAAGGTGCAGAATTCGAGTACATTGGACGGGAACCATTCTTTAGCACAGCCAGAAGCAGTACCAAAGACACTATCTGGAAATAGGCCGAAAGAAAAACTCTACGAAAGATATTTTTGGGTTAGCTCACTCTAAGGCGTTCATAGTTAAACCCTAAAACGTAACATCATTAGTAACCAACGAAAAATCACTGTTTAAAAAACATTGTGCAATATCATTTACGAAGATATTAAAGAGTAAAGGTGAACAATGACCTCCTTGTGGAACACCAGAGGATATATTAATATAACTTGACCTGGCATTATCTATTCTTACCTGTTGAATCCTGCCTGTCAGATAATGTATAAACCAAGCCTCCATAAGATCAGAGAAACCAAAAATATCTAATTTTTTAATAAGATATCATGATCAACTCTGTCGAATGCTTTAAAAATATCCTTTCTCCAAGGTATTTAACAATTTCTGCCGAAATACTAACAAGTTGGTCACAGTTGATTTTCCAGAGCTAAAGCCATACTGTTCGTTGAGTAATAGACTTTTACTATAAAAATATAATTGATTATAGAGTTTTTGGAATGGCTGTTTGTATGCACACACTAGTATAATTCTCCATTTTCTTCTGTCCCCAGATTGAAATATTGGCACCACAAAACTATGTTTCCACAGGGTTGGAAACACTGCTGAATTTAAGGATCTTTTGAAAATAATAAAAAGAGTTTATAGATACAAATTTTACTAAAAAACAATTTGATACACCATCAGGACCTGAGATAACATTGGGTAGTAGTTTGGAAATTTTATCAAAAATTAAGACAAACTGTTAGCGAAGGATTTGAAATGTTCATATTCACTCTCGCCTGTTGATTATTAACATAATTACTATTGAAGAATATCATCACCAAAAACTAAAACTACACTTTTTTAAAACACTCTACGTACGTTTCGCTAACTACGTTAGCATCATCAGGAGTCGATGATAAACTGAATAAGTAGATTTAATATTTAGTTTATCATCGACTCCTGTTGATGCTAACGTAGTTAGCGAAACGTACGTAGAGTGTTTTAAAAAGTGTAGTTTTGGTTAGTGGTGACGATATTCTTTAACATTGTTGAAAACCAAAGGTTCCAAAAAAAAAATAATTACTATTGCTATTCTAACTATAGACTGTTGAAAAAAATTGGGCAAAACCTGTTCGCTACCTAAAAAATTATCATTATTAAATTAGGTATTTTATTCGTCCCTCTTTTATTGTTGAAGTCTTAAAAGCTTTTAGGGTCAGTATAGAGTAGCAGGTCTAAGTTTGAGATATAATCTTAATATGAAACATCAGTCAAAGCTATACATCTTGAAAAAGTAATATAATCAGTCACACTTTGACTGGTCCGGTAGCAGTTGTGAACAATTTTCTTTTGTCTAACTAAAGATCTTAGTTCAGCTGAGAAACAACTTGGAAATTGAACGGTTTTGTATTTTTTAAGGGAAAGAAAAGAAATATAGCCATATCTATTATGTGATAAAACTGTCAGTTGAGTTTAAAACCAAATTATTATTATATTTAGGTACAACACGAAGTATAAATACAAAAATTAAATTTCTTTACCCTTTTATTCACAAACTATCAGACCAATGGTAAAAACCACAAATTTATTACATTTCAATTTCTTTATTAATTTTGATCTTTAATTAGCGTTTAGGAAATAATAATAGATTTTTAATGTCAGTGTCTTACATTCCGTTTACCAAACAAAGGTACCCGCACCATATATACTGATTTTGGACATCTGTCAGTTTTATTCCAATTTTAATATATGGTCAAAAACAAAACTTTCTTATGGACTACAACTTTGCAACTATACAAGGTGGGTCGTTAGATTCCGATCAAGTTCTGCAGATCTACATTTCAAACTTTCTACTACAAAATCAATTTATATTTTAGAAATCATTCAGTACATATCACTTCCAATATCCAATAAACATCGAAAGAAACAACTTACTTGAGAATATCCATTTTCAGTCATTATGCTGAATTATTTAATTAAAAATTTAAACACATATACGAGGGTAACATGAAAGCTACGAAATTCAACACGATAGAGTATCCAGTGCCATAGTTGCTAATGCAATGATCATGCAACTGCAAGATACCGACGATGTTTTTCCCCCACCAATGTCTCAAATGTGCGGAAGACCACATAACCAGAAAATGCCCAAAATTCATAGATTTCCCACCGAAATGTATAAACTCTGATAGCCGCCCACTAAAAACTGTAATCCATGGAAATATGGACAGAGAGATCATGCAAGTATGTTGAAAGAAGACTTAAGAGCACTTACAGAAAATTCCCGGCCTCCATCCACAGCTACAACTAGGTGTGTCGGGGCAGATGCTCCCCCGTACATTTGATAATGATAAAATTTAAGTGAAAAAGTTGCTCCCCTACCTCAATTAATGGTTACCTACCTGATATTGTCTACTAATAATGCATAACCATAGACGTCGAATAGTAAAGAAATTCAAAGATTTTTTATTTTATTTTACATTTTAATGGTTTATATAATTCCACACAAAATATCAAAAATGTTTGTTTAAAACGCACTACACGAATTACTGTGTGCTTTGAGTTTAATTTAAATAAAAAAGTAAATATGATCTTTGTCTAAATATTAAAAAAAAATTGTTTAGGAGTTGTTGTCACCCTTAAAATTTAATAATTTTAAATAATATTATGTCTTTTCATTTTGAAACATTTTCTCAGTAATAAGTAAATGATTATATCGAGTATATAAAATGGTGACATAATTTGGAAAAAAAATTTTTATTACTATATAAATATTTACATTTTTTCAAATATTGAGTGTTTACTCCAGCTTTTGTACAAATTCAAGAGTTTTCAAACATTTAGAAAATAAAAAGACGTATTATTAAATTTTAAGGGTGAAAATTACTCCTTAAACAATTTTTTTTTATTATTTGGGGAAGGATCATATTTACTTTTTAATTTCTTTTAGATTTTAATTGTTTATACATTTATATACCAAATATCAAAGATTTGGGTGGCAACCCTCTTATCATTTTTTTTTAATTAAATTCAAAGCACACAGTAATTCTCATATTTTTTTATATTTTGTGTAGAATTGTATAAACAATTAAAATGTAAAATAATATAAAAAATAAAAAATGATCTTCCCTCTAAATATTAAAAATACATGAGGATATCTACTAGATATATCCGTAAAAAGTGTGAAGGAAAGTTATAGGTATTTATATGTCAGTAAACCAAAAAATCTTTGAATTTTTTTATTATGCGACGTCTATGGTTATGCATTATTAGTAGGCAATATCAGGTAGGTAACCCATTAATTGAAGTAGGAAAGCAACTGTCACTCTTAAATTTTATCATTATTCGAAAAATTAAGACAGGGGAGTAAATGTATCGGGGGAGCAAATGTACGAGGGAGCATCTGTCCCGGATTCTAACCAGTATAACTCAAGGACAAGAAGACATAAAAAAACTTCCCTGGCCAATTTCGAGGAATCACTGCATGTAATACTTGACTTGAATTGTGAACTGAGGAAATCAAATTCACACATGGAGAGTTTCTATACTTTTAGTAAGTTCCAAAAAAAATAATCATAACTATAACTTTATACATATAATTTCCATATAATTCACACAAAAACGTAGACTTTCCAAATATCCCATAAACATTAACCATCCTAATAAAATCTAATTAAAATTTTAATTTCCTGAAAATCAAAAAAATATTTCAAAGTTTTATCACTGCCATTGGGTTGTTAATCATCGAACTTTGGCTTAATGCGGTCGGACGATGACTGATCGCCCGACCACAGAAGATAAATCTGTGGCCCGACAATAATCGACGCCCGTTGGTCGAGGAGACGTAACATCAAAGCGCCAAGCTCCTTCCCCAGGTTGATTTAAAAACTTTGTGTCTAAATTTTTCAGGAATAACAATTATAAAATGTTAACAATAAAAGTCTAATAAAACCCCATAAGAGTTAGGAGGAGGGGTAAACGGACAAATAGAAAAAGGCATGCTCTTGTATCCTTTGATCTGTAGATATAAGTGATATAACTTATGATTTGTCCCAAGATCCCAAGTGACCATCATTCACTGTGCGCGAAATTGAACCTAGTTTAAACAAATTAAATTGTACCAGCTATATGAATCGTAGAAGTTGTTTAAATTGTGTAGAAAGGATTTTTTCTTTTTTAATGTTCTTTGAACAGCGTTTTTCACAAATTTTGCAAAAATGCACAAATGACTTAAAACATTTAAGATGCGTAAAATCAAGTAAAAGTTTGTTTCAGTAAAATTTTGTTTACTCTGGGTAACACATCGTTAAGACTAAAAAAACAATGTAAATATACTTACTGAGATACTGGTGGTCCATAACCCTGATTAGGATTCGAAGGTGGTCCATACTGATAAGGAATTGCGTTATTATCTATAAATTCTCTATCAATATTTTTATCACCTTTAACTAAAACAGCATCTAATTTTTCATTCTGAGCTTCTTTATAAGCATCAATATACGAATCGCCCGTAGCACATTTAAAAATAAATATAACACAAAAACTTTTAAACAAATTTACCCCCATGATGGTCTGTATTCAACAATGCTTACAATTAAAATAAAAATGATTTGATTTACAATGCTGAAGTTTTGACTTTCCATTCAGGATGCAAAAATTGTATCTGTGTTAATGGTGGTCGTTGGTATTCTGGAAACGTTCGAGAAAAATGCGAACGAAAGTGGAAGAAATATTAATGAAGGAAACTTTTATAATTTCATTGCTATCACGTGCCAATTGTCTATTCGTCATTTTCGGCACTTTTAGATTTAATTCGTTGTTAAATCTTACAATTAATTGCTTGGGATTTTTGAATATATTTTATTAACAGAAAATCTTTTACAGGCAAAAAATATACACACATAAATATATAGATTGGAGCACCACGCATGAACTATTAGATAATATTTAAATGTCAACGTTTGGTTATTTTAAGTAGAATTAATAATAGCGTAATTTTTTTTTAATTTAACAATTTATTTATAATGGAGAGATTACAATAATTAAATATGAGTTTAATAATGTTTTAGCTTCTTGTTCCCTTTTCTTTGCTCCTTAACCCAGATCTAAACTTCTCAAATATTCTCATATAACCAATTTCTTCCAAAAACAATCTTAACCAAAATTTCTCTTCACCAGTATATTAAATTTTTTAATTTTTGAAATCTAAAATATTCCTATTGGTTCCGGAGTTAAACGACATAATCCGAATTTGTGGAAAATCGTTTTTTTGCCAAAGCTCTAATATTATACAAAATTTGGGATAACTTTATTAAAAGTTTTTGTTGTATTCTAACATCTTTATAAACTGCCATAGTTAAATTTTAAATCTGACGTTTTGTCTCTTCGGGGCCACCATCAAATTTATCTTTTTAAATACGGACCTGCCTATTTTATTTAATATTATTAAATCGCTTCGAATAACTTGATTATTCCTTGATGTTTTATCTCTTCGGGGCCATAATCAACTTTATTTTTTAAACACGGACCTGTCTATTTTATTTAAATTCATTACTGTGATTCGAATTATATTACATTTAGATATCAGGAAATTCTATTTAATTACTTATTTATTAAATATTACAATAACAAATGCTATTTTATCTTAGTAATGCTCTGGGTCCAGAATCACTAGCAGGGGTATTGTTGTCTCCCACTCAGAAAATACGTAAAACCACGTATGTCATTGATCGGGAAAAACGTCATAGAAAAATCAAGTGTTATTATCATTGAATGTAGTAGTCAAAGCGATGTACTGTTAAGTAAACTAGACAGGTCCGTATTTAAAAATAAAAGTTGATGGTGGCCCCGAAGAGACAAACCGTCACGGAATAATCAAGTGTGATATATCGTTGAATTTAGTATTCGAAGAGATTGAATAATATGAAATAAAATAGATAGGTCCTTATTTAAAAAGATACAGTTGATGGTGGCCCCGAAGAGACAAAACGTCAGATTTAATAATTAATTATGGCAGTTTATAACGATGTTAGAATACAACAAAAACTTTTAATAAAGTTATCCCAAATTTTGTGTAATAAGAGAGCTTTGGCAAAAAAATTATTTTCCACAAATTCGGATTTTGTCGTTTAACTCCGGAACCAATAGGAATATTTTAGGTTTTAAAAAATCGTTTTGTCTATTTTTAAATTTGGCACATTTTTTCCCCATTTAACCGTATTTCTAGCGTCTACCGTTTACGAGATAGCAATACTGTCCCTATTAAAAAGTAGCCACCCTGTATAATATTGCTTCTACAATTCTTCGCATTCCTTGAAACAAACTTTATAAGACGAAACAAAATACCATTAAAAATTGTTAATAAAATAATGCTAATATACCCGGGGTTGGTTCGTCACAATGGATTATTTAGTAATTACCATCGTGTTGTTGAATTGATAATCTATATTAGTGTGAAAGATATTTTATGGAATGTAGCTAATTATAATGACCATATACGCAATGTGTATTAACAAAAGTGGCTCTTAATAATAAACTCGTAGAATTCATGAAAGTCATTTTTGTATATAATTTGATTCACTTCTCAAGAGAAAAATAAATAATTAAAACATATAAAAAACTGATATATAATTCAAATTCATAAAATACATATTTATAAAACAAACAAAAATAATTTTCATCACAAAACAACTTCCATGTTCCCTTTCAGAATATTTCTGAAAAAAAAAACAGTATTATTTATATGACCAGTAATTTCAATATATTAAATTCCATGTTGACAGGTTGACACATGTTAACAGTATCAACTATCTAGGAGAACTAGGAATCAATGATGACAGGAAAATCAAGTGCCTTTGCCGTTATCAACCACTGTATGAACAGTTTAATTTAATCCAATGATACGCTACACATAATTAGCAGCGGCGATGCACCACTTTGTGGCGCAAATCAATGATCCAATAAAAAAAGCAGTAAGTATTCCGTCTAAAACAGTCCTAAAAATGCCCATATCTGGAGATACCGGCGACCAGGGGACGAAATTTCCAAAATTTTTCAGGAATATTTTTTGGCACGTAGAACCAACCGATTTTTACAAATGAGTGCATTTTCTGAATTCTTAGAATCCGTTGAATCCGATGATATTTTTGTCTGCTTAAAAGACCGCGTAGATTTTTGAGAAATGCGGCTTTCTCGGGATTTGCCATCGAATTTTTCAACCCCACTTTTGCACTTTTATAGCGTTCTGAAAATTAAAAGTAAATTTTTTTCTAGGTTTTTTAACCAAGCCAAAGGTCATGACGGTTGTAGAATTTTGATAAACGACGTAGTTATCGAGATCGTGTTAAAATGTTGACATTTTGTATTAGAACACGTTTGTGGTACTTTAGGAGGTCCGTACCTCGCTCCTATAATGCCTCCAGACACGTGCGATAGCTCATTCGACTCGTTTTGACGTGGCAAGAAAAATGAGCTATCGCACCTTGGGTGGCAGCATTGCTGCTAAAACTTAATTAGAGTTAAGGCGAAAGATCAGTCCAAATCCACCCACTTGGAAGCAACTGGGTGTAATTATATTAACCTTTCAAACTCAAAACAAAAACCTTATCACTTTTTAGATGAATAATAAACAAGAATAAAACAACTATTCCCAACATACTCCGGCCACCGTAGGGGTATGATAATAAACAAGAATAAAATAAATATTCCGAACATACTCTGGCCTCCGAAGTTAAAACTTGTAGGCTTTAAAATGTTTGCTCATTTAGATCTTTTAATGTCTTCATCAATTCCTACTACTTTCATTTTCTCATATCGTTTGATTTATTTTTTCTTTTTCATTAAAATTTGCTAAATGTCATCATTACCAAGGAAAAAGTCTTTGTAACAGTCTTATCATCGTCTTAACCCTGATACAACTATTCGAGTCTTTCTGTAGGCCAGCCAACCATGGTGGACTTTGTAAGCATGTTGACTAATTCTGCCCTAATTCTTGCCTAATTAGTTAATAATTCGTTTAAAACGCGACTTTAAACCTTGTCCTAGGTTTTGAATATTATTAAATATTTTTTATTATTTTAAAAAAAATTTTCGGCTGCTTTTCTTAAATTTCTTCCATCTCTTCCATCAAACCATCAAACCCCCCATTTTGCGGTTGGAAGGTTAAAAGAAAGGTTAAAATTTCATCTAAAGCAGTTAATCGGTTAAGCTATTCTACAAATGATTGAAATAGATTCAATGTATCTCATAATGTAAAGATCCGTTAAAATATGGGTATTGCAAAAAAATTAAGATTGGCATGCTTTCCTTCTACAGATTTGACCAATGTTTTACGGAACAGACAAAAGCCTAATAAACCACATGCGAGGAATAAGGACAAATATTATAGTATGACTTCTCAAAAGTCGGAC
Organism: Neocrepidodera transversa; assembly: GCA_963243735.1. NCBI lineage: Eukaryota > Metazoa > Arthropoda > Insecta > Coleoptera > Chrysomelidae > Neocrepidodera > Neocrepidodera transversa. The sequence goes on from OY725345.1 coordinate 14,844,109, forward strand.
CAAAAAGCGTTTAGCCAGACCGTTCCACTTTTGTGTCCACAGTTCCGCACTTTTGAAGTAAATTAAAAGCCTAATTTTCACACATTTTTTTTATTTTCGAAAAGTTGTCTTTGCTTTGTTCTGTGTTGAAATTCGTAATTTATTTTCCTTTATTTATAGAACCAGTTAAGTATAGTGTTACAAATGGGTAGTATAAATGTACTGACTCTAGAGTGACTTTGTTAAAAACACCACTAATTGACTGTAGGCCGAGCGGGGCACATGTGAATTCAGTAAGGTGAGATTGTGAGACAAAGATAATTCCACGTCGTGGGCACAGCGAATTTCTACATCTACTATAAGAGATTTTGAAGCTACCTTATTCTATCGATTAATCTTCAACTAGTAGTCACGGTAAAGGATGTCGCAGCCACTATTTTCACATATTTTAGGTTACGGGACTATAATTATTTTCATTGATTAATACACACGAGATAAATACTAATTAATTTATTGGCGACAGATATTTCTATATATGACTCTAAGTTAGTCCAAACATTAAAGGAACGATTTAAACCATTAAAAGGAACAATTAAAAACAGTAGTTTACAACATTAATTGATTGATAAAAGAGCAATAGTTACTAAGTTCCCTATTAAGCGGACTCTCATTAATATCTAGACGCCTAAGAAAATATTACTTGGAACCCGAATTTCAAATTGAAAAAACTTACTCTGATTATTGATGCTGATATCTGCTTATTGGAAAGAAGAACCAATCCCGAGCGAAGTTGGAAATTAATTGCCTTAAAAGAAAAAGATTTTCAAAGTTAGAGACGAAATTATTGACAGAGAGCAAAATGTTTCCTGATTGGTTCAACCCCTATAAGCTTCCCGGTACCACCCTTAATCTTACTGGACTCTAACATATAGGAAATGAGAATATTTTACTCAGTGGACTGCGGAGGTCGAATATCTTTTTTATTACAATTCTGACTTTCAGTAAATGCAGTCCTGTAGTTAAATTTAATAGAGTTTACTTGAATTTGATTATTATTATTATAATTAGAATCCGCGTCATGTAATTTTTAATCTAATCTATCGAGAACAGGTTCTGGTCGGGTTACAATGATGAACTTTGGACTTTAAAGGGATGGAAAAACCCGACAAAAAAACATCATCCAAAAGCATGTCCTGTCTTCCAATTATTTTTACTAAATGACTAAGTACATTGTTTTATATTCTTGGACGAGTAATTTAATTTTATGTTAGACAAACGTTATTTCTGTGTTAATATGTGTTATAGGTTCTACTCGCAGGTCCTTTCTCAGAAGGACAGTCCTTTGTCATTTGATTTATATTTCCTGGTGAAGGTCTGAAACTGAGTACTTGAGAGTGATATTTAGAATGCCTTGAATTCTAACGAATTAGTCTGATTTCTAAAGTGCTTGAAACTTTGTTTCCTTGACTTTTAAAAATATCAAATATAATTTACTAAGATCCCCCTGAATATAACTCTGTTACAATAGTGTTGGTTTGTATTGATAAGTTAAATTTGTTTTTTTTTGCTACTTTACCTAAAATAATGTTTTTAAGAAACTGGGGCGTTAGTCAGAATGTGCATGTGGAACTGTGGGAGCCAACGTGAAACAATCCGGCTAGACTCTTGTGAAAAAAACAACGGATTGACGGATTGAGAGATTTACTAATCGATCGTCGAACAGATCAAACTCAGTTTTAGCCGACGGTTAATATTTTCTCCAAATCAAAAACAACAAATAGAATAAGTTTTTGAAACTATACATTCCGACCATTACCATACATGTTTCATCCTTATAGGAATCTTCAGTGGCACTTTGTCGGAATGCATAGTACCCATCAACAATACGGTAGATAACGTGACTATCTATCTTTTTTGTATTAATATTTTCTCTTTACAATAAATTTGGCTATTATTTGGTACAAGAATATTTTCAAAGCCATAAGTGAGGCTAGACAGTATATCGGTTCTCATCAAAATGTTACCTAAGTGTGGTGGTGCATTCTTCTTCCTCTTATTACAACTTTCCTATATTCCGTAAAAGTTTGGACAAATCTGTATATAACTTTGTTGCTTTTGGAAAACAAAAAAAGGTATCCAGACAGACAGACCTGCGAATTCATATGATGAATTTGTTCATCTAAAAATCCTTTTTTAGCGGGAGGTTTTCACATTAATTAGAGACTGCATATTTTGGTAGGTAGATTAAAAAATATTGAGAAGTTCTACTTTGTTTTTTATTAGAAACATTTTATTCGTGAGTGTAGAAAGTTTTCTACACTCTACTTCCTCTCACTACAACTATTCTATATTCCGTAAAAGTTTGGCCAACTCTGTATAAAACTTTGTTGGGTTTGGAAAATAAAAAATCAACAAGTATCCAGACAGACAGACATACTTCAGCGAATTCATATAATCGAAAAACCATTTTTTAGTGGGAGGCTTTCAGATTATTTAGAGATAGGTATAAAATTGTGGTCAAATAGTGTCAATTTTAAATTCATATTGACATTTTACAAAGAAACTGTATTTTATTTTTTAATAGAAACAATTTACTCGTGAGCGTAGAAAATATTTTCATAATATACTATTTTCGTCTTGTATTGCAAAGCATTTTTTTCCTTTAGAATACCCAAAATTAGATTTTTATCTAATGTAGGTTAAAAAAAATTGGTAAAATTGTATATTTTTTATTTTAACACAACAAGCCAAATTACACAAAATATTTGAGGTGAAGTATTTTTTACAATTAAATTAATTTTTTTAATTACAGTTAATAAAAACTGTACATTTTTGCCTCGGTATACATTAAAAAAGTTTAAATAAATTAAAATAATGAGATACTTTTAAACTAACTATTCCTAAAAATACTGACTTATTTTTAAATAATACTAAAAAGATGACCGCTAAAGTACAAGAACAGTTTATTAAAATGTTTCAATCGTACTTTAGAGTCAATTTTGTGTTTTAAATTTAAAATATTAAATATTCTTATATGGGATAAGTAATTTCTATTTCGTTTGATCTAAAACAAATCACAAAAAATAAAAAACTCAAAACCAACACAATATGTTACAAAATTTTTAGAATCCCATATGCTTCTATTCTCACTCCAACAATCATTTTAGTTAAGCTACACCTAAAAATTCCGCTTCTCACGGAAGTAGTCTTGGATTAAATCTTCCTATGTGTAAAATTAATCCCGTAGGATTATGTCTAACGAAGTACAAAAATGGTCTGTCAAATTTTAGTCTTGGTGTATCCGGTTTCCTGGCCTGCCTCGGTCTTAACGGAAGAGGTAAGTTCAAATAACTAGATTCTTGTAAAAGATCTTCAAAACTGTCATAAGATATATCTTCTTCCAAATGCCTAAAAATTAATAAGTAATCAGTTGATTTGTTAATTTTGTTCAAAAAAAATTTATTACCTTTGCGATCGTCCAATACTATTAGGATACATTTCCGAATGATGATCAGTTCGTTTTTCGCCACATGTTGTAAACTGATTAACTTGAATCATATCTGATAGATAAAGATCATTTGATATTCCATTCATACCGACAAGATCAGCTACTCCTTTCTTAAATAATTCGGTAAATCCCATTTTTTTTAAAGCATCAGTAGTATTAACTACAGACCTGTGGATGAGTTTAGGTATTTGTACTTCTAATCCGGATCGTGGTATAAGTGATCTCAAAAGTCTTGGCCAAGAACCTAAATAAGAATATTAATAAAAAATACGAGATAAAATATTGACTCTAAAGTAATACCTTTTTTAAAGGAACTTTCCACCAAACTTTTCTCTAACCTCGCCAAACCATCTCCTGGTGCGGGAGTACCTTGTTGTCCAGGCATTATAAAAATCGTACTCATTGTTTGATTTTTGCCTCCGATAGAAACTGCAGTAGCATCTAAACTAGGCTCGTATCCTGCTAAAAACCCAGATTTATAGAGAACTGCAGGAATAGGAACTAATCTTCTTTGTCTTATGGTTGGTAGTACTGTAAAGTGCATTTCTCCATCTCTACCTTCTTCAAATGTGTTAGTACAGTCTGTCTGAAACAAAATTTAAAATTTATTAACTGTAAATAATTGAATAAATATTTATACCAACCTGGAAAATATTAACACCCAGTCCAAGAAGAGGTGGTCTTCCATTAACAGTAAAATCGGATAAAAATTCTGGAATTCGTCCTTCCGAATGTTTTTTCACTTGAAGATTTGTCCTCCTTCGTATGATGTCCCCGATTTCAGCAAAATTTACTTCTTCAGCAAAACCATCATAAAATGCCTTAACTCTTTCTTTATAAAAGGGCAATAATTTTCCCTTCATTCTACACATAAAAAGTTCTTTAATAAATGCTGAAGTTACTACACCAGAATCCTTTTCTTCATACATTAATGACTCACCAACATTTTTCAGTACTAAATGAGGATTAAAGGTTATCATATCGTCCAGTTTTAAAATCTCATTCATTTCAGCTGAAGTAGATCCTCTGGCTCCCAAAAATATCATTGCTAATAAAGAAATCGTACCGAAAGGCGATAGAACCAAACTTCTAGCATGGCTAAGTGAGTTCGTTGTAGTTTTCCAAAACTCAAAAGCTAGCTCATTATATAATTGAGAAAATTGATAAATATCTTTATCTAAAGAAGCCGTTGATTCTTCAAGACCAAATCCACTTAAAGGTTCTGCCTTTAAATTAATTAGTTCAGGAAGATCCAATACATCGGAATAACTTTCAGACGTAGCTGGTGGAATATTTAAATTTACTCCACCGTGAGGTGCAATAGTCGGTACCAAAGTCCAATTTGGCTCTTTTTTATTACTTTCATTGTTCTTTGATATTGGTACAGATTCAGTCGTTTTTATCTCTTGAACGGTGTTTATTGGAGACACTCGTTCTGTCAAAACTAGAGAAGATTGAGTCATATTAATATATTCCTTTGTAGTCAGCTCTGCTGTTATGTTTTTAATTTCTTCGTAGATTTCAGTAAAAGATGTAACACTTGTACTGTATTGAGATTCATTTATAAATACTCCAACAGATGGTTTAATTGTATTAATTTTACTTTCGCTTGGATCAATCAATGGTATTCGTATAGTAATTTCATTTAAATCGATTGGTGTAATTGTGCTGGTGTCAATAAGAATTAACGGTACTAAAATCGTGGTTGCATTAAGATCATCTTGATTTTCTGTTGTTGATTTCACTTTATGATCAATATCTTCGATTGCGTTTTCTATTTTTGTACTTTTAACTAGCGTTTCGTTAGAAAGCGGTTTAGTTTGATTTTCTGATAGAGGGAAAGTATCGATTGTTCCATTTGATATTAATGTAAAAACAGTAAAAATCGTACTATCCATTACTGATGCAGTTGTAGGTATAACAGAAGTTTTTTCGATTTCTTTAAATATATTTGTATTTTGGCTGTTAATTTCAGGGAAAATAGTTTCAGTAGTAGAATATTCTTCTGTACTATTTGAAGAATTATTGTAATATTTAGTTACTTCACTGACATATGGCGTAGTTTCAAATCTATCATCAAAATTATTGATTTGGGTAGTTACTTTATCAGTTTCATTAAAAATTGTATTATTTTCTTGTAATAAATCGTTTATAGAATTTGTAATGTTTGCATTAAAATCATTGAAAGATGTTGAAAGTAGCTGATTAAGAATTTCTGTTGCTGCAACTTCATCTATTGGTTTAAAGTCATAAGTTGGAGCTAATGTTGTATCATCAGTCTCATTTTTAACTGACGTGCAATTTATCGAAGATTCTACTGATTGTTTAGTTAATTCAGGTAGATTGGTAGTGGTTGCTTCAGTTTCAGTAGATTTTTCACTAGTAGAATTTATTTTAACGAATGATGTAACTAATTCTATTGTAGGTGTAGTAGATGATACGACTTGTTCAATTTTAATATATTCGGTTTTAACAGGTGGCAGGATAAGTTTTACAGTAGTTTCATCCTCTATATTAGTAGTTAATTTCTCAGTTATAGGTTGAGATATTACTGTATTTAAAGGTATATATTCTTTAGTGGTAGCTTGATCCAAAGTTATTCCACTTTCTTTAGATTCTGTGTTAAAATCATTTTCTTGGTCCCACTTTATTGGATTTATTGAAGATGAAGAAGGTGTGATGGCATTAGAAGAAGTAATCTTTTCAAATATTGTAAATTGGTCTTTGGTAGTAGTTGCAATTTTTTCAAAAGTTGTGGGTTGATCTTTCGTAGTTGTAACAACCTTTTCAAAACTTATTGGTTGATCTTTTGTAGTTGTTGATAAAGTACTAAAAATAGGAGTTGATCGTGGTGTACTTTGACTCTTTTCTGTAGGTTCAATCATGATTGTATCAGGTGTAACGTGTAAAGGTGCTTTTTCTGGAGTTATATCTGCACCGGAGTTGCCGAAAACAGCTGGAAGAATCATATTCCAGGAATCCGATACATCGGGAGTATCAAGAACGGGGAATCCATCTAATTTAGTGCTATGGATTTCCATTTCTTCTTTAAGAACATTCTGAACATTGCTTAATACATCGTTTACTCGTTTTTCGGGTATGTATGATTCTGATAACACAGAATCGTATTCCAGACCATCGCTATCACCTGTTGCTATGATTCCTTTAATTTCTTCTAGAGACATAAGTCTTCTTACAAGATTACCATTATCGTCAAAGGTGTAGAATTCATATCGATCGGGATTTAGTAGGTTTATCGGACTGGCTAAATCAGAAGGACTTAAAGGTTTATCCATCGGTTTACCCAAAGGATCTGTGAAGATTGTTTTAGTACCGTTGCCAATATCCATTACCACAGAGACAGAAGTAACCACGCTGAAACATATTAATTTAAAATCAATTTTTGTTTACATAGGGGCATTTATACTTTAAAATGTTTATTTAAAAACGAATACCTGTTATACGTATATATATATATTTACCGTTCTAATTCTAAGCAAATTAATTACAGTTGAGTTTGGGAATATTTTAGTGGGTAGACGCTTATCGAAGTAGTGTGAGAGTTTTATTTTACTATTAGCATGATTTTAAAATATTTATACACCTAATTTGAACTGTATCTTTGTAACGTAGGTTAATTGACTAATAACATGGTAAACTGCTTTTCTTTGAATTTACTCTACCATGAGTATTATTTATTATTCTTCACATGGGCTTGTCACAGATTTAAAGATATTCTTGTATTAATAGCGGTTTTTATTATGTACGGTGTTCTCCTCATATCGTCGCGATCTAGAATGAGAATGCATGATTTTTTTTTAGAATTAAGGTGAAAAGGAACTAATATGACATAAATTATAGTACTATTAAGGTCAAATAAACTATCTAGGTATTTTCTTATTTATCTTTTTTTGTATCTAGTATATATTTTTTGTGTCAACATTTTCACTTAAAATTATTTTGCAGTAATATTGAAATTACCGTTATAGATATAAAGTTTTATTGTAGATTTCTAGTGCCAGAAAACAATTTTTTACTACCGTTTTAATAGAAATGTACATTAAATTTCGTGAAATCTAAAGATAAAACAAGAGAAATTTGGGACATATTTATAATAATATTATGTCGTTTTCAAGAAAAGAGAACAATAAATTATAGAATATTCATAAAAACGTGTAGGTAAGTTCACCTAAATCACACGCGAAATAATAATAAAAGCTGTCCCTTCCAACTACAGGCTTTGCTTTCTGTAGTTCGGGATAAAATATAGTGCGATTATTTTTGCTGATTTTGGTAACAAAAATTAACATAAACAATAAGGAACATATTAATGGATCACCCTGTATGCAACTAAAGTTTTGTTTTTTTTTTGTTCTTAGATACAGATTTATTGTCAGAAATTCAAACTTTTTAAAATTCTTACTAATTAACATTTTTAAGAGATAGGTACGTGTTTTATTCGTCGATCGTGTCACCGGTAATCGGTTTAAGAATAACTCTAATAAAAAATTAACAATGACATCGATACTATTTGTAAGTAACAGTTAACTATGGTCATAAAGTGTTTGCATTTCGAGTAGAACCAGGTCGACACACTTTTTGATGTGGTCTGAGTCAAGTCGGATTATAAATCTTCTCTAAAATTGTAGGGGACATGCCTGACCCAGACACTATTTCAGTTTTAGTAATCCGAGAAGTGCGTGTACAGAATGTCTCATGACTAGAATAAAGCCAGTATTTTTAAATAATAAAAAAAGAACTATAAGACGACGATAAACATATCCGTTTTTCTAAATTCAACGCTGCAAAAATGCAAATACAAAAAATTTAAACAAAATTGAAATATTAATTAAAAGTATTATTAAATCCAAAAGGTTATCCATATCACAAATGTGGTCACCAATGAAGAAATAAAAAACAATGTCTAGTACCACAATATATTACATAAATAAATTGTGAAGTAGGACTGGCAACTAGTTTCGGCATACAAATGCCATCATCATGCCTATAATACAAATAGTAACAAAGAGCAAAAACCATATAAGAAATATTGATTAAATGTGCGCACTTGCGTAAACTAAGTGAAGGGGTGGTACTGGAAAATTTAAGAAACATACTTAAAGGTATAAAATTGGGTAAATCACACTATCGTGTGAGTTAGATCTGATGAGACTTAAAATTTGTTTAAAAAAGGAGCCATGGCTGACAATCCACACAGGAGAGGACAGGACCCAGGTAACATGGTCACGTATATTGATGTGATTTTTTCGATTTTGCCCAAAAAGGATCACGTGAAATTAACCCAAATATACCGTGATTATGTCACAGCTCATCAACGTCATACAAATGAAGTTTATAGACGTCTTCCAAAGGACGTTAATCGACTTCAGTAGATATAGTCTATACGATAGCAGACGTATCTGACAGAGCTGATGCCTAGACCAGTCAGAGCTGAAGTACCTCTGACACACATTGAATTCCCTATATCTGAATCAGTAGTTGTAAAGACGACTTCAAAGGGCGTAGGTGGACGTTTTCCAAATGATGTTGGTATACGTATACCAATTTAACTGTTCGTAATTCCGAATCGAATGAGCCTTCGGATATATTCGCATTAATGCATTTTTTTTCTTTTATAAGATAATCTGTCAGCAGATAGAACGTCCTTTAACTTTAAAGATTCAGTAAGTAAAGGCAATGGCGTTTAGAATAAAACTTTACAAGTTGATTTCTTTTACAATTGTCACAATCTAAACGTCTTTGTCATCAGTTACAGAACCGTTAAAGTTAATGAACGATCTATCTACTGATTATAAGTCTAGTTATCACAGCGTTCGTTTTACCATCGCGAAGCGGATGAGAGCAGACTGATTTTTTGATCATGTGCCCATCGAGTCATCTGGTTGCTTGATAGTTTCCGAACGGTTTAGAGGTTGAGGTTATCTGTTTTAAACAAAAAACAAATAATAATTAAACAAGTTTTCTTTTCGTTATTAGTTTCTTGCAAAATGGAGGTTGCTGAATTTTTTCCAGTTTCAATTCACTTTGGTAACAAAATATTCTTTGAAGATGAGGAAGAAGAACGCATAAAACAACCGAAAGTTATAAATTTTGTCGAAGATGTTGTTCATTGGTTTAACGACCAACAATTCAAAAGGCACTTCCGGATGAACCCATCAACGATGGAAAACTTGCTTCATAGAATTGAAGCCATTATACCGGAGGCTCCTGTAATCCGTTAACCATACTCTAAACTTTGAACCGCTTGAGGTGTGGACAATCTCTATACTAACTGTCGACTTTTCGTATTTTCCATTTATGAAAATAGAACTTACTATATCTAACCTTTCCCTGTTCCAATAAACAAAATTTCTGGTTATGTTATACTTATGACTTTTTGCAATTGTCATCTGAACTATGGAGCGTATAGAAGGAGGGCAATCTCTAATGGACAAGACGTTTAAAATGTGATCAAAATTTTATACGCAACTAATGGTACATAAAATAACCGACGTGGCGCTGACGATTGTATGTTGAAACACTGTTTGTAGATTGATCCATAATCTCAAATAACGTTTTTTATTTAATGAGCCACCCAATTTTTATAAAATACATATCTTTTAAAAGTTTACATAATGAATTAAAATTATTATTTGAAAAAAAGTTAAAGGAAATGTCAAAACTCGCTTAAACTGTCATCAACAGCGCCACCAACTGGCTTCCAAAATCGGGCCACTTTTTATAACGTTGAGATGTGCCTCCTTCTATACCCTCCATTATCTGAACGCCTCGATCAAAACGGTCCGACGAAAACGAGGATGCTCTAAAACATCCGGATGACTAAAACGAACACAAAATATAATTTCCTCAAGACTCATCAAAAACAATAAACGAACGCAGTAGAGGCATCCGAGGCGTCCGACGACTAAAACGAACTCACTCTATGTATGACTTTTTGAGAACTATATAGAGGTTGTCAAATTTTTACTGAGTCATGACCTTCAAATATTAGTCGGAAATTGCTATTTAGTAATCCCAATTGAATTTTATAACATCAATAAACGTATATTTCCCAACATTACCAAAAAAATGATAATACTTCTCTAGTGTATTTGTCCCTGTTAACAAAGAGTTATACATAATACACCTTTTGCTTTTCATTAAACTTAAGAAAACAAATAAAACTAAACAGTTCATGTCAGAATAAGATTATTAAAATATTTCACATATTTATTGTTGAAAATAAATATTAGGTGAGTGAATGAATAATAAGGAAAGCTGCCAATTTAGAAGTACCTCTAATTGGTATGATTAAACACTTACCGACAAAGTTGAAAGGGTAATCATATAATGGGTAATCATACAATGGCTCACAATTTTTAATTTCTTTCAAATGACGGCATATCTGGGGATTTTACATGCCGTTTTAATTGTCCTAAAAAGTTTTCAAAAGAAAATGGAGAAAAATTGTCCAACTGACCATTATTGTCAACATCATCTGTCAAATGTAAAACTAACTGTACATTGTATATAAATATACAAACAGATTATATTTGGATATGTTTTCATATCGATAAAACTGGCAACTCTCGTTAATTATTAAGAAGGAAAGAAGTATGTCGAATTTTTCTACAAACGAACAAAGCTAGAATCTTGGCAATGCTGTAGAAAGTAAAACGTTAATTATTGGTCAAGAAGCAGCGCCACTTTCAAAATATATTAATTACTTTTTATTGATTTTTATTAATTAATGAATATTATATAAGAATAATGAAAATCGGCATAAGCAACTAGGTTCTTTAAGCATTCGTTCATTAATATATAAAACCAATAAATTCGTTCGTACTGGATAAGTCCAAGAGGTGGTTTGCGGTGTTAGGACACAGTGCATAGGAGTGACGAGCAACTCTAAGGGCGGCCAGTCGCACAATAATTTAGTTACCATTAATAATGGTATCAAAAAGGTTAAACTTAAAAGAAATTTTAATTAGTAAAAGTTCTGGAAGTAAAGTATTTTTTATTCAAAATTATTCCGTTCACATTTTTTTTTCAAATTCACTATAACGCTTATAGTTTTTGATTTATTTTTAAAAAACTGGTCCCCTCTTTTTAATAATAATAATAATAAACGTCTTTACTCTACTTTACATACGTTAGATTGAAAGTTTCATTCAAAAAAAGCGTACAATGGAGTTTTAAACAATAGTATCTTGTGAAACATGGTCATATTTCCTGATTCCATAAATAAATCTAATACACGAATCTAGTACTCACTGTATTCTGTTTTTAGTATCTGTATCAAGACAAGGCTCATAAGCAGGTGCACAATAAGTGAACTGAGAAAGGATCAAAGTTTCACATATTTTTTTTATAGCAACACTCAAGCAATTCCGATGTGGATATAACCGTTTCAATTCTCCATAGGCTGTCTGATCAAAGATTAAGACTAAATTCCTAGCACTGTTGGCAATTTTGATTTTTTCGTCATTGATACTCAGCTGAACATTCTCTTCCATTAGCACACAATTTTTGTTGTTGCTAAAAAGCAATACTACAGCTTTTTTAGAGTTTAATCTTAAAGAATGCTCAGGAGGAAAATCTGCAATAATTTTGATATCGCTATTAATTACTTCAATGGAATTTTGTAAACTGGGAGTCATCGAATAAAAATGAGTTGCATAGTAACGTACAAATTTCCGAAACTGGCTGGTATAGACGGTAAATAATAGCGGCCCTAAGACCGATCCCTATGGTATTCCTGATGAAACCCTGACTGAGTAGGAGGTAAGAGATTATTGTTATTGTTATTATCATATAAAATTGTCGTGTCGCTGACTGACTGACTGACTGACTGACTGACTGACAATCAACGAACAGCCTAAACCAGATTTGATAGTGACGTGAAATATTCAGGGTAGTTTCCTTTATTAGTGTAGGAGAGCACTAAGAAAGGAAATTTGGGTTAAACAAATATTGACCCGCTCGAGTAAGTGCGTCAACCAAAAACCCGCTCGAGTAAGTACGTCAACCAAAAATATACAGGGTGATTCTTTAGAGGGAGTGTAAATATTTTACTTTCCCCACCTACCTCCGAGATGGGAAAGTATTGTGAACGAGCTAAAAAAAAATTTCGAAATAAAGATAGAAATATTCATTTTGAAGTCACCTAAGATGATTAAGACTATTTCCAGATGGAAGTCTGTCTGTGTGTCTGTCTGTCTGTGTGTATTCTTCCACGATAGAGGCCACACGTTTAATCCGATTGAGCTGAAATTTGGTATATGGGTTTGGATTACTGGTCGGAAAAACCCATTAGTTTTTGTACGACATCTGTCAAACGGAAGTGTCACTATCAAAAAATGACAGATGCAATATCTCACGGAATTTGACGTGCAATATGTCATTTGAAAGCCCTTGAAAAACTCTATTCAGAACAGTCAAAATTTTAAACTTTAACATTAAATATCTGAAAAAGTATTAATCCGATTGAGCTCAAATTTGGTATGTGAATTTGGGTTAGCTGTCGGAAGAACCCATTATTTAAAATTTATTTCTACAACTGTCACCTGTCAAAAAGAAAAAAATTGGTTGTGTTGCCCCAAAACTATTCCGACGAGTATCCACGAATACTTTTTCAGATATTTTTAACATTTTTTAAAATTTCTTTTAACACTTTTTAAACTTTTTTCGCTTTTTTTTAGAATCTTTATCATTTTTTTAGCTTATTTTGCTTTTCATGTATTTTTGTGCATTTCTTTGCATATGTTCGTATTTTGCTTGCATTTTTTTTTCTTTTTTTTGCATTTTTTTTGCTTTTTTTGTATTTTGTTTGCTTTTTGGTTTTTTTGCATTATTAACGTTTTTTAGCATTATTTTAATTTTTTCAGCATTTTTCGTCTTTTTTTTTTAATTTTTTTGCAACTTTTTGCATTTTTTTTTAATTTTTTGAACTTGTATTACATTTTAACATTATTTTACTTTTTTTTACTTTTTTTAGATTTTTATTTTGGCATTTTTTAACATTCTTTACAATTTCCTGTATCACTTTTTTTTTACTTTTCAGTTTTTTTTGATCTTTTAACATTTTTTAGCTCATTTTTTGCTTTGCATGTATTATTGTGCATTTCTATGTATGTTTGTATTTTTTTTTTGATTTTTTCCATTTTTTTGTTCGTTTTTTTGCATTTTTTTTTTATTTTTTGTTTTTTTTTTGCAATTTTAGCGTTTTTAGCATTGTTTTACTTTTTTTCAGAATTTTTTTACTTTTTTTAGATTTTTTGGCATTTTTTACAATTTCTTTTAACACTTTTTAACTTTTTTTTGTTTTTGTTAATTTTTATCATTTTTTAGCTCATTTTTGCTTTTCATATATTATTGTGCATTTCATTGTATATGTTTGTATTTTTTTTGCATTTTTCCACTTTTTTTTGTTCGTTTTTTTGTATTTTTTTTTTTCATTTTTTTGGGTTTTTTGCATATTTAGCGTTTTAGCATTATTTTACTTATTTTCAGCGTTTTTAACTTTTTTTACTTTCCCGACCCACCTCCGAGTTGAACGAGATAAAAAAAATTTCTAGATAAAGAGGGAAATATCCATTTTGAGGTCACCTGAGATAATTAAGACCATTTCCTGTCTGTCTATCTGTCTATCTGTCTGTCTGTATATCTGTCTGTCTGTCTATTTGTCTGTCTGTCTGCCTGTCTGTCTGTCCGTCCGTCTGTGTGTATTCTTCCACGATAGAGGCACACGTTAAATCCGATTGAGCTGAAATTTGCTATATGAGTTTGGGTTACTCGTAGAAAGAACCCATTAGTTATTGTACGACATCTGTCAAACGGAAGTGTCACTATCAAAAAAGCCCTTGAAAAACTCTATTCATAACAGTCAAAATTATTTCTCCAACTGTCACTTGTCAAAATTAAAAAAATGTCAAAATTTGAAACTTTAACATTAAAAATCTGAAAAAGTATTCGTGGATACTCGTCGTGAAAGTTTTGGAGCGACACAACCGATTTTTTTTATTATTTTTCTCCAAGTAATTTAATTAGAAATAGGAGAGAAAGTATAAATTATTTATCTCAAATCAATTTTATCAAAAATTGAAGGACATGTTTGTTTATTTATAAAAGGAAATATACATACCAATTTTTAAGCGTATATTTTTTGTGTGGTTTTCTTGGACGTATCAATTTTCAAACTTTTATTTATTCCAACATCAACGCGGACGAAGTCGCGGGCAAAAGCTAGTTTAAATATATATTCAGCTGTTCAGCCATTATTTTTTCAGTCAGTTTTGAAAGTCTGCAAATAATACTAACAGGTTTAAGATCAGAAAGTTCTTTTGGATCTTTGATTTTAGGAATTGGTGTGACACGAGCCTGTTTAAAAATTTTGAGATGTTAGTAAAATAGTGTTGATAATATGTACGAGATCAGGAAGGGCAGCACAATTTAATGAGTCAGATACTCAATGTTCACCCAATTTTCTAGAGGCCGTCCTGAATCGCTCATACTTTATTTTGTGGAATCACGATTAAACATGTTTCTTAAGATCAAAACTACTCTATTAGATTTTTCATCTTATCAGAGCATCAACTTGATTTATTTTAAATATGGACCTGTACAGTTTTTTTAATAACACACTTCATTTTTATCATTACAATATATTGTTCGTCAATAATCTTGTAAATGTAACGAATCAACGTGGGTTTTTTAACTCGACAATTCTGTGTTGTTATAATGTGATTAACTACTAGACTGGTTTTAACAGAAAAAAATTGTATCTCCATAACAATAAGTCAGAAGTTTTTTAACTATCAAAAAATACTCATTATTGTGATTTTTATTTGATAAGTATTTATTAATCTGTTTTATTATGGATCAGACTTTTTTATAAAAATAAATAAACAAAAACTAATATATTTTATTGACCTTTTCATTCCTATCTTATAAAACGACATTAATGGTGATGTCGCACACCTTACATAAAAACGAGCGAAGCAAACTAGAAGACAATTACGGACGACGTAATTGCGCCTCGTTCACATCTCACACCCAAATTGCCCTATTATGCCACAAAACAAGTGCTATTACCTTTCATGAACGCAATGAATTAAGTAAGGCGCTCTCACTGTAACGAAAAAAACTGTGGATTCTTACAGAAAAATAATACTCAAAAAATATTTTTGTTAGTCCTTGGTAAATTTTGATGAACAGAAAAACTATTTATTTTTATTTAAACATTTAAAAAAATATTTTGTAACTAACCTTTGTCCCAATATTTTTCTAGATAGGTTCCCATCCTTGATTTCCTCATCAGTATTTTCTGCTATCGCAAAAACCTCTGCGCCCGTGAAAAGAAGAAGTAGTAACCACATCCCAACAAATTTCTGAAATACAAAAAACATCGTCAATAAAAATTAATTTCTAACAAATGTGGATTGATATTTAAAGATATCTAATAAACCAACAAATACGTTTGTTTGTTTCAAGAAAATCATTTTTTAAAGTGTATGGATAATGTTAAAGTTCATAGTGAGTTTTCAATAAACAATAAATATTCAAAATTTCATCAAAAAGCTGCACTAAAGGCCGGGTACTTTGCGAGCTGATTAAGTTAATTTAACAGAAAATTAAATTTTAACAGAGAATTTCGGTACTTTATGCTATGATTATACCTTAATCATGATTTTATATGGGCGTGTCTCTGTTAATTTTAACATCATCTTTTTTCTTGAATTTAAGCTTTAATCAGAATTATTGGCTCTGCACTTTATAATTTCATGGTTTAGAATTCTGATTTGGCTTATTTGGCTTGACAATTTATTGTAAAACGAAATGATTCTTTTGAAAATCGAAACCTTTTATAAAATTTTATCGTCAAAAATCGAATGGAGTCGAAAAGAAATTGAATAAAACAAAAAAAATAAAATAAATAAAGAAACAAATCGAAAATAAAATCGAATAAAACAAAAAAATCGGGAAATTTGAAAAGCAAAAATAGAAAAAATCGTTGAGAATAGAAAGAATCGAAATAATTGAAAGACATTGATTAATACAAAAAAAAACAGTCAAATAAAACCAAAAAAAAATGATAAAAATCTGCAAAAATTGAAAAAATCAAAAAAAGTCGAAAAGGATGAAAGAAATCGAAAAAATTTAAAAAACGTCAAAAAACACCATTAAAATTAGAATAAACTGGAACAAAATTGACAAATCAAAAAAAAAATGAAAAAAATCGAAATAAAAAAACCACGAAAATCGACAAAAATCGAAAAAATTGCAAAAATCGAAATAATTGGAATAAAATAAAATAAAACCAAAAAAATCGTTAAATAAAAAAAATAAAAATCGAAAAAAAACCGAACAAAATTGAAATAAATCGAATAAAACTGAAAAAATAATGAAAAAAAAAACGAAAAAATCGAGAAATTTGAAGAAGAAAAAACTGCAAAAATGGAAAAAATCTCAAATAATAAAAAGATTGGAAAAAAATTGAAAGAAGCTAATTAAAACCGAAAACAGATTAAAATTTCAAAAATGGTATAAGTTCGTTGATCATCGTCAAAAATATCGTTTATTTCGTGAAAATCTATTAAAATAAAATAAAAATTCAACAATATAAACCAAGTCAGGCGAACATTAAAAAAAACTCTTAATTTCCTAAAACCTAAAACATATATTTAAAATTCGACATGATGTGTAAAACTTTTTCTTTCTAATACATGTCAACTATCTCAAAACGTATGTTTAACATTTTACATCAAATTTGAATAAATGCAATTTAATATATAAAAAGAAGAAGAGACAGTGTTACCACTACTTAAATATTAAATCAAACATTGATTAACTAATCTTTGTCAAAGTTACTTATAAAGTACCAATTTACTACTTTTCTGTTAATTTGATCATGATTAGTTTAACAATGTGATTAATCAAAAATTTAACAAAAACACAAAGTACTGGCCCTAAGAAATGTATCGTGATGTTTATTATCTAAACTGGTAAAGAAATAATTAACATATGTGTAACAATTATAGTTACTTAGTTGTAATAATAATAAAAATAATTGTACTAATTATGTAATAAAATGGGAATGTGTAATAAATTCGAATATCTGTAATTGTTAAAAATCATTGCCCAACGTTTCGAGTTCAATTTTTATGTATTTTCACCTGATGATTTTAAAAATCACCATAAAAATTACCGACTATCTATTGTTTTGAAGATACAGTGAAATTTTATATCGGTAAGGGTATAGTATTTGCCCCACCCTCTTCTCTGCAAATTGGATAAATTTGGTTTCAATGGATAGATCTTGGTCTAATCAGTCTAAATGCGTTAAAATTTATAAACGGTCTGCATAAGGAGATAATGTATGTAAGTATATGGCAAAACCGATCCAAATCTAACCTGTATCTGTATAACTAGGGTGAGGGGAGTCCGTCCCTCTTTTAAAAAAAGGACTTAGCTGACTCGAAGCTAACCAGTTACTGAGCAAACCTAATTCAAAAATATACAAACCTAACCCAAACCTATTCAAACCTAATCTAAACTAATCCAAACCAAAGCGCGCTTCAATCGCCAAATTGAAATCGATTCAGCAATCTTTAATTAAATGTGTGACATTAAAATTGCGAAAGTAGCGATTTCTTTGCGTTTTTTAATTTTTTGGTATACAAATCAAACAGAGATTTTTCTCATGAAATTTTAATCGATTTAGACTAATTAAACGAAAATCTATCGATTGAAAACTAAAAATTCAAAATCGCGCATGTGGTAAATACTACCAATCAAATTATAACTTTTGACCTAGACATGTGCACAAAAAAATTTCAACGCATTTAGACTAATTCGACCAAGAACAATCCATTGATATCAATTTTGTCCAATTTAAAGGGGGGACAAATACTATACTCCAGCTTTATGTTCCCTATAGTAAACATTTTCAGTTTGCGGAAAAATTGTTGTTAAGTGCCAGTTTATTTTTAATTTCTACAAAAAAATATGACTAGTAATATTGCTAAAATTAGAATTCAATTCAAGAGTAACGATTTAAATTTACAAATAAAAAATATACTGGGCTCATTTTTAATCAAACAACACACTTAAATACATCATATAGTCATATTCAAAACAAAAACCGTTGCACGTCATCGATGATTTGATGAATTTGCAATAAGAAAAAACAACCTTGTCGAACGTTATGCTTAGAAACGATATCCCTAAAACCCAAAATTAGTGAAGTTCGTACATGAAAGGAATTTTTGCGTGCTGTATTTGGTCGTATCACTGCCGTCTTATCATTTCGTATACGATGACGTGCAACGCTTTTTGTTTTGAATGGACTATACATATATTTTCTGAAAATGAACACAATGGGTCTAGGACATCTGGACATCGCCGTTTCGGCGTGGCCATTTGGACGTCAGGCCATTTCGCCATCGGTCGTTAGGGCGTCGGCCATTTCGGCGTCGCCGGGAATACTAATTTTTAGTATGTATGTTAAAACTGCTGTAAGTTTTATTCTAAAATAAGTAAAGAATTGAAATAAGTGAGGTATTGCATAGGATTGGGATAAATGCTTTAATCTGTTTTTCAAGTACCTATCAGAATTATAACAGTATTGTAATTAATATTTTATACATAGTGATTCATTGGGAAACGGACATACGTTAACTGTGGATGGGGGTCACCGAGGTGATTCTAAAAAACCCCTATACAATGGGTATTGCCCTCTTTATAACCGAGATACAGGGTGTTTTATCCATTTTGCCCATTTCTTTCCTTGCTCATAACATTTGAACTACCCGGTAGATTTTTTTGATATTTTCAGAATCTACAGTATTTTTGCTTATTAGTTTCCAAATTCGAAAACTAAGTCTTAATTGGTTATTTTTTATACAACTTTGAAAATGAGTGTTGTTAGATTTTAGTGGCATTTTGGAATTAGAAAATTTTCGAATATTTTTATTGACCAATTTTAATTTTTTTCTCAAAATATACATCGTTATAATTACTAATATTGAAAAGACAAATAAAAAAATGAAAATACAAGAATTTTGAAAAATGTAAAATTTGAGATTCGAATATTCCATTTTTTTTTTGGTCGACGGTTCAAACTTTTATGGATAACTCCTACTTGCTCAGATTGTACAGAAAAACTAATGAAATTTTTCACAATCTACAGTATTTTTACCTCTCGCCCTTCAGATAAGAGAGGTATAGGAATCATGCTAAAAATTGGGTAGTGAGTTTTCAATGAATAAACACGTTTTAGGGTCCCTAGAATACGATTTTAATATTTTCGCGATGATGTCTGTGTGTGTGTGTGTTAGTGTGTGTGTGTGTTAGTGTGTGTGTGTGTTAGTGTGTGTGTGTGTTAGTGTGTGTGTGTGTTAGTGTGTGTGTGTGTGTGTTTGGATGGATGTTGTAGTAACGATAACTCAAAAACTACTGAATGAAAAAATTTGAAATTTTGCATACAGGATTCTGATACCCTAGATTAGATCTGATTAGATTTATGTGCCAATCGCACAACCGGAAGTGGCAGTTGCTATGGGTTATGACGCCATAATTATACAAAACGGCAATAAAGTTTTACACATCTATTTTGTATACCCTATAGTTTATTTTCATCTCATTAAAATTTTCGAAACTTTTGCCATTGTTGCCAGATTTACAAAAATATAATTTTTTTTCATACTTTTTTTTGTCAACCTGTAAATTTTTGATTCAAAAATGGCGAGAGGTCATGTGCTGGCCACATCAGATTTTTTCTTGTTAGTTTCCAAATTTGAAAACTGAGTCTGAATAGATTATTTTTTTATACAACTTTGAAGACTTTTGTTAGATTTTAGTGGACTGAAAATTTTTTTGGCCAATTTCAATTTTTTTTTTCTCTAAATATACATCGTTATAATTACTACTGTTGAAAAGGCAAATAAAAAAAATGATAATACAAGAATTTTGAAAAATGTAAAATTTGAGATTCGAATATTCCATTTTTTTTTCGGTAATATTATATAGATTATTTAGTCATCCTTTCGACACGAAAACAGTTTTATTATTTAATTATAATAAACCTAATTATAATATATATAACAATTATTTAAAATTTATAAAAATTATTTTGTTAAGTTTGTCGATACGGCCGACGCCAAAATAGCCGACGTCCAAACGGCCACGCCGAAACGGCCACGCCGAAACGGCCACGCCGAAACGTCCCATTTCCCACAATTTTCCACCCGGTAGACAAAATGACAAATTTGACGTTTAAAACCGATATTTTTTACGTCACTGATTATTTATTAACTGTTCTTAAGTCACTGAACAAATAATAAATTTTAACACTCACCAAACATTTACTTCTAATTCAAAAGACCGGGAGAAATTGAATCGTGACGGAATTGAAACAAATTCCGTAACGGGTGTTCTAACAGCTATCGTCCGCCATGAAATCTCGACAATCAGATAAATAATCTCGTAATTTTTGTATAAAAATTGATCTCTCGTATATGGTCTAAAAAAGAAGTCCAAAAAGAAAAGGAAAAAACAGATAAACACTAGTAGAATGATCATTAAATGAAACTCAAAATCATGTCCACAATATCCTATATTTATCAAAATAAGGTTGGAGGCAACTAGTTTCAGCTAAAATTTCATCTTCAGGCCTAGAATATAATAGGTACATCGTTCGAAAGAAGAAATAAATTACAAACTTAAACATAACTTACCATAAAAACTAATACAATATTATGATTAATTAATAATAATAATAAGCATAGTGCGTGAAAAGGGGTACCGTTATTAAGAAGGTAAGGGGGTAAGTAAAAATTTAAAATATTAAGTAAAAATATCTGTGGGGGCAACATAAACAATTTGTTGCCAATATGGGCAGATAGTTCTCATAGAAGCTAATTAATGGAAAGGTTTTAAACGCAGTGAGCCAAGGGCGTAGATAACTTTTTTCCTATTTGTCCATTTCTACATTTCATATATTTTATTTCTTCTTTTCGTGCTATTGGAGGCAGCACAGTGTGAACTCAAAAATGGCCCCAAGATGGCTATGGAAACGGCAAACTCCGCAGCTAAGAAAAATTCAGAAAACTGACGCTTGGATTTAACTGGGTAGTAGAATATATTCAGTAGAATAAATAAATAAAAATTTTCAAATATGGCAAAATAAAAACCAAATAAGACAACTAAGCACAATTTAGTTCAAATTAAAATTTAGAATTAAATTAAAAAAATATTTACGACCACCAGCATATGCAATTTTGACACCGATATTTGTACTATAAATTATTAAAACATTCATTGTAAAATAAATGGTTTTATTAATTAATTAATATGATTAAAGGTGTAAAATTAGTTTTTTTACGCCGCGGCGAGTGAAACTAGTACTTTAGTCCCGCATTTGAGGGACTAAAGTGCCCCTTTGGGACTAAATTTTTTTTGTCCCGCAAATAAAAAAATTGAAACCAGACACCTTGCTTATTCTAATTTTAATCAGAACTGTCAAATACTTCCGTAAAGGAGTAAAGGAAACAATTTTTGGTAATACAGTCTTCAATTTTCTTTTCTCCAACACCATTTTACGAGATCCTTGTAAGCTTTTTCATATATTTTTTACTATTTTATTCTAAAATACCTTAAATGAAAACTGGGAAAGTATTGGAAAAAATTCTCATCTGATAAAAATTATTTGTACAAATTATCATCTGATAAAAACTATTTGTACACATTCGGGGAATCCGCAAAAATTTTTCCAGAACTTTTGGGCACATTTTTAGACATTCAAAAAAATGGCCACATACAGAGATTTTCCGAATTTTCTCTTAATTCTGAAAAAGGTCAGAAAGGTTCCATAAATGATTTTGAACAATTTTTTGGAAATTCAATTTTTTGACAAAAGTGGCCATTTTGGATACAATAGTTCATTATTAATGAGAAATAATTTTTTCTGATAAAAAGTATGAATTCTAAGTGGATAGTCCTGTAGGGTTTTCCAAGACGAGCATTTCCCAATAAAAAAGTCCGGCAAAATCCATTCAAACCTATTTTTGGAGTCAAATTCCGCGAAAATGAAGACCCGAAGCCAATATCGAAAAAGAGGGATCGATAGCGAATTTTATGACGAAAAAAATCACCTCAAACGGCCTAACCCGGCCACTGTGGCATCGGTTAT
The DNA here is from genome assembly GCA_963243735.1 of Neocrepidodera transversa. Lineage (NCBI taxonomy): Eukaryota > Metazoa > Arthropoda > Insecta > Coleoptera > Chrysomelidae > Neocrepidodera > Neocrepidodera transversa. Next base: position 14,866,785 of record OY725345.1, read on the forward strand.
CCCGTTTTTTTTTTTATAATTTTTTTAAGAGCCGGTATTTTATAAAAAACAGAATTTACGTTTAAATATTTACAAAATTAACAGGTAAATAATTATTTGAATTTTAAGGGGGTTGGGGCACCGCGGTGTAAAAAATAGCGTATATACCACAGGACTAAAGTGTCTTTTAATCCCTAAGGTAATTGTTTCCCGAGCGTAGCTAGGGAAACAATCTTCACCCTCGGGATTAAAAGATGCACTTTAGTCCCTTGGTATATATAATATACTATTATGTTACCCAGTTTTCAAACTTTAAACTAATTATGAAGCGACTCAATTGACAATAAGTGACGTCGAGGTTTGAATACTTTCGTACAGCCAATTTGTATGAAATTTCGTTAATAGTCAGAATTCGTCAAAATGCAGGTTGTCACGAAGCCCGAATTTTAAAATTCTAAAATTGAACGTCTAAAAAAACTTGTTTTGAACTAATAAATATTTCAAAATTACCAATACAATTTCATTTTTTAACAATATATATTATAGTTTTATTTATTTAAAATATTATAGTAGTAATAATTGTAAATTAGTTCTCAGCCCACCCAGTAAAGAATTGTTAAAAACCAACTGTATAACGATCACGATCAGATATCCGTTTATTACATTACTTGCTATTTTTCAATTTTTTAGCGATTAAAAATAAATAGAAATTCGTAAGTGAATGAACTCCAATAGTTTTAGGTAATCAACCTCAGTATAGATGAGATAAAACGGTTTTTTTACGAAAGATGTTCACTGAATAGGCAGAGAAGTGCAAAATGGCATAATTCGATTGTTATTTTTTTATATCATATAACAGTTATTTATTTATGTTTGTTTATTTTGTTAAAAATAAAGTTTAAACAAAATAAAATCAGTTCTACATTTAACTTTTTATTAAAAAACTGTTGTTGATGACTTATATTTTTCATAGTGACAAAAAAAACATCATAAAAAGATTTTTTTGGTGTTATCTAGCTTTTTGGGAATTTGCCTCACTCTGCGTCAGGATTTCGTGAATCGGCCTTATTCTGCGTCAGGATTTCGTGAATCGGCCTCATTCTGCGTCAGATTTTCGTGCGTTAGGTTCTGCGTTAACTGTTCGGTAATCAACCTAAAGGTGGGATTTCCTAACAGCGTCTAAACGCACATGTCAGACGCATTCGTTTCGTACCTTGGGCTGTTTTCTTATACACCGTTTGAAAGCAAAAAGAAAAATCTCTTTGTTGCTAGTAAATTGCTCATACATATTTAATGTTTTTCCTTATATGTTGATCCTTATAAACTTTTTATCCGCTGTCATAATTGGTATGGTATTCAGCTATGTACTCTACTACTGAAAACGTTCAGACTCTTCCAGAGAGCAGTCATGCGAAAACGCGTGCAACTGTCGCAAGCCCAAGCACCACACGCATACATAGGTATAATTATAATCAGTTGTACATATTCACCTTGAACTTATCCCTCGTTCATCGCATGCGTCAAACGTATGCGATTCGACTCTCTTAGGAAACCCTACCTTAACTTTCCATCAGTTTTTCAGGAATCGGCCTCACTCTGCGTCAGATTTTCGTGAATCGGTCTCACTTTGCGTCAGCTTTTTCTGAATCAATCTTCTTTATTTTTGACAAGAATAAAAGTTGGTACGTTACGTTTTTTTTCCTTGAGCCACACTATTATTCATTTTTCTTCTCGCCTTGTATATTTTAAAATCCAAATTTACTTTTATTTGTCCGACTCCATTTCGTTCTCTTCCTATTTTATTATCACTAGTAATCTCCCTAGAGCTTGAATTATTACCGGAATTTTTTTTCGAGTACACGATTTTTTGAAAATTTTTTCTTAAAAAATCGTGTACGAGGAAAAGTTTCCGGTTATTAATTCAAGATCGTGGGGGATTCGGTAAGAAAATTTCACACCTAAAAAATTTAAAAGTAATTAATTATTTATTTGACATTAAGATTAGAAGGAAAGACTAGTTTTGGTCTAGTTAGTCATGAGTGTTTGTTGGTATGTTAAAAGTTAAGTAGTAATTGTTTAATTTTGATTTGCACAAAAAGTAAACAAAAAGTCTTATATGAATCAAGCCCATTACAAGTGTCATTATTTTGACATAAAAATTTCCACTTATTAATTTCGTCCAGGGTACCCTGGAGGATGAAAATTTCCGGAAATTTTTTGGGTTACCATGGTAAGCACACAAAAAATAGACTCTGATTGGCTTAAAAATGGCGGTGTGAAATTTTCTTAATAATTATATACGTATCTGTTGTTGACACAGTGTAATGCAGTTAATTTTCCACTCAAAATTTTTGGGTTATTCACTGCACAGCAACCCAACTACTATTTTGCACGGCAACATCAACAAAATTTTGGTTTCCATTGCAAATCAACTGCTGTTTCACTTCACCTATATCCATTTTGCAGAGAGACATTCGCTCTCTCTCTCACTCTCTCTCCAGTAGCGTTTGAGTTAAGTGTTTCTCATAAATAATCTGTCATAAAAAAACAAATCTTACGTCTTTAAAAGATTTTAAGTTTTTTTATATAAATAAATTCAGTGTAATTTGAATTTTAGTTTACTTTTCCTCCAACCTAAAAAAATCGGCTGTGTCACCCCAGAACTTTCCCGGCTCTTCTGTGGAGAATAATTAAAAAATATAAAATTCCTGAATGGCAAAGTAAAATGCTATAAAAATGAAGTAAATTACTGAAAAAAATATGTAAATATTGCAAAAATGCGCAAAAATTAATTAAAATGAAAAACGACAAAAGTTACTAAAAATGGTAACAAGTTATTATAAATACTAACAACCGAAGTTACCGAGTTATTCCAATTGTTAAAAATGATAAGAATTGCTAAATTTCAGCAAACATTAAAACCATAATAAAAAAACAGTGAAAATAGGCAAAAATCAAAAATGCGATAAAAATATTAATAAAATTTTTAAAAGTTAGAAAAAAAGAGGCAAAGAAGTAGAAAAAGACAAAGAGCAAAAAAGGTACCTAACAAAAGGAAAAAAACGTAAAATAAAGCAAAAAAGAAAAAAGGGCCTAATAAAGGCAAAAAAAGGAAAAGAGGGTTAAAACAAAAAGTCCAAAACCAAGTCAAATACGACAAAGTAAAGGGAAAAAGCAAAAAACGCAAAAAAGTCAAAAAAGGTCAGAAAAAGACAAAAAGTCCAAAAGATTAAAAACTATTAAGAAAAGTTCAGAAAAGCAAAAAAAGGCAAAAAAGTGGTAAAAATGCCAAAAAAGGAAAGAAATGCAAAAAAGGCAACGTAGAGACAAATAAAGGCAAAAAAGGCAAAAAACTCAAATAAGTCCAAAAAAGAGGAAAAAATAAAAAAGGGGTAAAAAGGCCAAAAAAAAAATAGGTAAAAAAGGAAAAATAGGCAAAATAAAGGCAAAATAAAGCCGAAAACATGGCAAAAAAAAACAAAATGGTACAAGAAGGAACACATTATAAAGCTACAAATTAGGATATCCTAAAATCATGGGTTCGGAAAAAATTTGATACAAAAGTTATATGGAATTTTATGCTGTACAACAAAAAAAAAACAAAAATGGTACAAGAAGGAACACATTATAAAGCTACAAATTAGGATATCCTAAAATCATGGGTTCGGGAAAAAGTTTGATACAAAAGTTATAGGAAATTTTATGCTCTACAACTTTGCACTAGAACATTTTGCACTAAAGCCCATTGTTTGTTACCAAAATAAAAAAGAAACAAAAAGCCCAAATGTGCATATTTTTCGCCCTCTAGCGGCAAAAATATGAAGAATTCGAAAAAAGTTAAATATAAATGTTAAAAAAAAATTGGTGCCCTACAACTTTGCACTAGAAAATTTTGCACCAGAGTGCATTGTTTGTCTTGAAAAATTGAAAAACTACAGAAAAACGCATGCACATCTTTTGCTCGCCATCTACTGGCGTAGCTATTGAAAATTCTGGAAAAAGTTTGATACAAAAATTGTAGGAAATTTTATGGTTTAAAACTTTTAATTACGACATTTTCCACTAAAGTATATTGTTTGTCCTTAAAATTTAAAAAAAGGCAAAAAATCTTACATGTTCCTTCAATCAATGTCGGTCTTCATACCAAATTCCAGCTTGATTGGTCAAAGGGTTCGGCAGTTATCGTGGAAGATTACACACAGACATACAGACACACACACAGACAGACCATACTCTGGAAATGGTTTCAGTCTTCGTGGGGGAACTCAAAATGGATATTTCCATCGATATCTCGAATTTATTTGTCAACTATTTCTAATTCCAGCGAAAAATTAATTGATTGGCGCCTGTAAATTTCACCTAATTTAATCATCCTACTTCAAAAGTATATTTCAAAATCTATTAGTGGTGACTAACCAATAAACATTTGAGCTAAATGACAGAATATTAAACAAGGAAAACTTTCGTTTTATCTCACTTTTGATATATAAAGAAAGATTTATTAAAAATGTATACACAAATTCGAACTGTAAAATATTACTTAGTTAATCGGGAACCAGAACCAGAAGCACCATTGGGCACTATTTTGTCACCAACTTCAGCACAGTCAAAAGTTCTTCCATAACAATACTTGCACCAGAACGATCATTTCATAAACATGGATTTTTCGGAGTCCTCTTCTACATCCGAAGAAGGTATTATTCTAAATTCAAGTGGCAAAAAGTGGTTCCTGTATAAAAAGTGTCAAAATATAAAGGTACACCGGTTAAATAAAAAATGTATGTTGTATGGAGAATTTCATCATCTATTTAAAGATTTAATAAAAGACATGGTTTTGTTTTTTGACTGTACGAGAAAGAAAATAGAAACATTTGATTATATTTTAAACGAATTTGAAAACCAGAATCAAAATAACGAACAACTAAATGCCAGTGGAAGGTTAAACGACTAGGAAAAATTTGTTTTTAAGTAAAATTTTTTTACTTATCTCCCAAACAGCACAAATACCTCCTACGGACATCCCCGGAAAGTCCGTTTTCGGATATTCGTACGTCCTGAGTACGTCCAATTCAGGACTGTGGACAGACTTTGTTAATGATCAAGGAGTCCCCAGGATGTTCGATATTGGTCCCAAACTTTTATTCCTAGGACTAACTTAGGATCCTTTTCGGACCAGTTTCTGGGAGCACTGAAAAGCCTCTTTAGACCTGTATGTTATCCTTCTGGGACCATTATGTTCAAATAAATATTAATACAGTATTATAAACGAGTTTATTAAAAAAAACAGTATTGATAGTATTTGTTGATTGTTTTCCTCGTTCTGTAGATACTCAGTTTCAACCAGGACTTTATTGACAATTTAGTCTGTGCCTCATTAGTTAAATCACGTTAAAAAAGCATATTTATGGGTTAGTTCAACTTTAAGACATGTCACTTAAAATATTTTTTCCAATATATCTATCAATCTATTAACTGCATTAGTTTGGAATGCTAAATAGGACGTCCTGGAGACATACAAAGAGAGAAATCCCAGGGAAGTCCAAAATCAGTTTTTCAGAGTCCTGAAAATGGTATGGGATCTTCAGACCTGAATCGGACCTAAATCGGAGGTCCTCGGGACGGTTTGTGCCATTGGTGCTGATACATACTCTTCTCCAATTTCCTTTCACTATTTATTTAAAATAATATAGTTGTGATGATTTTGGTTTCTCTTATTCCAAATAGGCTCGCGAACAAACACCCGATTAACTCTTCTTTATCTATGATAGTGGCGATTTAATGCTATATACCCAGGACGAGGATCCAAAAAATCCTAAGCTCGGTTTTACCCTGGCACCATGTGCGAGGCCTTAGCCCCAACCTATGCGCGGATTGTGTTTGAATTGGTAATTTGGGACCTTTAACATCAACTCCTGATGATGCTAACATAGTTAGCGAAAACGTACGTAGAGTGTTATTGTGTGTTCATTGTATTGGTATTTTACTTAATTCTTTAGTTTCTTCATCATCTTCAATTTCTTCGGCGTCTTCAATTTCTTCGGCGTCTGCAATTTCTTCGGCGTCTGCAATTTCTTCAGATTCTTTAATTTTATTACTTGCTTCAGTGTCTCCAATTTCTTCGACAGTCATGTTACCGGTTAAGAATTTTTTTATCAATATCAATGCGTTGATCAGTGTCTTGGACAATTCCATTTTTTATTATTTCAATATTGGAGTAATTTAAGATCCTCGCAATTGGAACTGATGACAGACCAAAGAAAATAAGAACAATATTGCAAATGCAATTCTTGCAAATATTCTCATTTTTCCACAAACACATAAATTGACACTTTCCTGAATAGGTCTACCATAATTAATATTAAAATTGAAAATTAGTGTAAAAAATAATTCACTTTTAATGTCAATGTTCCCTACTTTTTGTAAAGACCGTAAAAAATCGAAATTGAACTAAATATTTTATAAAATTAAAATAAAAACAAAAAAATGGTAATTAGACTAGAAATGTATATAGTGAATATTTAAATATTCGATTATTTTAAAACGCGCCTTCTTTTCTCTTCTTTCCCCTACCGGTAAAAAATAGATATTTTGGTAAACGGCAAATATTACTGTTTATTATGCTATTACACAATTAAAAGTGAAAATTGTTAATAATATAATTGAGCTTATCAAGGCGTAAAGTAAATATTTTTAAAAGGAATTTATAGTATATTGCAAATTTGTTACCACAGATCGTTATTATATCAAATAAAAAATAGTATTGTGACAAAAAAACATCGTTGCCATTTCCCTCCTGTGTGGAAATTATTCATTAAATAATATCATAAAATTGAGCAATTTACTTAAAATTATTCGCAATGAAGATTTTCAAAAAATACACAAAGTATCTGCAATTTATTTCTAAAGACAGTTTTTATTTTACAAAAAAACATTGTTGGATAATTACTGTTCTACAGGATGCAATCCTGGTGGTCGAGAATAACAATTGAAGTTCATTTGCATAATGCAATATTATTTTTCCGCTTTTTATATGCTTTACGATCATTCTGTATTGCCTTTTTTATAAAAGACAAGCGGTCAGATATCAAAGGAATTAGTAATATTACTATTCAATTCAGTAAACAGGTTGTATTCAATAATCAAAGTTTGCCCTTTTCGTGAAATATAGAAATAAATCTGAGTAAAAAACAATTTTAATTAAAAAAAAATTATATCAACAAGTGTGCAATAAATAATATACAGGTTGTTATATTTTGAAATAATAATTTCTTGCATTTTCCCAATTTATCCTATGTAATGATTTTATTAAATTTTATTAAATTCCTCTATACGTCCTTCACTCCTGATGTCTGTTTTTTATTCTATAATCCTTCCTTCCAGAGACTTTAATTATTAACAACACATATTTTTTAACTTTCTAATTTAACTTTAATTTAACTTTTCTAACTAACTTTAAATAATTTAAATTTTATTTTATTTTTGACTTCCTGTAGTCTAATTCTAATATCTATTGTCCTTGCTCCGGTTTTCTTCAGTTAAGCCAATAAATTGTTTTTTTTATAATATTGTGTTTATCATTTTATTTAGACCCCGTGGAACCCAATTGAGGAAGAGTTTCTTCAGGATAGAAATGATAGATCTGATTTTACTGCTCCCGTAAAAAAATTGTATTATTTGGTTACAAATGTTTCAATTCTGTCTCAAATGCTGAAAATACTCAGCTTTAAATCATAATAAAAAATATTTGTAAAATTCTGAAGCCTATTTCAATTATTATATTATTTAACCATTGGTAGATATATGGGTAATTATCACCTATAATCTCCCTAGCAGCAAAATTATTACCGATAATTTTCTATCAACAAAAACAAGAGTGAAACAGAGAAAAAAATTACCGGGAATTAATTATGCTGCGTAGGAGATATTGGAGTTGCTATTTCCGATGAGTTTAGTTAAATATGACGCACTTTTTTACAATAGAAGTTGATTTTACTTGTTAGTAACTAAGGTTTATTACTAAAATTTCAGGAACAATAAAAACATTAATCCATTTGCTCTTCATTTTTGACAGAAAAAATATCACTTATTAATTCAATTAAGTTAATAGGAACTAACAAAATTATCGCGATAGTCTCCCGTTGCTATAAGCAACGTTAACAAAAAGGAGCCTTCTAATTGGTTGAAAATAAATTTATGAAATTTTCCAAGAAATTTTCAACATAAATTTATCAAAGAAAATAATACCAGCGTGGAACTGAAAACAGCATAAAGATAAAATCACAGAAAATATCGAAAACAACATACTCATTACTTCAGACATCGAAAATAGTTCGAAAGAAATCAAAAACGTCGTATTAAAAGCAGCAGATCAAGTAATAGGGAAGAAGAGTACAAAAAATGAGAAAAAATAATGGTATGACCAACAGTGTGAAGAATTAAGAAAACAAAAAAACACCGCAAGATTAAAACCAAGAACGGGACAGAAGAACATACGAGGTAATCAGAAACAGGCCAAATGAAATTTACAAAAAGAAAAAAATGATTGGGTAAAAATGATTGAAAAAAATACAGGACTATAACAATAACCTAAAAGATATAAGCACCGACTAAGTATTCCAACAAATCAAGGGAAATAAATGATGAAATAGTAAAAATATGGCAGAAATATTATAGTAGACTGCTTTAAGAAGATGATGCTGAGTACTCCAGGTAGAAAATATAGCAGAATCAGAAGACGAAATCACGTTAAACTATCCTTCTGAAAAATAAATAGTTAAAGAAATAAAAATAAGTGCCAACGGAAAAGTCACAGGAGGAGACAAAATAGCAGCGGAGAAAAGTGTAGTTTTGGTTAGTGGTGACGATATGCTTCAACAAGTATTAAGTAAGATTAAAAAAAATTATGTCTCACGACCAGAGTTACGGCTGCGAACTACAGCTTTTACGCAATGTTTTTTTTTAACATGAAATTATTAATAATTAAGATAAAGCTCTTGGAATTGGAAGTTTTTTATTATAAATTTATACAACATTCACAATATATTTTCAAATTCACTCAATGAGACTTTTTGAGTTATTTGCAAAAAACTTCTTTTTAAATCTTTATTTGTGTATAACTCTTGCAATTGTTTATGTAGGGGTTCAATATTTTTCCACAATTTTCTAGAAGCCTTCAAGAATTAAATGAGCCCTTGGCTCATATTTTATTTCGCAAAATAACGATTAAACACGTTTTTTAAGACGTGAACTACCCTATAGATACTATAAAAAATAAGTTACCGTAATAGATTTTAAAAAAATACTTAAAACTTTCCAAACCTACAAAATATAGGAGAATATATTTGAATCTAAAAAACTTTTAAATCTTTTACAGAAATTTGGTTCTTATTAAACAATTTTTTTACGTTTAAAGCTACTTGTATTATTTAAATAACGTCAGACATTTATTGTAATTTATTATTTATTTTAATATTTTGTTTCTATTTTATAAAATTCTTAGTTTCTTGTAATAAGTAATATATTATAAAATTATAATATAAAAAAAATAGTAAGTATTTAATTTTATTTTCGAATTTTTTTTTTAAATTATATAAAAAAAATGGAGACATACCTGGTTAAAAAAATCTACGACGAAAAAAAAAAGGCGAGTCGTTAAAAAAGAGCGAGCCAGTTAATTAAAAAATTCTTGCACAAGCGATCGGACGCACGGACACTCGACTCTCGCAGCAGGATTCAACCCCGACAGCCCGCCGTTGATAACCAATTGTCTTCGGAAGAAGAATAAGAAGAAACCGTGCAAACCGCGTCGAAGATGCGCGATGGATGTGCCAGCGCTAGTTCTTCGCGGAGTCAATGTTCAATGTCACCAATAGAGTCTCCTCGGATAGTCAGAGAGTCAGGTGCTCGGCCTTGACCGGTGGACCATGTGATGTGCCTCTGCGGCTATAACTGTGCAACAAGAGCATCCAGAAGCCTCAAGATTTTATACCGAGTGTCCCAGATTTGAAAACTGCTATTTTTACTTTAGAAAGAAACAAATTTTTCTAGTTTCCTTTACAATAACATTTTTCAAAAATTACTATCAATGCAATTTTAAATTAAAGATGTGATGGTGTAGGAGGATTATCAAATTAATGAATAAATAAATTGCCATTAAATATATAGATCTATACTATAGAAGCTACCCGATAATGCTCTTTCTAAGTACAAACGACCTAAAAGGGTCTCTGATTAAATTTATTATAAGGATTTACGTAACACCGTAACTAGTGCTAACAGGAACAAAAAAACTACTTACATAGAATATTAGGCAAACAACTATAATAGCAAAAAACTTTGGAAAACAATTGATTCACTTAGTATTAAAGGTAAGCCTCGATCCGAAATACCTTAAAATTTAAAGAATCCTCAATAAATAATATTTTTCGACGGTATTTACCCCAAAACATAACTGTCCTGAAATGTAATTTTACTATAAATCAAACTGATTTCATCAAAACCATCTGTTTTCCTTTTAACTTGCCACTGTTGATGAATGACATCAAAGTACTAGTACTAAGTACTAGATCTTAAATAAAATGAGTTGGGTCTTTTGCACTTGGCTCACTTCTGAACGGGTCCAGACTGAACAAGCAAAAATACAAATAAAACGCGCCTAGCCAAAGCAACTGATACAATTAATAGTTGTCGTTCCATTCCTTTCAATTACCATCTGCGTCTGGCATCAAAGTTTATTTATTTTATCTATAACCAGAATTTTTAAGGATTTTGGCAAAAAATAACGTTCTTCTTTCATTTTGTGGTACAAAATAATGAATATTTGTGTTATTGATATTGCAAAAAAAGATATCAAGAAATGGCCACCGATACCTGTACTTTAAAGATTACAGATCTGGAAACAAATAGTATTGCTCTTGATCAGTCCACTTGGTTTAGGTTATTGTTAAATTATGTGTGCCAAAAATTTGTTGGATTGTTTCTGTGGCAGTAACGTTAATGAACAAAATATTTTTTATGTCATACTAGTTCAATATTATGTTTTTATTGCTTAGTTACCAACTACATAAAGTGCACTTTACAAAGTGTACTTTATAGCCAGCAAAGTGCACTTTATGGCCCGCGATTTTTTAAAATATTCATATTGTGTACGCACTCGGGTTTGTAAGATCGTCGTCCTCAGGGCATAAAGATCTATTTATACCCTTGGTACATAAATAACTATAATTGTATCGTTATATAGGTCACCTAGCAGTAGTTATGTACAATTTTTAGAATGCTTTAGCACTTGGGCAGAAGAAAATTTATGTGATAATTCTCAAACAGTTATTGTTTCTGGGGATTTTAATATTGACTTGCTGACTGAAAACACTTACAGTACAAAATTAAAGGATATTTAGTAAAGGAGCTATGACAGTTGTACAATCAAAACCTTCATATTTACATGTAAATTTCCATAAGAAAATCTAAGGTCAAAAATAGCAAAAAATTGTCCATATCAAGGTCATTCGTCATCGCATCGCCAGCTGGCGGTAACACGGAGTTGAGTAAATCACAGACGCCTACAGAGGTCTACAGACATCTACAGAAGACGTACTTCAGACGCCTAAAGAGGTCTACAGATCACCACAGACGTCTATACAGACCTTAGATTTTCTTATGGAAATTTACATGTAAATATGAAGGTTTTGATTGTAGAACTGTCCTCCTTTACTATATTTTGATTGATTCTGAATTCAAAAATATTGTTTGGGAATGGAAATGGTGGAGGTACACTAATAGATTCAGTTATAACAAATGACGAGTCAATTACAGTTGATGTTATTAAAACACCAAAAATTTCAGACCATTTTATGCTTTTAGCAAGTGTGCCATTAAATTGTTATGACCGAGCTCCTTAAAATGGAACTATAATATTTATGATAATAATGCAAAATATGATGATTTTGCTACAAATATTTTAAACGTATTAGACTCTATAGCGCCGAAGAAAATAAATAAAAATATTTCCTAAATATAAAAAATGGTGAAATCAAAATGTAAAAACTGCCACAACGTGTAGAGATCTTGCTTATACTAAAAATTCACAAGAAAAAAGAGAACAAAACTGGAATGAATACAAATTAAGTAGAAATAGGGCTGTTAATGTAATCAGAACTAAAAAAGGTATATATGTAGAACAAGATATATGCGAAAGTAGGGAAAATTCAAAGGAAATGTGGTAGATGCCCCTATGGTACTGCCATATGTCATTAATTGCGTCAGTATAGATGCTCCTACGGTACTGCCATTTACCTACTCAGTTAACGTTAAAATTCAAAATCAAGCTTCAAAAAGTGAAAGGCAGCTGAGCATTATATATGAGTGGAGAACGTTTTGAAGAACATGTATCACTTTTGGTAAAAAATCATATATCTTACTTAGACAACTATATAGGTATAGACATAATCTCAATTTTCTCATTAGAAAGAAACTTTTCGAAACACTAGTTTTATCTATTTTAAATTACGGTTTAATTTTATACTACAAAAAATAGTTGTAGATTTATTTACGACTTTCGAAAATACGACAGGGTTTCAACAAAAAGAAATGTTCAAGGTTGGCTGAAAATGGAAAATTTGTTGTCAAACATATATTATAAACGAATATAATTGTAAAAAAAACTTTATTATACACAAAGATCAGCTATTACAACAGTTTTCAGTTAAAAAAAATGCCAATATACACACGTAAGGACACTACCAGCTAGTCTGCTGATATTGCCAAACCTATAATTCTAACCTAACCTGAACTCTTCATGGGCCCACCTTCCGCAAAGGGTGCATTTATACCACAGTTCATTGGGTTTAGCAAAATCATCGCAAATGAGACAACGGTTTAGATCATCGCCATCCATGTCATCATTTACGTCGTCATCACAAATAGATATATCAACATCTGTTTTTGATGTGGATTCTTGTACAAGTTGTCGTTTTACACTTGATCCTTTTCACTCTACGAACCATCAACTCACCCTGGAAGTCAGAGGATTTATTCTTTTCGTGCAGCACTTCAAGTTTGGATCTTTTTATACTTTGGTTTTGCTTGGAGACAATAATTGTTGGAGCTGTTATGAATACCTTCTTTTCTTTCGTATTCCTTTGTTCTTGGTTAATTCTTTTATAATTTTGGTTTTCTTTTTGTTCTATTTTTCTATCACAGATTCTTTAAGTGGAGTCGAAGTTAGAATGGTAGAATGCTGTTTCTCTCTTCCCTCCTTCGTAGATTTCTGGGTGGATTTTTTAATTGGAACTGGTAGGAGACATTGGAAACTTAAATTATTCCCCTTCGCTTTAGGAGTATGAGAACTTGATGGACCAGGTTCCAATTGAGAAGTGCAAGAACTAGATCCCATACCAGTAGCCTATAGGTCAAGTTAATGCTGAGAAATTGTACGGCCAGGTTCCGTTAGAGAAATCGATGAATCAATGTGTGTTTCAGTTAGAAGTTAAGATGCCATAAATTCTTCTTCAGTGAAAACATTACGATTTAAGGGATAAATTCCGGCTGACTTGAATCCAGATTCTCCCTTGCTTATTAAAGCGACAGTGGCATAAGCTTTTGGAAAAGAGAGGCAACTTCATATGGAGTAATTTTCTGAAGTAGATGTCATTTCATGTATAAATTGCATTCGTTTCTGTATGCTGTTTTGAGCGGTCCAAAAAATGATATATCTAAATGCTGGGATCTATGAGAGGTCTGTGGTGGAATTGACAATAACACAATATTATAATTTTTGCAATGTTCATATGAAGCTACCAAGATATGAGTAGTATGATTATCCATAATCAATAAGATTGGTTCTTCTTTACTAGGTTTCGGAAAATTGGTAAAATGCTGAAGCCATTCCACAAACATTTCTACTGTAATCTATCCATTTTTAGAACATTTATACAGTACCCCGGAAGGGCAATCTTTTCCTAATAGAGACGAGTGTCTTTACCGGGGGAATATGAACATCGGAGGAATGAAACCACCCGTAGCGCTCATAGTGCACATAGCTGTTATGTTCCTACCTCGCTCCCAACTTGTAATTGAGCCAACCGTCTTTTGACCTTTCACTGCCAATATTTTTTCTGGATCATGTACTGTAGACAGTCCTGTCTCGTCACAGTTAAAAATATTTTTTGGTGTGTTTATCCATAAGTTTTATCAAGTTTATAAAAAATATCTCGACCTCCTCTTTATTCAAAGCAGTGACTCTAGTCGCTTCTTATTAAAAATCTATGGAGATAATCTCGTCCAGCCGTCATTGTAGCATTATTAAAATTATGTTTTATATTATTTTGAACCGCATATTGGTAGGCCACCTTCCTCACTTCCAGGGCTGTACATCCATAAAAAAGTTTTGCCAAATATTTAATTTCGGTCGCAAATTCTCTCTCTTGTTTTGCAGTGAATACGGACTTTCTTCCAAGCACTGGGTTACTGTATTTTTCTTCCTTTCGTCTTTCTTGCAATGTAGGTAGAATAAGGAATTTCGAACCTTTTCGCTGCTGCATGAATGGAGTATCCTTCATCAATAAATGCTATAGCTGTAGCAAGCATTTCACCTGTCCATTTTGCTCTTCTAGTCCTAATTTTGGGCATCTGCAATGAAATAAAACAAATATAAATGTGACTGTAGGCGCGAAATTAGTGTGTAAAAAAATGTATCGACTCGCCTATTTCTAACGTTTAAAACAGACTTATCGGGAGAGTATTCCTTAATAACCCCTTCCTTCATATTTACGTATCACTGGATCTGCAAGTGTCAAAAATAATACAGTGGCCGGGATTTCCGACTGGCCGGCATTGACCGTACTTACCCTATAGGTGATATGCACGATCGTCAAATTAAACATGGAGACACATTAATGTTATCTATATATCGTCTTGCCGGGTTTCAGAAAGGCTTTTTATATAATGCAGTTATAATATTTAGTTCTATACCAACTAATTTGAAAACACGTACTCTACATTTTTTTAAAACGAATTACAAGACAAACTTAATCAAAGCTCAAAGGACACATTTGTTGGATGGACACTAAATTAAACGATCCGTTATATATGTAATTTTAAAAATTAACGGAATTATTGTTGTTAAGAAATTGTTAACTTTATTTTATTATCCTAAAAATTAATTTTGTCATTTTAAATATGTTATAGAGGTTAAGTTTGAGTAGTCTCTAGACTTCGCCTCTTGTTTGCAACAAGGTATTGTTTAGTATATGTTATAGCTCCTGAATAAACTAATTATAGTTCCTGCTGGAACTTGGAATTACAAGAAAAATAATTGCGACTTTTAAAACGACAACTATATTTTTCATACATCAAAAACTGACTATTACAATTCAATGGTATACATATTAAAAATATAAAAAAATAAGTGGAGCACTCGATAGTATGTAAACAAAGCACACATATAAGTTTAACACTCCCATTCTCTGTTTGCATTGGAATAAATTCCGAGGGAACTTCTATTCTTTTCAAATAAATGCTTGGCTAAGGGTTTTGTAAAAATGTCGGCTAGTTGTTCATTTGAGGGGACATATTTTAACTGGATATTTCCTTTTTCAAATTCATCACGAATGAAATGATATTTCACATCAATATGTTTGGTTTTCCGGTGATTATCCACGTTCTTATTTAAACAAATTGAACTTTGATTATCAATAGAAAGTTGTACTGCACTAGTAGCTTCATTGTGACGTAAATCCGATAAAAACATCCTTATCCAAGCTGCCTCTTGAGATCCATCCTAGGCTGCTATATATTCAGCCTCTGTGGTAGACCTAGCTACACATTTCTGGCTTCTACAACTCCATGTTACTGGGCTTTCAGTTAGCATTGAGACATAGCCAGAAGTGGATCTTTTAAAATTGTATGTAGTACATTTGTAGACCTGCAGAACAAGAGCCCATCATCTACATAAAGAGCTAAATATACCTTTTCATTCTCCATATTGGCATAAAAGACGCAGTTATCAACATTTAGTTGAATAAATGTGAATTCTTTTAAACAACTTACAAATTGTTTATTCCAACATCGTGGACTTTGCTTGAGACCATACAAACTTTTGAATAGTCTACAAACCAGAGATTTGTCTCCATTGTCAAAACCTTCCGGTTGATCCATGTAAATTTCTCCATTTAAAGTACCATTTAAAAAGGCTGTTTTGACATCAAATTGTCTAATACCCATTCCCTGTGATACTGATAAAGCAAGAAGTATGCGAATCGAATCATACCTTACAACTGATGAAAATGTATCTGTGTAATCTGTACCTATTCCTGGTTATATCCTTTTGCAACTAATCTTGCCGTATATCGACTTATTGTACCATCTTGCTTATATTTAAGTTTGTAAACAAACTTACATCCTATAGATTTTCTTACAGGTGGAAGTGGTTCTAGATGTCAGGTATTATTCTTTTCTAATTAAGCCATTTCCTCCTAAATGGCTTGCATCCAAAGTTCCTTTTTATCACAACTAACAGCTTAAGTGTAAACTTTTGGCTCATCGGTAACTGCTATACATGCTGTATCATATAGCTGAAATAATTAGGCGCCTTCAGCATGCTACGATCTCTCTGTTTGTTTCTTCAGTTATTTTGATTGCTTCATTTTCTATAATTTCTTCATTTTTTGTAATTTCTTAATTTTTTGTAATTTTTTCATCTGCTTTTTCTTGTGCGTTTTCCTTAATTTCTTTAATTTCTATTTGTGGATCAAACATTGCAAAATTTATAACAACTGCAGAAGATGTGTTATTGTTTTCTTTAAAAATCACTTCCCTAGAAACTGAAGCTCTCCTATTAACAGCATCATAAACTCTGTAGTTAGAGCTATTTCCGTCATACCCACAAAACATTGGTTTAGATTTTGACTAAAATTTTAATCTCTTTTGTTTAGGAATATGAACAAAAGTTTCTGATCCAAAAGAGAACATAATTTCGTTCCACTTAATTATGTACAGATTTGGGAAAAACCAGTAGAAGAAGATGAAGACGAAGAAAATAATAGCATAATAAAACTAGTAGAGGAACGTTGAAGAGGAGGAAAAAAGCATTAAATAGAAAAAATGAAGGAGCTGATGTAGAAGTGAAAATACAAGAGACGGAAAAATTAAATAATGGAAATGGGCAATATTATGAAGAAAAATAGTCAAAAGTTTAAAGTCAGAAATCAGAGATTATAATGAATAGAGCAATGAAAGACAAGATGAAAAATTAAGGGTGATAAGAAATATAATCCAAAAGTAAGAAGTTTTAAAAAATATTATGAATACTTTTTTAAAAAACCCTGTATAAATGTTTCCACGACAGCTGGATTTGTTTATTTTGAACCGAAAATAGGTGGTGTTCTTATTATTCAATATTTTTGGAGAATTAAAAAAAAACATGGCACAAATTTCATGCTCTACATATTTACGTCTCTTCAATCACTTTAACTGCCTACAGGGTGTTTGTTTTTGGTTTGGCATGTCTCTTAGCTCAATTTTTATAATAAAACCATTACATCTGGCAATTAGATATTAATTTGGACCAACTTGTAACTATTGTAGTATCTTAATTAAACAAGTGAAAAATAACAATATTTTTGCCGTAATTTCGAGTTTTCAAAAATTTTAAGTTACGAAAATAAATTTCTATATAGGTATATATACCTTACATACTACAGTATATATGGTATAAGTAGTGGGAAAGTAAAAATAGGTCAAAGATTAATATCATTTTTGGGGTTTTTAACGATGCTGAATCGATGGCAGTTGTCCGTTTGTCTCTATCTCTCACCGTTCTCAAGTTGAATCAGGCTAACAGACGGACGGACAGACAAAATTTTAGGATGAATTTTTAATACTCAAATAAGTATTTAATAATTATTTATCCACGACCGAGCGTTAAAGAGTTAACTTTATAAACAAGTTCTCTGAGCGTTAAGTACCACATTATAATCTACTGGCACTTTTATGGCACATGCGGATGATAAAGTAACTTTTTAGCCCGTTATTCAATAATAAATGACTAATTGTTTATGATTTTTAGAGTTTTCGAAGGAAAAAACTCTTATAAGATCGTTTTGTCCGTCCGTCTGCTAGTCTGATTCAACTCGAGAACGGTGAGAGAAACGGACAACGGCAGGCGATTCAGCATCTTTAAAAACCCCAAAAATGATATTAATCTTTGATCTATTTTTACTTTCCCGCTACTTATGCCATATATACTGTAGTATATATGGTATATATATCCCTATATAGAAATTTATTTTCGTTTATTTTTCACTTGATTTATTAAAAGTAATGAAAGAACCAAACTATTATAACGAGAAACGAGATCGGCCCGTCTGATAGATTGTACACAGAATCTTGATGACTCATCGCTCGAGAAGCTTGAATACACAACGGAATATTTCTCGAATATTTAAGAGATCGCGAAAAAATAATAGAACTAATAAAATGGGAATAAATAAGACAGAAAGAACCGGGAAGAGTCAGTTGAATTTTGTATGTTGTGTTATATAAATTAATATATTTTGTTAGTCGTGTTTGATTTGATTTAAATAAATTAGTTATAATTCGACTTAGTGTTTAAATTCGAGCGAACCCAAAGTAATATTGTTTATTATTGGAATAAATTACAAAGTTATATTAAAAAAAAAAATATTTGAACAAATATTTATGGAAATTCTTTGTGCGAATGCGACATGGTAATGTGAGGCACCTAATCTTTTTTTGTGTTATATAGCAGGGCAGTATTTTAATTAAAAAATATTCTGTTTAATATTTAAAATATTTAAAGATGGCAGTTCATCTCTAAAAATTGGCAATAGTTCTAGTAACTAAATATAAAATCACCCTGTGTGAATTTTTATTAAAAATTAATATTACATTAATTTTTATAACTTTATTAAAAAATATAACAAAATAGCTCGTTTATTTATTTAAAATTTCTCGGCTGTACGATAATATTCAAAATCCCGCCAGTTTTTGCCTGTAGAGAACCTTCGCAATTACTACACTTATTTTGTGATTTAGACTTTTACTGTTTACTAGTAAAAAATAAAAATAAAAATAAAAATGAAGACAATTTAAATGAGCATTTTTCTATTGTACTTTAGAAATAGAAACGAGCATTATAGGTTTGTTAAGTAAAATAAAGATTAATCATAAGTCTTAATAAGAGGCCCAACTAAAAATATACGGTTTTTTTCATGATAGTGGCATCATTTTTACTAAAAATAATTTAAAAAAAGTGCCACAGACACGCTCTAAAGACATAACTACATAATCGATTGGTGAAAACCGCAGCTTTCTATCATTAATATTAATGGAGCGCCCGTCAAAAAACGATTTTAGACAAGATAACATATATGGTATTGGCGCCTCTTAAGTAAGTTGGCTCTTATTATGACATCCGCATGTTCACTAAAATTACTGAATGTAC
This sequence comes from Neocrepidodera transversa, assembly GCA_963243735.1. Lineage (NCBI taxonomy): Eukaryota > Metazoa > Arthropoda > Insecta > Coleoptera > Chrysomelidae > Neocrepidodera > Neocrepidodera transversa. The sequence goes on from OY725345.1 coordinate 14,886,223, forward strand.
ATTTGATTTAATATAAGTGAAATTAAAATAAGTCGTTTCTTTTCTCCTGAAGGTATGGAGTATGGATACGAGTATTTCGTATTTATTTGACAACTAAAATTCAGGCACGGATCCAGGCTCTTAATTTTGAAAGGCAATTTTAGGTCATATTTAATAAAACACGGGGACTCTTCACCTGCCAGCGATCCTGTTATCGACTCCAACATGGATATTGATAACCTGGCAAACTCCATATCAACACCCTTAAAAAAGTATTTGAACAAATATTTATGGAAATTCTTTGTGCGAATGCCCTTGATGTTGCTGATGTACCCCAAATCACCATTAACACAGAGCAAAAACCCCTCATCCCTCCCAACATCCGCTCCAATATTCGGCGGAAACGCCAACTGTATCGTCATAAGAACTAGAGATCGCGTCCTTAAAACCGAATGGAATCGGTTAAATTTCCTCATCGGGTTACAGATCAATAAGGACAAACAACAAAAATAGATCGAGGTTACCTATAATCTTGACTACAGGGACGGTTCCAGGTTCTAAAACAAACTCTGCACCCTTACTGATCAACAGACGAATTCCCATCCCCACCTCCAGGTGAACGGGTAAATCCTACACACCCCTGAGCAGAAGGCCACTGCATTCAAAGACCACCTTCAAGACACCTTCAAAAACCCTCAAAATCCTAACTTTAATCTCCGTTTCCAAAATAACACAATCGTTTATAGGTGCGGTTGATCTGGGACGTAAAATTCACGTAAATTAAGAATGTACAATTGCAAGAAATTTCAATTACACTCACTAAATTATAAAATTGAAATGAAAATACTATAACAACGCTTCTTTTTAAAACCATCAGTGATTTCAAAATATTTCGTTAAAAAGAAACGTATCATACACGTTTTTGTTTGGTATCAAGGTGTACGTTAATTTTCAACCAAAACAGGCACGTATGATTCACGTTTTTATTTGGTATCAGGGCGGACGTAAATTTTCAACCAAAAAAACTACGTGACAAAGGCGTCAGTGGACGTGACTCTATTTGCTGGGATCCTACTCCAAAACATCCTGGTTACCCCAATCCCTCCAACCAAGACCTCGTCCTCCCTTCGTTAATCCCTGATAACAGCATCGGCTTGTCAAATGGGAAAAAATCTGCCTCAGGTTCGGATCACATCAAACGTCACGCCCTGAAAAAACTTCCCGCAGCTTTTCTCCCTATACTCACCATCCTTATGAACTCCTGCCTTCAGCATTCCTATTTTCCTATTTGCCGAAAACCTGCCATCCTGACCCCTTAAACCCTACAAAGAGTCTATATCCACAAACTCCTGCAGAAATATCTTTGACTAATGTTCTAGGTAAGCTTTAAAGGATCGTATCTGGAACTTTCTAGATGAAAGGGCAACGATCCCCCAATTTCAACATGGATTTAGATCTGAAAATTCCACCAAAGATGCATTAGTGAAACGGGTGTCCTTTTTGATATTCAAAATGCGTTTGATTAAGTCTGGCGTGCCGGACTTATTCGAAAACTTTCGAACATCTAACTCCCTCTCCCCATAATAAAACTTATACGACATTCCACACTTTGGTTGATGCATTTGGAAGATGTAACCCCTAAACTTTACTGGGCACTTACAAACCCTACAACCGTCCAGTAATGGACTATAGAGCACTCAACTTCTCCTCACTACCTCCTCCTCTCTTGCACGCCATTACTGAAACCAATTGAGAAGGAGCCTCAGGAAATGTTCCCACCTTCCCTGGCGCTTCACATCAAACCAAATTCACGATCAAGGAAGATATGTCGGGAGAAGAATGGGCAAACACCCATGCATGCCCAAGAAACGAGGACACATTGGACGATTGACAAGAACAGAAGAGCACTACCAGACCTCTCAAAAAATTCATTCAACCGAATCTGAGGATTCTACAAGAAAGCACAAGATCCGAACTCCTAAATCTCCCCTATGCAGCTTGTCCCCTACCGACACATGGGATCCACTCTCTCTGAGCATATGCCCTTCCGGGGAGGCTCGTAAGTATCAAACTAATAATAATACAATCAAAAATCTTCTTCTAATCACTCTATAATTTCAAAATAACACCAGGACAAATTACCGAGGAAGGTTTACCATCAGGTATAGAGCCTAGCGTGAGGTGTTTATAAAAGATTCCCACCTCCACAACTCCAGGACCATTTGGCAAGCCGCTCCTCTGGGCCATGTCGGGTCGGCTACTCTGTGTTTGGTGGGTTCTTTCGACATGGTCACTCGACAATAACTGACGAAACACTACTGAAAACAACACAACATCGAACGATGAAACACCCGGATCATGTAAATGCATTCATGGTAAACTGTGGTCCACTAGAGTGCAGTCTCTGCGAGTTTTATCGGGTACATAGGGGTACTTTGTATGCACGGACGGAGATTAATCCGTGTTCGGATGGTGTGAAAGAATCTATGCTTCACTGTATTGCTACTTGTCCAGATGACGGGCGAAAACTCGGATGAACGAACACCCTGATCGTGTGAAAGAGGCCTTAGTGCCTTTTTTAGAGTACTTATTGCTCACGAGCACTTTACTGTAAACTGCTTAGGGCTCATAATTTCCAAGCACTTTTTTGAGTGCTTAGTGCTATCAAGTAATAATCAGTGCTCAACCCAACTTCGTTCTCAATGCCAACTGTTATAACATTTAAAAATGAAGACGTAGGCAAGTACTTTCGGGTAAAATAATATTTTGCTGGTCTGCTAGTAAAACCAATAGTAAGAAACTAAAAACCCTAATCAAATATTATACATCAATATATCTGCTCTGTCATTGCCAGAGTAAAATAATGTCCATACCGTAGGAAAAGTATAGTGACTTTCCTTTTCTATTCATAATCAAAAGTGTGTAGTATTTCCACAATTTTTTTGTTGTACTTCTTAGTCATCCGATTTTCCTTATTTAGCGTTCTACTTATTATTTTTTATGTGAACTGAGAATTTTAGCGACCTCAGTTTTCTTACAGAAGTTACGCATAGTATTTCTATTAAATTTTGATCGCAGCATTTAGTTTGGGAACTTTAAAAATGTTATCATGTGAATAGAAAAAGAAATATTTATACCAGCTCTCCTGTCTATATTTTCAACGCGATTTTCCTTGTCTTAATCTAAAAAATTTTTTAACAAAGTACATTTTACACGATTTCCAAAATTATCGTTAAAAATTTTGAACTCATTTCCCTACTGTCATTTTCAACTATAAGAATAAAAATATAACAAAATTAATTATTATAATTTATTGTAACCTTATACAAAATAAATTTTAAACAACAAATGTCTAATTAATTTGGTTAAAACACATTTAAAATTCCAACTTATATCAATGGACTTTCCGAGCTTTCAGCATAACTTTTGACGCGCGAGAAAAAAAGTGGCGGATAACGATTTCCCCACAAATCGAAGTTAGAAGTTGTCTCGTCCCCTTTCTTTGGTTTTGTCACTATGGAATAATGACTCCAGTGCAACTGTTCATGTTTTTTCCTCTTGCCCCTTATTTGAAATTCCTAAAAAGAAATTATAAATATTACTTTAATTTTCGTTGATTCAATGTATTTTTTACCATATTATAAATCTGTTCTGTTTTCTTTAAAGTATCTTGTTTCTTAGACCTTTTAAACATTTCTTGAACAGCATTTTTGGTTTGTCTTTGAACCACAAGTATCACCTTATCATCCTTTAATCTATAGTATCCACTAAGTACGGGATATCGTGCATTTCTTGGTTTTAACAAATTAAGACTCTGCAGCGGTTCTTCCGCTGATGTCAACATTAACACAGTACCATCAGGATAAAATCTGCAATTATTATAAAACAAAAATATAACATGAAAAGAGATGGTAAGAGATGGTAATTTACTGTCCGTATGGAGCAAAAACCCGGTAAGTAATATAGAATTTACAGAAAGAGTTAGCGGGATTTACTCCATACCCACAAAATGTCCATTCTTTATTTATTTTTGTTATTTTAATCATTAGCATTCAAGCTTTATCTTATGTCATTTTGGTCAATTAATCACCTCTACAGTTACCTGCTAAGGTAATTCTACCTGGCAAGTGTTTATTCAGACCGCTCTTTTGGAGGGAAGACTATAGAGACTTGTTTGCTAAGTTATAGAGGAAGACAAACTGCACTGAACCAGCCTCAATACCATGGGATCTGGAACTGAAACTTTAATAGCTAGTGACGATTTTCAAGACAGGGATTGCTCTTAAATATATCCCTAAAAGTTGGAGGGAAATTATACCTAAGTTAAGACATAAAGATAAATCTTTTAGATAAATGCGTGTCACACCATTCTTACTAAAACGATTAAGAATTCATTACCATTACATTAAAATCAACATTTATACACAGCAGAGAAATCTACCGACTCCGCCTTACACAGTTTGGTAGCGCACCTGACAATAGAATGTCCATCTGGAGACAGCTGTAAGGGATGGGATGGATGGATGTATTCATAATACAAGCGCTATCAATATTAAGACTTTTTTACTAAATATTTTAAAAAATGTAAAATTTCCTTATGAAAATATTGTAAACTAGTGTATCAAGTTAGAGAGTAACTAGGTAATTATAATATTTATTTGTTGCTATGAGCGAAAAATTTGATTATTAATACATTATTCAGTTATTGAATATTAGAATGGACTGGTAAAATGTTTACTTGAATCATCCAATTTTCCAGTTATTCACAGAAAAAATATACTTTTCTCACCTTAAATACCTATAGTAAGTAACAAGATACCAAGGACGATAATACTGGTCTTGAAAACTGTTTTCTCCATTTCTTATATAACTAGTCTTACTAATGTAACAGCCATTGAAATTGACTCTGGGTCTATCGATAAACATATTTCTCCATGTCTTGTACTCATGGGGAGAAGGTCCACAGTTAACACCCCATGTTCTAAAAACAATGAGCTGTTTGTTGTTGTGATCAACAGAACCATTTTTTTACCTTAAACAAGCCATTCGCCAGATTTCTGGATCTCTACCACAAAGGTAAAAACCTCTGCACACCCGAGAAAATAATTCAAGTGATCTCAAATCCAATTGGTCTGACACAACCCATTTAAGTATATAAAGAATTATTTCTACTGGTAATTGACCAATATGCAAGCCCTAGAAAAAATATTTATTGAAAGGTATATTGAATTAAAATAAATACATACTTTACATTTTTTGGGTGCTTTGGTAGGCATAAAGTCATTTTTTTAGACACTTTTCTTTGTATCCTAAGAAATATATCTTCATCTTGATTATCTTCATCATCATCAGAGGAAGATGATTTAACTTCAGCAATATCTGTAAGTCAATTTTCTTTTCCATGAATATATTGCCAAAAAACAGTATTAAATAATTAAATCAGGAAAGTTTTATTATGTGATGAAAATGAAGAGATTTTGGTATAAACCTGTTATCGAATTAAACCTATAGTATAGATTTGATAAATTAATATGTATTATAAATTTTTATAATGGAACCAACCATGAACATTAAAATATTAAAAAGGTTATGAATAACACAAGCAATAAAAAAACACAGCGAATAATCTAAAATATCCTTTATAAAATTTTCTAATAGAAAATCTTAATTATATAGAAATATTTTCAAAATTCAACATACATATTAAAGTGAGAAATTTGGTGTTTATGAGATTTTCGAGTTTTCGACACGAATCATATGTAAAAATGCTCGCGACAATAATCTATGCAAGAATATGCAAGTCACTCTTAACTCTATAAAAAGTTATGACCCAAAATGTAAAATCTCATAAACTTCCATTTATACATAAGGTGGTCTCGTTGAAATTGAACTTATTGATGGAAATTTGTTGCAACATGTTTTGTAATGTTTAATAATTATTTTTAGGAATTTATTTCCAATATCAAAATTTAAATTCAAATTTTAAGCAATAATTTTTTCATAAATTTATAATTTTCTTTTTCGTTTAAAATTAAGCCTAGATTCCCACTCTTCTGATCTCGTATCGCAATTATTTAAATAGAAGTGTCGAAAGTAATGAATCCTTCTTTTCCTGTCAATTATTTGAACGATAAATATCGTATCAGTGATTCTTGTTTCAAGTAAAATTACAAACTGTTTTTAAGGTTATAAGCAATTTTAAATGAGCAATTTCAATGATAGCGATTTTATGAGTTTATGAGATTTGTAGATTTGAGAGCAACTTTTTTTCTTGCATATTCTTGGTCAGCTCGTTGTCACAAGAATTTTGACATATGGTTTGTGTCAACACTGCAAAATCTCATAAACTCCAAAACAGCCTATTTAGTATATACAAGGATTTTAGAAACGTGGGGATTTTACCATCTATTTCCTCTTCTACACTTTCTTCTTGTCTTATTTTAGGTTTAACCCTTTTATGCATCATAAATTCAATATCAGGTACAATTTGAACCGCTTGTCGGTAGTATTGAATAGCTTCATAAAGTTTTCCTGAATTTTCCATTTCACTGCCTTTTAGAAAAAGTCTAATTGCTTTTTCATCGATGTCACCTTCATGATTAGTTTCGTTTACTGTGTCAATATGGTTTACATTTACAGATGGTGTTGGTTTCTTTAACTGTTGAGTTGTGGTATTCTTCGTAGACCTTAATTCTTGTTGCCATTGTTCTCGAAAACTTGAGAGGTCTTCCTCTTGCTGAGTATAAAAAAAATGTTAATAAGGTTATATGTAATATTTGTAAACACATTTACAATATTTACATTACTATTTTTTACATTCCTATAAACAAACGTTTATTTATATTTAAAACATTCTCTGTTCTATTTGGTAACTAAACTAGTATAGATCATTAAACAAAAATTACGCAACAAATACAAATGTTATATATGATATCCATATTTTCTGAAAATCACGAACTTACTCTATTTACGTTTTCATCATTACTCTGTGATTCATTGGACTTTTTCACATTACTCGAATCATCTTCCATAATCTTCAAATTAAGTAAATTATATATTAATATATACAAATCAAGATATTATTTTAAATAAGCCATTTATTTATTTTATTTCGTTTTCGTAGTATAGTTGTCTTTGTGTTATTACGTAATCAGTCACTCTTCTTCTTGTTTTTACTTTCGTTTTAAACAGTTGGTTGCTATGCGTTATGAAAAACCCGCGAAAGTCCTGATTTTGTTTGGTTATGGTTATATGTATGCAAACGGGAAAACAAAACAGTTACTTTTAAATATCCAGTTATTAATTTGTAAGTACTGATTACAAAATAATGCTAGTATTTATATAGTAGTTCACAAGCAGTTGATTTAAACTTTCTGTTTTAGTTTTCAATCAAAATGGAAGAGACCCCAGTTTCTAGAAAAAGACAACATTCTCGTTCAAGATCAAGATCACCCTCCGAAACGATTTCTGAACAAATTTTAAAAAAGCAACGAATTGATTATGATGAAATAAACACTTTTGGAACAACTAATGAACAGATAAGGTAATATAAAGTTTTATTTAAAATAATTAATTATATAGTGTTGGGTTTGTTCTAAAATTCGGTAACAGTGTTTTAAAACAGCCCAAAAAGAATGTAGTTTTATTAAACCAGTTTTTATCACTTATTAGTAATAAATAAACTGGACCATATTATGTAAAGTACGAGTTATGTAGGGATTAATGTGGAAAACGATAAAAGTAGACAATTCAACCCTATATACTCAAAAGCTATAAAATCTTACTTTACACTGAAAATGAGTTAGTTTAGTCTCTTGAGGACCAAAATTATTGTTATTTGTCAGAGAATTTGTGAATTTCTACAGTATCTCAACAAATATTAACTTTTCATTGTTTTCTAGTTTAATTTTACTAATAACAAATCACTTTTTAGTTTTAAGAATAGTTTTTTTATGTATTTTAACGTTTTAGTTCAACAAGTCACCATTCTGATAATGATGAAAGTTGTAAAGAAAAAGCTGCGATTTCTGATGTTGAAGAAAAACGTAGAAATGGATCAAGCGAAGTCCCAATCGATGTTGAAATGACAGATTCTGATGAAAAAAAGGCTAGCAAGTAAGATCTTTTTAATTGAAATACAGTCACAAGCTGTATTATTTAATTATACATTTCTAATAATTTTCTGTATATTATTGCAGTACCTATGATGAAAATAATTTATCTACTGAGGAAAAAAATCACGTCGAGGAAAATCCAGAAAATAAAATCTCTTCTCCAGACTCTGAAGAAGAAAATACTATAACTGAGAATGAAAAAGATACTAATTTATCATCTAATATTGATGAAGGTGATAAAGAAAAAGGAACGTTAAATTCTGCTCAAACTCCCTCAAAGAAATTAAAGCAAGATACTCCCAGTAAAAAGTTAACACCTAAACAAATACAGAAGAAATTGGAAGCAGAGAAGAGACACCAAGAAAGACTAAAAGAAAAGGAAGATCAATTAAAAAAGAAACTTGAAGAAAAGGAACGTATTTTGCAGGAAAAGTTAAAAAAGAAAGAAATAAAGGATAAAGAAATTGAACAAAAGAAAAAAGAGAAGGAAGAAAAAGACGAGAAAAAGAAAAAAGAACGTGAAGAGCGGGAACAAAAAAGAAAAGAAAAAGAAGAGAAAGAAGAACAAAAACGAAAAGAACGTGAAAATGAAAAGCAGAAAAAACTACAAGAAATGGAAGAGAAAAATAAAGAAAAATTAAAAAAAGAGGAAAAAAACCAAAAAGTAGTAGCGGCATTCGTGAATTTCTTTGTTCCTAAAAAATTAGAAATAACACAAGATGAAAGAAAGGTTCAGACTTCAATATTCTTAGATTTTGAAGTTAAATCAGACATGAAATTGCCCCTTCCCCGAAGAGAAAGTTTGTCTACAGAAGAAAAGCAAAAATTAGAAGCAAACATTCAAAATCAAGATGAACAAGCTTCTTATTTAAAAGATCTTGCATCTGGAAAATCAATCGGGAAATGTTTCAAAACCTGGCCTTATGAAGAAACTATAGATGATGATGTTATTGTTGTAGATTTAGGTGAAACTATTTGCGAAGACAAATCTAGCTTACAAAAACACAAAGCAAAATTTTTATATTTTCATGAAAATCGTAGGCCTGCGTATCATGGTACATGGAGGAAGAGAAGCAAGGCTATTACCCCTAGAAAGCCTTTTGCAGAAGATAAAGAAAAACTTAATTATGAGGAAGAATCAGATGATGACTGGGAGGAAGAAGAACAAGGCGAATCTCTTAATGGCTCTGATGATGAAGCTGAGAAAGAAAATGAAGATGAAAAAGATGATTATGAAGTTGATAATGAATTCTTTGTGCCACACGGTCATTTAAGTGATGATGAAGTTGACGATGAAGAAATGGCAAGATTATCACCTGAATCTCTAAAACAGAAATTGAAACTTCTTAAAGAAGAGTTTGATCAAGATATGCAATTAAAGACACATAAGTTAAAGCCAAGGTCAATAGGTTGTATCTGGTATAATAAAGATGGTAGTAATGTCGAAGAAGCTGTTGATAGATACTTACAACCTCTTGCTGTGATAACCAGGCATACTCAGATAGTTATTAAAAGTAGAATTGATATTGCAAACTTGGTTAAAGAGAAAAAACACAAAAATAGAAAAGAATTGGATCCTGAATTCGTTCCTTTATTTTTAAAAGTTATTCATGGCAGTTCTAAAAAAAAGAGCATTTTAGTAGAAGAGTTTTTGGCAGATTTGCAAAAAGCCGAAAATAGTGTCAATCTTTCTAAACGATCCTTAATAAGGAAATTAAAAGAGTATGCAGGATGGGAAAAATATAAGGATGAAGAGACAAAAAGATACAAATTTCGATGGCTCGTCCATTCTGATTTAAGAGAAAAGTATAATTTAGAAAAATAAATTATTATTTCTTATGAAGTTATATTTTTATATTTAAGTCTAGTTTAGGATACAGAATAGGGTTATGAAATAAAGTAATTTTTAGTAGAAATTTGTAGCTTCTCTAAAATTAATAAAGCAAAAGGTTGTCATTTGTTGAGAATCGTATATAATTTAAAAATTAAAAATATTTGTTACATTTTGTTAACGTCTTACTATTTATGTTATATTCAAATATAAACTGCTGAATAAAAAAAAATGTTTTTATCACTTTATTTGCTACTTCAGTGGATTATCTTTTCATAGAGAGAGTTGAACCTGTTATTTTTGTCAATTTTGGACGTCATCCAGTGTTGCCAATGACAAAACAAAATACCCGCGTGGAATTCCAAATTACCCGCATTTTACCCACTTACAATTTGAAGTGTCAGAGGTTTTCTCCCATGCGCTATATCTCCCAAAGTTTTATCGTGTAGTTAGGATATTAGAGGCCAAACTTCATCTTCCTCAATCTTTTCAGCAAAAAAATAATGAAATACGTTGGGCACATCTATGGATATATGTCAATGGGCAAAACATCCAGCGGTCTTTGCGCACTTAATAGATTCATTGGTACGATGAAAAGTAAAATTTAAAATTATCAGTTGATTACATTTACGTAAAATAAAGAAAAAGAATAAAGTACACTCCTACTATTTTCTAATTTGTGAGTGTTTGATAAAACAGTACAATGCCAGGACTATTTATCCAAAAAAAGAAGTAAATGACACCACTAGGGAGTTATGTTTTTTTAAATGTTATGTTGGCAGACCTGATCTGTCTTTCATATTTGTTAAGTCAAGATGGTAGGTTGTTAATTTTATAAAATCGTAGATCATCTAACGTTAAATAATATTAAAATAATATTCCAAAGTACCGAAATAAACCTTTTTATATATAATTTACTTTTTAAGTGATAGTTTTCGTAGTTATTCCTCTAATTAATATAAATATATGTTGGATTTCAAGTGTCCACTATAATACAGTTGTGTTTAGTTTCAAATTCGTTTTCGTGTTTTATTTTAAGTGTTGTGTTATATTATTTAAAAAATATAGTACTAAAAAAATGAAAGTACAATACATCAAGTTTACATTTATACTAAAAAAGTGTCTTGCAAAAACATAACCTCTAATATTTCTTTCAGGCTCGAGGTCCTAAAAAGCATTTGAAGCGTTTAAATGCGCCAAAAGCATGGATGTTGGACAAATTGGGGGGTGTATTTGCTCCTCGTCCATCCACTGGTCCCCACAAACTTAGGGAATCATTACCTTTAGTAATTTTCTTAAGAAACAGGCTGAAGTATGCTCTTACAAACAGTGAAGTAACAAAAATTGTTATGCAAAGATTGATCAAAGTTGATGGAAAAGTACGAACCGACGCTAATTACCCAGCAGGTTTCATGGGTAAGTAGTAATTTATTTAATAATTTTACGTTGTATTTGATATGTTTAGTTTAGATAATAATTGAAACAGTCCTTTGTAATGAATTACAGATTTTTATTTTTCTACTAAACTGCAATACAAACGGTTTTATTGTTAATATTTTAAGTTGCTGATAGCAGAAATATAAAAAAAATATTTTCTAGATGTTATCACCATTGAAAAAACTGGTGAATTTTTCCGTCTTATCTATGATGTAAAAGGAAGATTTGCCATCCATCGTATTACTGCTGAAGAAGCTAAAGTAAGTTTCGTTATTTCTCAATTCTTGACATAATTTTAGTGATAAGAAATTGTCACAGGGATAATAGATTATTTTATGTGCGTCTAATGATGTTTAATGGCACTTATAGAACAGAGAACTAGTATGAAATTAAATGATTTAATACTTACTTATCTGAAGGTTGAGCTTTACAATTTTACATTACTATAAATTAGTGTATTTTACAAATATATTTTCTTATTTTAGTACAAACTTTGTAAAGTAAGGAGGGTTCAAACTGGACCAAAAGGCATACCATTCTTGGTAACACACGACGGTCGTACCATCCGCTACCCTGATCCTAACATCAAAGTAAATGACACTATCCAATTGGAAATTGCCACATCCAAAATTCTTGACTACATTAAATTTGAATCTGGTAATTTGTGTATGATCACTGGAGGTAGAAATTTAGGTCGTGTTGGTACAGTAATTAACAGAGAACGTCACCCAGGATCATTTGATATTGTTCATATTAAGGATGCTAATGGTCATGTTTTTGCTACTAGGTAAGTTAAACACCTAGGAATACTTTAAATAAAATTAATTGTATTATTTTAATTTTTAGGTTACATAATGTTTTCATAATTGGTAAGGGAGCTAAGGCTTTTGTATCCCTCCCAAGGGGAAAAGGAGTCAAGTTGTCTATAGCCGAAGAGAGAGACAAAAGGTTGGCGGCCAAAACACACTAAATGTAATGTTTTACATTGTTTTCAATAAAATATAAGATAAAAAACCGAAATAAGTTGCTGTATTTATTAGAAAACATAAATATTTCCTAGTTATGTAAAAAAAATGTTGCAAATAATATACTTTTAATTATTTTAAACTAAAGTCACTAATAATGCACCAAAGACCAATTTTATATTGTGTCAATTATTAAGATTGTATGTTGCAAATGATGTAGGTTTTATTGGTGTTGGATTTTTAATTTATTTAAAACCCAAATATTGGTTGGGACCCTTTCATAAAATGAAGAATGGGAGTTCTCAAAACAAAAAAAGCTGCAAGAAATAAGTAAAATATCGAGACCCAGAATGAGATGGTATGAATAAGTTTTGACAGACAAAAAAAGGAGAATACAATTTATTAAAGTAAGATAGGCACCATGAAATTTGTGGAAAAGGACCATTTTAATATGTAAACTATCCAGTGGCTTATGGACATTTATAATTATTTACTTAAATTGCAAACATTAAATTCAGTGGCGGGTTTGCCTTATTTCAGCATACCTCTTTCTGTGGAAACCCATGGAGCTTAATTTCCAGTGCCGTATTATTAAGATTTGTTCTTTCGTCTACATAGTTTGAACGCTGCTAACCAAACCTTCGACAATTTTACCCAATTTTGACATTAGACAATTTATTTACAATAGTAACAAGTGGAACATGTTCCTCATCGCTAAAGCTATAGTGTCATTTTTATTTTCCTGCCTTTGTTTTTTAGGAGGCATTTTTAATAGAAATATCGAAATACAGACATTATTAAAAATATGTGACATAAATACGTAACATTTTTAAATACTTGAAAACATTGTCTATGTAAAATAACTGCTCAATGTCTTTTGCTTTTTTTTATTTTAGCCCTAATACCGCTTATTAGAACTAGAAAAAATAGACAACACGAAAAAAAAATAGGAAAGATCTTACTGGATCTCGTTTATTCTTTTTCTATGACGCTTGCCCTCAGTTGCTACTAAACTTTAGACAAAAAATATTTCTCCTTTCAGGTATGTCCCCTGATACAATTGTTTAGTATAAAACATCAAATATTCTGAAATTAAATATAAATTTTAATAAAGGTGAATTTTATAGAAACATACAACCTAAAATTAATAAGCAACAGTGGTTTAATGATAGAAATTTGGGAAAAGAAATAACTCGTATTAATGTTCCATCACATTTATATAAAATTAATTTAACAGATTCGCCCTTATGCTAATGTAGGGAAGAAGGAACGATAGAACATGTAATTTTAGAATGTAATAGAAAACAGGAACTTAATAAAAAAGTTATGGCTAAATTATACAGAGTTAAAAAAAAACCTTTTAATTTAACACTAATATTATCGAGCGAAAATAGTCATATAGATAATTCATCAACACATTCGAACGATATAGCAAAATTTAAAATTGATAAAATTATACATATAACAAAAAGGATCGCTGGTGATTTTTCCATATATTTATAAGTGTTCGACACTTAAATTTTTTTTAGGAGTATCAATCATAGTTGCAAAAGAGAAAAGCCTTTAGTGTGTTATACTTAATTGAAACCTTTTTTTTAAGATTGGGTACTCATTTAAGACTTGTAAATTGCTTCTTTTATCCTCCAAATGCTTTAACAATTCCAACTGAACTTTTATTAGCATTGCTATACCCTGTTCGTTATGCATCATAGCACTGTTACTGTCTGCTTGGGAATCGCAAAAATCGTGCAAATGGTCCCCGCTTTCATCTGATTCATTGTAAGTTAACAATTCAATCTGTTTTTTCGCCACACTTACAATACATTTTTTATTATCTTTGTTTAAATTATGAAGAAAATATAATTGGATCTTCTCATTCCAGTATTTAAGATTTTGATACACATTTTTGCTAGATGCCCATCACCATATTTCAGTTTTGGTTGGGCAATAAGTTTTTCATATTTATTCATTAGCGAAATTAAGCTGAGTAACAAATATCTAAAATATACATATTATCTTAAACTAAGAAATTTAAGCTACATTCTTCCAAATACAAAAAGTTCTAATGTTAAACTTTGTAGTAAAACCGGAAGTTTTTCTTTTTGCAAAATCTGCGAAACTGCATCTTGGAGTTCCATCTGGTTGCCCTGGAGAACCAAGTATATTTCCTAAAATTTTATTGCTTTATGGTTTATTGGATTTTTCTATTATTGAGCACATTTTCTAAATGCATTCTTTTCTCTTGTTCGTATTGCTGGAATTGATCTAACATCGCAAATCATTCGTCGAATCCTAATACCGAATAAAGCATCTGGATACTTACAAATTTGGTCACGGATACAAAATTTGAACAATATCCGGGTACATATAAGATATCCAGATATTACCCAACTCTGCTCCATACAAATATATCCATTACTGAAACCTACAAAAAGTTTCATCTAATTTTGTTACCAAATTATTGAAGACATCTGATTGTCTGTTTTAGTCAACAAGGGGGCACTTAAGTCGTACGCTTTCTCAAGCGGCAACGTCGTCAAGGAAATCCTCATTTAGTTTGCACTACCTTATCCTTTATACACTGTTTGAAATTTACTATAGAGTACTTTGTGTAGAAATCCTAAATTTATTATTTACAGCCTACATGTCATTATTTATAATTTATAAAGCTAATTTTTGGAGACAAGAGAAAGATCAATTTTCAGGACCACTTTTTTCTTTCACGAGATAAAAATATTTTTTATTTTTATACTTTGAGTATCTACACCTTCAATTCATTTCCTTTATTTTGAATTTGTCCAGTTGTTCCAAATTTAAGTATGTGTGATTGTTCTATTCTAATTAATTAAAGTCTTGTAGTGTTTGTGACACATGGCCAATTTTAACAGAGATTTCCCATGCATAACTAAATCTACTTACCTAAATGTGTTAACGGGAGTAGCTAAGTTAGATGATAAATTATATTATTTCAACAAGTTTTATTTGATTTTTGAGACATTTAAAAAAAGAATTATAATGGTAGGATAAAGAACCAAATATGAAGGTAAAAAAATACAACAATTTTATTCCATCATTCAAGTGTAGAGTAATGCAGTTTATTAATAAAATAATATAGCAGACACATTCAAAAGTTTACTTCCTATTTATTTTTAATACATTTGAAATAGTTTTTCAATATCATAAAAAATACCTTTATACTAAAATTTTCATTGTTCAACTTTAAATATCACATAAAATGTGAAAATGGCTATGCCACGAAAAAGGTTTTGGCAACAAATGGTGTGAATTACCAAAAAATATACATTTTAAACAGGACGACAAACCAGATTATGCCTTAAAAGGGTTAAACTAATAACACATTTTTCACTTCCATCTTTTTCCAAAAACAAAAAAATTAAATGTGTTCTAAATATAAAATTACCATTAACAATTTTCGTATACACATGAAATTTACCTCGCTAATATAATTTTTCTTTGTTAAAAGTAAAGAAAGATTAAAAGATTTATATTATAAAACTTATTCTAGAAACCGATATGCCAGTTCACATTACCAAATTTTACTTCCGCAGAAGAATTATCACACGCGCCACTAATGATCTTATCTTCCTTTTATTTTTAGTAGCTGTAAACAAACTATTAAACTTTATTTTTA
The DNA here is from genome assembly GCA_963243735.1 of Neocrepidodera transversa. NCBI lineage: Eukaryota > Metazoa > Arthropoda > Insecta > Coleoptera > Chrysomelidae > Neocrepidodera > Neocrepidodera transversa. The sequence continues at coordinate 14,902,201 of OY725345.1, forward strand.
CCGATATACAGATTTAAAAGCAGAGCTCCTTCAAACAAAATAGTAGTCACTTTTCCCACGAGCTCAGAAGTTTGTGCGTACAAGTTGTACACAATATTTTTGTACAACCACATTTATTAACGAAAGAAAAAGAGTAACTTGTGAAAAAAGTTGACCTGTGTTTGACATTTGCGTGGGAAAAAGTGCCATAGCGTGTACTTTTTGCACTCTAAATTAATACTTTTCCAACGGATATCAAAGAAATTAAGAAAAGGCCTGCTTTGTCTATAGAAATTTGTGAAGAAAAGCGTGTTTTGCATAGTGTTTGTAGAAAAACAATTTTAACAACAGCTAGAGAAAGATTTATAATTTAAAAAAAATCATCCATTAGAAACTAAGGAAAATATAATAAAAAAACACATTTATTAAACATTTAGAATAAACTTTCCAGCACATTGAAATCAGATTAAAACAAATACGAAAAAAGAAACCCTAAAACAAATAAATGAATAGTAAAAGTGCGTCATGAGTACCGATGTACCAAGAGACCATTTCATCAGAAACAAACCAATTAACTCAAGATAATCTCCAGTAACCTACTTTTAAAAACGATTCTCATTTGCAGTTTGAAACCAATTATAGCAATTCTAATTTCGATAAAGTAGTAACAAATTATAATACATAAAATTATTTGCACATAAATTGTTTTATTTAGTTTTAAAATTAACTGATACATAAAGTGTAATATATACAACTGTATCAGTGGCGATTTCTCCAAGAATGCTCAATATGTTCAAACTAAGGAGTCCTAAAGATATTTACAGCGATCTTCAAATACGATATATATACCACTAATCGCGATGTTCACATATAGAAAAATACATCATTTTTTTAATTAATAAAGAAAAAAAAGCACTCATTAACTTAAGCAAATTAAATTTTTGACTACGATAGTGCATTTTGCTCCAACCACATCAAAAGTGATATAATTCATTTTTGGAATAAAACAGATGGAAGTAAAAAACTGTTAATTTGTGTTTAAATTCATGATACATGTTTAGTTTCCAAACTTACCCCAAATATTTTTTTTTCATTTTATTGCGTTACATTATAATAACATTTAATTAAAAACATTTTAACTGGAGCAGGAAATAGGAGAGCCCCTTATGTAAATGGCATAAGTACATGGATATATATTATATAAAACGGTGACAAAGCAAAACAAAATGTTAACTAAAAGTTGAAGATTCAGCTGCTCCTGATCTGGTGAATGTTCCGTTCAGTGGAGAACTTATAAAATAAGAATTTCCTCACAGTTTAGCAGAATCCTTGAAACACCAGGAACAAATACATCAAATATCACTTTTATCTGAAACACGAAAAAATTTATCAACTACATGGGTTTTAAATAAAAATTTGAAAACAAAATATTGTTATTTCTTTTCTTTGTTCTTTCACTTATTACATTGTAACTACTTAGAAACTCTTTCTGTTAAATGTATGAAGTTGGTTTTCGTACTGATTTAAATAAATATTTTTTCCACACAACCAATTTTCCTTTCATTGTTCGTTGTTTTTATATATTCTATAAATTATAAACTATCTCCACATTTCCAACAGTAACAAGTGTGTTTTACAGTAATAGTTTTTAGTGGTTAAAAGTGCAATTATATACATGAAAGTTATATTTACTTAAAGATCAAATCTTTGGCTTTTCATCAATCTAATTCGCTTTTCATTAGTTTGAAATTTGAAATATTGGGTGAAATATTAAAAAGTAAGTAATTTAATCAATCTAAAAAGTGGTCAACATTATCGACTTACAAATAAAACGAAAAAACCAATCTCGGATATCAACTAAGTTTACACTGTGACCAGGAGACATCAATTTGTTGTTCGCGATGACGTGTTTTAAATGCAAGAAGGAGGTGCCATAGGATAAAACCTCCCATCAGTGCGAAGGTTGCAAAAAAATTATGCATGTTAGCTGCGCTAATGTAAGTGTCTCTATCATCTGATACTCGCAAAATGAAATATTTATATGAAGACTATGATGTCAACCCTCTTTTACAACTTTCCGATTTAAAAAAAATTGTAAAAAAATTACACCACTAAGGAAATTGCAAAACTTAAAACACAAAAGCAAACTATACATATGGAGGAAATGATGAAAGAATTCATTTGAAAACATTGAAAGTAAATAATCTAATGGTTTTTAATATGGAAGAATCTACAGCTACCGATGTAAAAGATAAAATAAACGAATTTAGAGAAAAAGGAAATGAATTAATTGAGAGGAAAGATAAAGACGGAAAATGAATGAAATTGTAAAGATATTACGCATAGCCAGGGGAAATCAGCGTAAGCCGCGACCAGGTGTTTTGCAAACAGACGTAGGGGTCTATTCTGTAAGGTTTTAGTTAATTTCAACCGCTAGGTTAAAAGTTATTTATAACTATGCGGTTAAAATTTTAACCCAAATGTCAATTTCAATGAAAGATGCCATACAGAATATAAAATGGAAAATAACCCCCCGTTACTTTTATAAAATCTGGTTAATTTTAACCAAATTTTTACTGAATAGACCCCCGTAATAAGTTATAAATCTATAGTCAAAATGTTGATGGCTAGTTGCAAGAATTAAGTTTTAAACTACTGCCTGCGAATTACGATATTTTGATATTGGTAGAAATAGAAAGTTGACTATTTTTCTCTACGAGTTTGGTAATAGGTTGTTTTTCGATGAAAGTAATCAAAAAAGAGATATAATCAGAAATATATGTCAATGTCTACATTTTTTTATTGAATAGACGGTATCTCGAAGACGGTCAAGTATAGGTGTAAAGCAACAAAATACGAAATGTGTAAAATGCCAGAGAGCAGCGAAGTTATTGCTAAAAAAACAAAAATTTTCCCTTTTTCAAGGTGGAGGATTTTCCGAGAGGATAATTCAGTCGAGAATCTCAGTTTGAGCTCTCTTAGGCCCCTGCTACAACATGTCCAAGTTTCGTCGTGTCACCTTGACTTGCAAATCTAGGGCTCATATTTGGATATAATGACTAAACTATATGACGAAGGTGCCTTTTAGAGCAAAGAGAATTTTATTAAATAGTAACTTAGACATGGCAATGAAGAGATTATTAAAGTGCATTGTATGGACTGTAAATCGTGGACATTGTTAAAGAAGGAAATCGGGAAAATGGAAAGTTCTTAATTGTGAATTTGGATAGACAGGTTGAGAAATGATGGAGTTTGAAGAAGAGTGTGAGAGGAACGTAGTTTAGTAAAAGTAAAAGAAGATAGGAGAAGAAATTGGATTGGGCAAGTACTGAGAAGACCATGTTTTGGAAGGATCGGTGGGAAGAGACGTGAAAAATGGAAGAAGAAAGAGGAAAATGATGGACACTATTAAGGCATTTTATGGAAAGATGAAATAGTCGCCAGGGACCTGTGCAAACAGACAACCAATAAAAAACGTATTTATTATTTTGATAAATAAAAATAAATCTCTAAATATGCGTCTCTTACTACTCCTTTCAAAGTTCTATCTTAATTTATCAAGTGGAGCTAAATTGTAATATAATTACAGAAGTAACGTAAGATTTATGTTTGCGTAACTCAGAGACATGAAATTTTGAGAATATAGACACCCACTAAGAAAGGATTTTGCAAAATTTTGATTTTAAGCGGTAGAAAAGGGCGAAAAACGGTGGCTCACAAAGAATGAGAGTGTATCTATATATACACAACGGTATAAAGATATAGAGACTGTTATGTCTTCGGTATTATCGGATTTTCTTTCATTTGATTTTTTAGTAAAAAAATGAAAAAAAAAGCGGGAAACATGGAAAAAAATTAAAAAAATAGGAAGGAATCAGGACAAATGGGGAAACATAGAGAAAATAGGGTGAAATAGGAACAAATAAGGACCAATACAAAAAAAAAACAGAGGCGGAGGTATCATTTGGGTTTAATTTTGCTCAGAATTATCTATAGTCACATTAAAACGTACTTTATATGTCTTTAGTAACACCCCAATTAGAATATGCTTGTATTATATGGTCATCAGCACAATACCAAATTCATTCCGAGAGAGAGCCCAAAATAAGTTTCTTAGGTATTATGCATTCAAGCTGAATATGCCAATAGCAGACCACAACTATGTTCCGATTTTAACTAAATTATATCTTTGTTTACTGTAAACTATGAGATTTACAGCTGATTTATATTTTGTATTCAAATTATTACATGGGAATATCGTTTGCTAAGATCTTCTCAAAAGTATTTTGTTTCATATATGAAACAAAAATCAAAGTAATTCAAATTTATTTGAAATATCATTCCACAGTACTAATTATGGCATGCACTCAAAGTTTAAAAATAATTAATCAAAATAATTTAGAGATTTCCTTTATTAAATATAAAAAAATTGTAAAAAAGATCTAGTCAAATATTATACTATTATTAGTTGAACCTAAATCGTAGTTTTGGAGTTGTATTTTAAACTTATTGTAGCACATTAACATTTATTATATTAATAAGTATTGTGGTATCTTGTAGAATTTTAACATTATAGTAGCATTTTAACCTTTATTAGTATTTGAACCTTTATCATATTTATTAGCTTTACTATGTAACCAAAATTGATATATTAAATTTTTGTAATGGGGTTGATCCCGTAAATAAATAAACAAATGAATAAATTGACACTTTAGATCAATCTTTTTTACTCATAACAAATAATTAAAACTTGATTGAAAAAGAAAACAATGAAACACAAAAGTTAAAGTGACTAGTACATCGTCCAATTTTTTCTAAATAAACTTTTTCATCTTGTCATAATATGCTTTACGCCACTTAAACTAACTGACAACATTGAGAGCCTCTGAGCATAAAAAACCGACTTTTATTATAACAACTAAATACTATTTTGTCCTTTATAATCTTACAATGAATATTTACCTTACTAGTCTTTATTGACGGAAGTGTCCATTGGACTAGCGGGTTGGGGTGCAGCCGGTATCGCCGGTTTGATGAACCTTTCGCTGGTTCGACGGTGCGGGGCCGGGGGACTGCTCGAACCAACTGGGTGCAGAGCTGATGAAATACAAGCGGGGTTAACAGGGTGATTCAAAAGTTGACCGCATGAATGGCACCTTGGTGGACCCACCACTAGTGAATCCCTTGGAGACTGCATCGTGTTCAAACCTTAAAAATGAATGCAAAAATTGTAAAAAAAAAATTCACGCAAAATAAACAACACATTGAATTAAAAACTGCTACCTGGGCTCAATGGCCGACTCTGACTAGGTGACGGGTTATAAGCTGGCACTGGGGACACAGTGTGCTGTCTCACTCCTAGCACCTGTTCATTGTAGTGTCTTTCTTCTTCCATTTCCAAGGAACTTTCACTTTCTGACAAATGTCTGCATAGAGCTTCTCTTCGCTCCACTTCCAGCTGCAATTTTCTCTGCAATCTTTAAAACCCATTTTTAAGTGTATATATATAATTTCGTTTTTGTTTTCTTGGGATGAGATTATAATTAAATTAAATTTATAACTTGTCATTTCGCTCATTGATTGGGAGCTTTATCAAAAGTATTTCATATTTAGTCAACGAATAAAATACTTACAATGTTGGTAAGTATAAAATCTAGTCACTGAAAGTGTTCAAAATAACATTAAAATACATACAGAACAAATTTAACCTTAGATTAAAATTTTACGATATACGAGGGAAATCAAAAGTTATTAATATTTTTGTGATATTAGTAAAATTATTATTGAGTATTATTGAATTAAGTTGTAATAAATTTGGCTTAAATTTTTTACGTCTTGTGTTAGTATTTTTGTATTTTTAAAGTTGAATTCGTGTTTTTTTGTATACTTGTGATCGTTTGAATGATTTTCTAAATACTGGGTTGTCACACCTATATATTTTTCTGGGCAGTTTAAACATGATACAGAATATATAACATTAGATTTTGTATTGGTTTTGGTTTGGCTTTTTAGTTTAGTGAAAGTGGTGGAGTGTTTTGAACTTTATGACTTACAGTAATATTTTGTTTGTATAAAACGTATTTTAACTTTTCTGAGAGTTGGTTTTCTTATGTCATTGCCATGTATGTGTTCTGGTTTGTGTTATTTTTTGTTTGGTTATTTTGATTTTTATTGTAAAATTTGTAGGTGCGTTGTTTAAAAATTCGGTCTAGTTTTTTAGGGCTTTTTTGATATCTTTTAGGATTTTTGGACGTTATTCTGGAGAAGTAAGTTTAATGGCTCTATCTGTTAATCCAATAATTACACTGTTTTTTTTTTGAGATTTAGGACGATTCAAAATATAATTGATATACCGACTGGACTATGTCTCCTTTTTATATAATTTGGTTTTTACTTTGTTATTGTCACTTCTAATTAATGTTATGTCTTTAAACTTTATTGTATTATTTTTTCTGTTTATACGGTAAATTGGAGTTTATTGTGAAAAATGTTAAATGCAGTTAATACATTGATTTTGTTTGTTGGGACAGCAGTTATACAATCAACAAAATGTTAAAAAAATAATACATTAAAGTCTAAACTTTTTAATACGTTTTCTTCAAGATGTTCCATTATTAATTGTCCTAAAGCTGAGGAAATAGGAGAACCAATTATGCAACCATCCAATTGTGCAACCATCTAATTGTTTAAAAATTATTTTGGTATTGAAAAGTTATTATTTTGTATCAATAGTATTACTTCTATGAATTCATTGTATGTCAGAGCTGTGTGTTCTTTTAATACAATATCTGTTATTAATTCATTTCGGATGTTAGTTATACATTGAGATGACGTCTAGTGATAAGAGAATGAATCTTTTATGTAATAATTATTTTTTCCGGTTATATTTCATAGACAATTAGAAAGATATTTAGATAGATATTAAAAGGGGATTGGATATATGAGACAAAGTGTTATTAATTTATAGTTTTTTGCTTCAGTTTTATTAGTAGAGTTATTTTCAAGTAATTAGACTTCTAAAAAAAGTCTTATGATACGGCTCTGTCCGTCCGCGCTAAAACTTAGGAACCACAACAGATAGACAAACGGACAACGGCAATGGACTCAGCATATCTTGAATATGTGCCCTAGCGAATTTCAAGTTTCTGCGACTTCCGGTTTCAAAACTGGAGAATTATAAGATGTATGATTTTTTTAGAAGTCTCATTTGCCTGCTTACCAGCGGGCGCCGCTCACATATTTTTAATAAAATTAATGTTGGGTCAGATTTCATTGGTTCATTTACTATTTCGTTCATTTTTTTTATTGTAGTCTTCTGTATTCATTACTACTGTTTTATTACTTTTATCTGGTTATAATATGGTTATTTGTGGGTTATTTTTAATCTGTTATTTTTTGTTGGGGGAGTTCGATTTTACATATAATTTCGTCTTTGTTTTCTGGTTTTTCAAAAATCATTACAAATAGTTAAAAGAAAATAAAGCATTCAGGAATTAAAATAATTATAACAGTACTATGAAATTTACCTCAAATTTTCTTCTTTAATATTACGCTCTTCTTGAGCAAAGCGCTGCATTTTCTGGGTATGTTCTTGCTGGCTGATGGCCAAATTCGATCTCAGCCTTGCCACTTCAGAACGAAGTGTTTGAATGTGAGAGCTCAAATTACTAGCTGTATCTCCATTGCTAATTTCTCTGGGACTAGCAGGGTCAGACACCGGTTGATCAAGTTTGATTTGAAGCATACGTTTCTCAGCTTCAAGTTTATCCATTCGTTTCCAGAGTTTGTTAACTAGAGCTTCTTGTTCTTGTTCCAGAGTGTTTTCTAGCTCAACCTAGATGAAATATTAATTTTTGTATTCGATTTATAATGTTTAGAGCCTCCTAAAAATAGGTTTTATATTATAATTATTTTTTGATCTAATATTATTAAAAAGTACTTAGAGAAAACAATATTTAATAATTATCAGTTTTAGTATATTTTTCCCTTGTGTGTAATTTGTTTTATATATTACTGAGATTAAATTATCTATATATTCATAATTAAATTCCAATACCAACAATCATATAAAAATAAAAACATCTATTTACTCAGCTATATTTGCAAAAAAATGTTTATTTCTAATAGTGTTTATCTATGTGATTATTTAATAACATGGAGATAAAGATATTGCTGAATAAAAAAAAATTAACTGAACTGTTCTTTAAGATGTATTTGAAATATTAAAATAAATTAAACATTTCAATTACTCTTATTTAATAAATGTTATTTTTCGACTTGGAATATCTAATAATGGTTTACAATGTTTTGTTAATAAAAAAAGTCAGAAATTGTACTTACCTTTTCTCGACGTAGCTGTTCCAAGTTGCTTTGCTTTGCAAGAGTTTCAGCTTCCAGTTTCTCAATTTTTCTCATGAGTCGGTTTACAAGGCACTCTTGTTCTTGTTCCAGAGTCTGTTCCAGACGGCATTTTTCCTGACGTAACTGTGTTAGTTTTCTTGATAGATCGTTTGTTAGGCATTCCTCTTCTCTTTCATAATGATGAGCAAGCGATTCTTTTTCTTTTTTGAGCGCTTGAATCTTCTTAAGCAGAGTATTTGAGATAAATTCTTCTTCTTGTTCTGCTTTTGCTTGCTACATAAAAAATAATTAATTTTTTTTTAAGTAGGTGTAAAAATTTTTTATTTATTTAAAATTGTATTATTTTAATGTAGCTTATTTTTACATCAGAGGCCAGTAAGCATGTCTCACTATAACTGGAAATTTACATAGTGTTTGCTAAAATGGTCACTGATCCAAGAACTAACTGTGCTCAGAAATGTTTAGCTCTGAGGTGCTCACTAGTAGTCTTACAACTAAAACTGCTACTATAAATAATTTTGAATTTTATTTCATTAAAGTTTTTAAAATATATATAACTACGGAAATCATTCTGAAACACCCTGTATATAAACTTGCTTAATAAAAAATACAGAGTAACTTTTATTTTCAAAAGCATAATACATATTTTAGGAAAAATAAAAAATGTAATTCTTGGCTTTGTTACAGAGTTAAACAATACGCTCTATATTTAGAACAAAAATATGTCCAAGTGCGAATTATTTGGTCATTTTATGTCAACACTTGAAATGATTCACTTTTAAAATATGAAAAATATATACAAAGATTTATAAGTACCGTAACACCATAAAGTGAATTAAAATAAAAAAAGTCAGTGATCCCAAGCTTATAAATTTAAACAGTAATTAAATGAATATTCATTAGTTCAAAAATATATTACTAAAAGTGTACAAATGATTAATTTTATGATATACCAAAATGATCAACTAAAAAAAATATTTTATTAAAACATGTGTCAGTCATTGTACAGGGTGTCCCAAATTGGTGTGTTTTGCAGGGTATCTCGTAAACTAGAAGAGCTAGAAAAAAAGCAGTTAAGATGTTATTGCTTCTTTTTTTGTGAAAGTAACGATAGCCTAATTAAATCTTTAGTATCTCCCTGCATTTGGAAGATACAGGGCGATTATTGGAAACTGTCGAAAACTGCAAGGTTCTATAAATTCTTAATTAAGAAAAATATAAAATAACTTTATAAAAACTTTTGATAGATGTATTATTAAAGAGTTCACTGGCGCACAAGATTTTTTTTAGGGGGTCTCACTAAGGAAATATAATGCAAACTTATATTTTTTTAAATGAGACACCCTGTATATTTCGACGTTTTTTGTTTCGTTTTTTATATCTCATTCATCTGATATGACATATTATATATTTATTTTCAGTGGTTGGAGCTACAGTGCAAATAAACCATTTTTCAATGTTATCAGGTGAAAGACCCTTAAAAAATTGAACACTCAGTAACGAAATTTAACATTTTATTATAAGGATAGTGAAAATTAAAGCCAATGCACATTCTCAATTTTGTAAGATCAGCAAGAAAAAGGTGCCAATTATTATTACAACAAAATGGAGGGCATTTTTAACATTTAATGTAATTTTCAAATTCTACTAAAATTAGAGGTAGATTATAGTTATTACAAGGTTTATTGTTATTTCGTGAATTTCGTAAGTTTATTGTTTTAATTTTTTTAATCTGTTTTTTTTTTATTAATTATAATTTTGATAAATAAAATTTTCACACATCAGTATCCTGAAATGTTAAATTTCGTTACTGAGTGTTCAATTTTTTAAGGGTCTTTCACCTGATAACATTGATATATGGTTTATTTGCACTGTAGCTCCAACCATTGAAATAAATATGAAGTATGTCATATCAGGTCAATGAGAAATAAAAAACGAAACAAAAAACGTCAAAATATATAGGGTGTCCCATTTAAAAAATATAAGTTTGCATTATATTTCCTTAGTGAGACCCCCTAAAAAAATTCTTGTGCGCCAGTGAACTCTTTAATAATATATCTATCAAAAAAAAGTTTTTATAAAGTTATTTTATATTTTTCTTAATTAAGAAGTTATAGAACCTTGCAGTTTTCGACAGTTTCCAATAATCGCCCTTGTATCTTCCAAATCCAGGGAGCTAATAAAGATTTTAATTAGGCTATCGTTACTTTCACAAAAAAGGAAGTCATAACATCTCAACTGCTTTTTTTCTATCTCTTCCAGTTTACGAGATACCCCGCAAAACACACCAATTTGGTTTTGGTTAATTTTAATAAAATACTTTGGGATTTTAGATGTATCTAGACCAAATAAAATAATATATACAACTTAAATATGTTTCCATAAAAAAAAGTTTAATAATATATTTTTTTAGTACACAAATTAGACTAACTTTGTTTGAAAAGGATTATTTTATGTTTTTTCATTTGATGTATGATTCTGATTATAATTGTTGTTCTTGTGTAGTCATTTAAATTCTAGTAAATCAGTACTTATAGAATTTTATGATTAGTAATATAAAATGGTTTATGAAAATTTAACATCTTAATCTTTATTCTGATGGGGAAATATTTCTAATGTATCTTTGTATACTACAATAAAATGTACCAATTAAGCGATCTTATCCTATAATTAAAAAATAAATTATATTTAACATTCGATGTTTTATTTCATTCTTGTTGATGCACATTTTATCAATAAATGGCATCGTCCTTACCATAAAGACTTTTTTTAAACATCTTGATTTAAAAAACTATAATTTTTATGCAATACAAAAATAGTTTATATTTATTGAACTACTTTCTAAGTGAGTACATTTTTAAAATATTTTCTATCATATTGAAGACAAAATTTAGGTCAAATAAATGATGCATTGATATCATTTAAAAAATAAATAATTAAATATTGGGAATCTTATACATACCCTGATCGATAACGGTCTCTTTGAGAACATTTTTAAACAAAATTAAAAAATATATTTAACTTACTATAATAACAGATGCTTTGCGAAGATCTCTATTTTCTTCCTGTAAAGCTTTCACTCTCAACTTATAAGTTTCTAACTCTACTTTGAGCACCCGATTTTGTTGTTGAAGACTTTCAATGCGTTTTTGAAGTTGCTCTCTTGTGATCGGGCTGGGTGGCATCATTATGGGACCTCCATCAATGCTGCTTGAATCAGATTCGCTGGCTGAGTCTGCCATTTTTATGAATGAGTATAAAAACTTTTGAGCTTCTTTCGGTCTCACGTAATGGTGGATTTAGAACATACTAATAAATAAAAAAAACCACTAAAAACCGGAACACATTTGAATGTAAAACGTCGCGATTTAAATAACAAAACGAAAAATTTCTGTACAGAAATGGCCGATTTAGTACTAAGAGCTAACAACTACGAAAAAATATCGAAATTATTAATAATAACAAGCACCACCAATTTTTATTATAAGAAAATTACACCAATTTGATAGGACTTCAAATTCACGGTATCAAATTGACAATACGACAACTCTGACAATTGACAATTAAATTAGTTGACTTTGACATTTGGCATTATCAGTGTTACCAATAATGGTCTAAAAATAAAGATAAAAAATTGTGAATACCCCCCCTGACGGGATACTTCCGAACGTGTGTAACAGTGTAAAGAAATATTTACAGTAATACCCCACATTTTCTGAGGCTACGTTAATTGTCTCAGTTCTCCCCAGGAGCGTATTCCAAAACTTGCACGATAGTTGGGGTGAAACTTAGACCATTTACTATTATACATGGCTTGTTTACATTTTTGTACACAATGTTTTGAAGTCGATACATCTTGTCTCTTTCTAATGGTGCGGTGGTATCCGGTGTGAGCGTGGAAGTGTTTACACAAACATCAATAGAACTAATAGAAGTGGCGTAGGCCCATGGAACTTACCACAAGTATCGTTTAGAATTTAAATATATCATTAATACTTTAGAAAACGGCTCGGTCATTTAATAAATCCTTGAAGAGTTACTTGCGATAATATTTGTTTACGTGTTTGTAAACAAACAAACTTACATATCACAACATGCTGTGCTTATATATCGACTTCAAGAGAAGGATAGAAAATTGATGTCTAATAGTAAATGGTCTAAGGGGTGAAATAATAAATTGGGTGACAAGTTAGGTATGCCTTTGGAACGGATCACTTGGATATTATACCAGAAACGTGAGCCTTTAATACTTTAATAAAATAACTCTATATAAACTTTGTCCAACTACTAAACCGACCGCTTGGTTAAAAATTAGAGAAGTGGGGAACGAAAGAACAAAGGGAAAATTAAAGAAGTGGGGACGCTCGAGGTGTCGATTTGGACAATCTATACTCGCGAATCACTTGCTGACGTCTTCTCGCTCTGATCTGTCTGTAAAAAATAGTAAAAATGCTGAACGCAGCGATCATTGATGTTGACATTTGACACATACTTTTAAAAGTTTAAAGTTAAAAGTATTTTTTAAATAATGTATTCACTATCGTTTCAATTCAACTCATGAATTCTGAGTTGTTCACCTTTAAAATAAAGTGACAGTGATACGATTAACCACTGAACCATATAACGCATTCACTTTCATATGAAATAGCCTTGCAGTTAATATGATTTTATCTAAATACAAATCGGTATGTATTTTCCATATGTATTTGATAAACAGCGAGTCAGTAATAATTTTGTAAATTTTAGGTATTTAGCCATAGTAATTTGTATGTAGTCTTAAATTTGGTCGAAAATAAATCTGCAATGTCAACTTTTGCAGTAAAAAAAATATTTGAAAATTACCTGAAATTACCTTCTCTCCCGGTTCCTACGTTAAAACAGACTGTTGAGAAATATATTAAAACAGTGACACCGTTTCTTAATGAATCAGAGTTATCGAATACAAGAAAGTTGTTAGAGGAATTTAATGAAGGAAGTATTGGAAAAGAACTGCAAACTTTGCTGGTCGAAAGAGCTCAGAAACGAGAAAATTGGTTAGATGAATGGTGGTTAAATAATGCATATTTGGAATATCGTGATCCTGTAGTTGTTTACTCCAGTCCTGGATTAGTATTTCCATTTGAAGAATTCAATAACGAAAAGGACATATTGAAATATACAGCCAATATTATTTTAGCAGCTGTACAATACCATTTGAATATCTGGAGGTAATAATCTAGGCAGTGTGTTCTGCCAACAATATTTGGATCACTTGGTATAATTCTTTTATTAATAAGATTATGGATTAACTATTTTTTTTAAATTAGTTTTTAGTCAAAATGGCGAGTTTTTCTTATTGGTAGAAGTTATCAACATAATTTCCTAATGATAGATTTCAATTAAAGTCAGTTGATTTATGATCTTCACTCACATGATAGTAAAAAATTATTAACAACTCTTCTAAAGTCCTTTTCAGCATTTTTGAGCTTTACATAATACATTCATACGAAATAAGTAGACAGAATTGTAATATCAGTGGAAGGGTTGCTCAATACTGTTGTGAGTTGTACCCGAATATAACATCAATTATATTATCAGTTTTTCTTTTGCGTATATTATGCGACTTGTCAAGCGTTACAAGTTCTACTATCATAGTATTTTCCCGTTTTATTCCCTTAAACTAATACACTAATTTTTAATGCATCTGTAACTCGTTCCTGTACCACTGATATTAGCAGTAAAGGTCTGTTGTTCTCTTTCTCTCTTAATGTTTTTCCAGGCAACTTTTGATAAGACACATTAATGACATTTAATAAGTATATAATGAAAAATTCAAGGAAACTACGACACTGATGATAATCAAATACGAATCAAGAAAAAACATATGTACTGGGAGTTTGTAAGAAGACTTGTGAGATAAGATATAATTACGTAAATTGACTTATTAATAACAAACTGTTGTGAATACAAGTCTCATATATGAATGTCACTAAGGGAGATGGTAAAATAAAAAAAACTTCTAATATTATTTTAGTGACAGCTCAAAAACGCTGAAAAGAACTATACCAGTAATGGATAGTCTTATGCTTCCAAAGAAAAATTAACCTTGATTTATTTGTTGCTTAATCTTATTCTTGACCATATGATCAATAATTTTAGAACTGTTGTTGATAATTATGAAAAATTTCTAGGTGATTTAAAATAATTTAAAAACACCCAAATTTTTTAAAACTACTTTTATTTTGAGAAACTTAACTTCTTAATATGGCCTTTTTAATGCTAACTCTTGTGTTACAAAAAGATGGTCATGCATATTAATATTTTTCATTTTCGTTCTATTAAATAATAATATGAAATTCTGATTTAGGTCACTCTCTATATATTCTGTTTTCCAAATAATTCCTATTTCGGAAATGAAAATGACCTTATAGATGATAAAATTTCAATCCTAATCAAGAATTAATTTCAGTGAAAAACTTCCCATCGATAAAATGGGTAAGGATCCCTTGGACATGAATCAGTACAAGAAAATTTTTGGAACATGTCGCATTCCTCAATCTAAAAGAGATGCATTGGTATTTAATCCTGATTCAAAACATATTATTGTTGTTAGAAATAATAATGTGAGTACTAGAATAACATTATTTAATCATATTTTTGAGGTATATCAAGATCAATTTTTAGTTTTTTAAATTGGATGTTTTGAATAAAGATGGAGAAGTGCCTAGTGCAAATCAACTTATCGATGAGCTTAATATTATTATTAAAAATTCAGAGAAGCCTTGTACACCAATAGGAATTTTGACTAGTGAAAATAGGGATATCTGGAGCGAAGCATATGAAGAACTTACTAAAGGTAATATTCTTTAAGACTACTTAATTGGGAATACATCGAAATTTTGTAATTAAGTGGGAATTATTTATTTCTGTTTTAGATTTGAATAATAAACAATCTGTTGAAGAAATACAAAAATCCTTGTTTTTGGTCTGCTTAGATAATCCCATGCCTACTCACAATGATAGTCGCTTATCTATGGCTAGTAAACAGATGATTCATGGTGGTGGTAGTAGAGCAAATTCTGCAAACCGATGGTTTGATAAAACAGTACAGGTTTGTTGTATAAATTTATTTTTGAAAATAACTTTTTAATTAATAAATGAATTTAATAATTCTAAAAAATTACAAACTATACTTGTACATTTCAGTGATTTAATTATTTACTTTGCATTATTTACATCAAAAAGTAATAAAAGACTGCAAAAAATATCTTAAAAAAAAAACAGTAATGGAACATAAAAAAGCTAAACTAAAATTATAACAGATCAAAGTAATAGATCCTATAATAACGCACCAAAATATAAGATATCGCAAAAAGGCCTAAATATCCTAGATTTTAAAAAGCCATTTTTACAGAATCTGTCCCTTTTTCCTTATAAGATTTTGATTTTATCTCAATGGGAGGTGGGTTCTGTTCTAAACAAAAAAACATAAAATTATACAAAAAAAAAATATAAGTAATTAATAAAATTTAGTGCCCTGCTATTTTCCTCTTCTTCTTCTTATCTAAACTGGCGTTAATTTTGAATACTACCTCTTCTATTTTTTTAATTTTTCTATTATATTTTTAATTGTTGTTATTCGTTATAACCATTTGAACAATTATATCTCCTTATTATATATTCCCCAAACCATATTTCTTCTGTACCAATACCGTTTGCAACGTGTTTGTTTACTCTGTTCATATTTATTACTAATTTTTCTAATTTGCTTTCTTATATTTCTTCTTCCCCTAGTCATAATAAACCTTTTTTTATTTTAACAAATCTTTAATATAACATTTAAAAATATCTTTTTTGGTATTTAATTTTCGACACTCCTTTTTTATCAAAAACAAAAAAATCATTACTTTGATTCTTAAATCTTATCCCAAAATCTTTTATACCGAATGATTTTTAATTTTCATGGTTAAATTTTAAATCATTACTTTTCCAAATATAAACAAATTTTATTTTTATTAAAAATTCATAAGACTTTCTTTAGATATCCAAAAATGTTGATTATACAACCATTTTTACGTATACAGATCTGGTAATAGTTTTAAGGAACATAGGGAATTTGTAATGAGAAGAAGAAGAATGTATTTATGCAACGGTTCAATGAGAGTAAATAAGACGAAACATTGACCCCACTATATTCCACCACTCTGAGGGTAACGTGTTGATGATGAGAGCGATAAACTCTCAGGTCTCAGACTGTCCGTGTATTTCCCCAAACGCCGACGTAGATCCGATGCGCTACGATAAATTACGAATGTATTTAAAAAGGCGTATACAAAAAAATACTTTGTTCTTATTCCTCGGATATCGTTTATTGTGCTTCTTGTCTGTTGCATGAAATTCCCTATGTCCCGCAAAGTTTTGGCCAAATCTGTATATCCAATTAATATCAATAAATTCTTCTTTAAAATACAAACTTTTTTCACAATTAAATAACAATAACTTATATTTATAAAATCCAAAACTCATACAGAGTATTTCATTACAATATTCATAAGTTGCACTATTTAGAGCTGTTTTTTTCACAAAATTGCAACCAAATAAAATTACCATGAGACAGAGGTATGAGAAAATGGGATACTTGGGATTTTTCTAGATCTACAGAAAATATAAAATTTAGTAAGATAAGGAAAATTCGTAAAAAAACGAGCCTATAAAAAATATATTTGCTTAAAATAAAAATACCCATTGTTTTTAAAGATAAAAAAATTATTTATTTATTTATAATTATATACAGGTAATACCAATTTAAAGTTTTTACGACGCTTCAGAATAAGTTACAGAAAGAATAGTAATAATAATATTTACGCAGAATGCAATTTGCGTTTAAGAGATCGACAGTGTCTTTGTTTCCGTTGTTCATTAAACAGCACATTGGAGAGAATCTTACATAATTAGTTGGTAAGAAATGGTATAGCAAATAATTCTGTTTCTTAAATTACGGGGTGGTACTCGAAAAAAAAGTTATAGATAGTAATTCAGGACATTTGATTAAATTATTAAGTATCCTATCTTCGTTTATCCAATTCTTGAATTTGCATACGTTGTCTCATTTGTGGCATAGGTATATGTACATAATAAAAGAAATACTGGTTTAAAACATACAAAGAAAAATAGTGATTTTTTTTAAAGTAGCAGCCAAAAGTTTTTACAAAATATCTGTTTTTGTTTTTAGTTCATTATTGGTGATGATGGAACAGTTGGTTTAACATATGAACATTCGCCTAGTGAAGGACAACCTATAGCTGTAATGACAGATTTTCTAATTGAGTATATGTATGTAATTGTATTACATTGGTATAATTGTATATTATTAAATTAATTGATTGTAGTAAAAATAACGATTCAAAGAACTTGCCAGATGCCAAAATGGAAAATGAAGCGATAAAATTGGAGTTTAGTGTCAGTGATGCACTTCAAAAATATATTCAACTAGCCAATGTGAATATTAATAAGTGAGACTGAAATTACTGATTTTTATCATTTATAAGTTTCTTGTAATCATAATTGTTTTAAAAATATTTTTAATTTTCACATTCATATTAATGACTTTTCTCAGTTCCTACCTTATTTTAGTCCGATTTTCCTTAATATCTTAATAAAAAAGTATTATTTTTAGGATGGCAGATAACTTAGATATGGATTCTTTTCAATTTACATCATATGGAAAAGAATTTGTCAAATCACAAAAATTGAGTCCTGATAGCTTTATACAAATTGCTATGCAGTATGCTTTCTACAGGTTATATATTTAATTGACTTAAAGATCATTGCATAGCCTTTCAATTGCACGCCATACGCCATCTATCTCGCTTTATCGTATTAAGTTGAAAGAAATGCAAAAAAAGGTACGTCCACTATAAATTTTCGTAAGGCAACAACATCATGAGAGATCTACACATAGATATTAAATAACTACAATTGACACAATACAGGCATTTCATTGGCTGCCGTTTGCTATACGTCATGGCCTCATAGTCAAATTGAAATATTGAACACGCTCTTTAGCTATTTTTGATAAACGTCAAAGTGTACGCCTGACAGTTTGAATCAGAACAGTACTTCCATTAGTTCCGTTTGTAATTATTGTGGTTAATCACATTTTTTAGAAGTTGGAATATTATTTTTAATTTATTTATTTATTTTGATAATTATAAACATGCCGAGGTATAGCGAAAAAGAGCAAGCGTTAGTATTGAAACTGCTTGCTTATTTCCAATTAGAAGAACAAGCCGGTAAAACTCTATTGCCCGTAAATGCTGTACATGAGGTAAGTTTCACATCTTAAAATTTAGTAAAAATTCATTGATGATCAATTAATTTTAGCGTGTTTATTCAAAAATGGCCGTTGTTCTACAAGTTTAAAGTTACCAGTTTTGTTAAATTTCAATGATTTCCAAGGTAATTAGTTTATCGAATAAAACTTATGTGATTTTTTAAACAGATCTAATTTCTTATTGTAGATTTCATCCGGCGAGTGATCCTTGTTGTCTTATAATAACTAATTTTAGGAATTTATTTACTAATGTTATATTATTTATGATAATAAATATCAATTAAAAATACATTTTGTTTTATTTTGTGATGTTTTGATATCACAATTCTTATTAATTACAAAGCTTTTTCCCATTTGGCTGAATACGATCCTGACAACTCAAAATTTTGTAGTCGCCATCAAATGTCATGTAGTAATCAAAGACATGCCGAAAACATGATATGACGTCATATTTGGTGACTTGCAACTGAAAGGCTATGCAATGAACTTTACCTACTTTTGATTTTTATTCGTTTTAATCAAATATCTTTTTTTAGGATTCACAAGACTCCTGGTGCACATTACGAATCAGCAGCTACTAGAAAATACATTCATGGAAGAACTGAAACAATTCGTTCATGCTCAATAGAATCCATTGCATTTGCAAAAGCTATGTTGGACAACAATAAATCTGCCAATGAAAAAGTAGGAGCTCTTAAAGATGCGATCACATCTCATAAAAAATATTCAATAGAGGTAAGAATTATTGTGTGCAGGTAATAAAAACACATCATAATTTAATAGAAATTTATAAGGGTAATATTCAGTTACGAGCTACAAAGTATGACCCTGTAAAAAATTACAAAAAAATGTAGGTGATTTCATTATAATCGAATGTAATCTGAGACATCAATATTGTCATAAAAATTAATAATAATAAAGGCAAGAAAAGTTTGATCAGATACTAGAATCCTCATTACCACCTAATTTTGTATAATTATATCGATTTTTTATGAATTTATCATCTCTAAAATTATCTTCACGTGGTAAATGCAGTTTTATCTATATAATTGTTAAATTTGCTTCTAATTATTAAAATAGACCTTTATTATTATCAAGTTCCACTATTATATGTATGTGAACAAATATGATTAAGAATCGATATAAGTTTGGAATAATTACTAGGCGGTCGACGTGTTGACATCAACCATCATTAGATCGAAGGACCAACCTGAATACAGCGTCTAATGATTAATTATCTTAATATGAACCTGCTAACACAAATGAAACAAACATATTGAAGTGAATTGTAAGGGCTATTTTTCACCCATTTATTTATAGTAAATCAGCAAGTATTACAGGCAAATCATTTTTTATCATTGAAAACAGCAAATCACTGCTAATACGCACTATTCACTTTTTATCTTAATTATGTACAATAATCCTGTGAAATCTCAAAAATATGTGCCTACAGCAAGAAATGTTTGCACTGGAAACTTTAGCACAACCGTAGCTGGCTTACATGCGACTGTCTTGATTGAGAAACGAAAGAACAATGAATTATATGGTATTTAGCGGTTAGGTTATATTTTTTAACCCAGCCACTTCATACGCACTTGATCGGGTTAGAATTTAAATGAATCTTAATGGTTTAAAAACATGGCGTGGTGTGTCTTCATTCTTTTTTCAAGATTAGAATATATTTTTATTTAAGATAATTTTATCGTCTCGCTTGAGAGCAACAGAGAAGCCACATACATGAAGAAAGTTAGCTAATGGATATTTCTCGGAATTTAAATGACCTAATTACACAAGCTGAATCTGGCATATTTTTTTCCTGGACAAGATTTTTAACATATTTAGTTATGAATGTGATTTTAAATATAATTGTAAATCCTGGATAATTTTTCAGTGAAATTTATCCAGTATGTATTTTCAGGCAGTAAATGGTTTCGGTGTCGACCGTCACCTACTTGGTCTGAAATTAATTGCGTTGGAAAATAAGATGGAGCTTCCAGCTTTATATAAGGACAAATCGTACATACTAAGCAGTCGTATGCGGCTCTCTACTAGTCAGGTAGCTACGAAATGTGATGGATTTATGTGTTACGCTCCTTTGACACCCGATGGCTATGGTTGTTGTTACAATCCTAGACCGTATGACATTAATTTTGGAGTCTCAGCTTTTGTTGAACATCCGGATACTTCAGCTAAGAAGTTCAGAGAAGCTTTGGAAGAAAGTCTTCAAGATATGTATAACATTTTGGTTAAGACACAAAAAGCTAAGCTATAATTTTTTGTTTTTATATTGTATTAATTACTGAACCCAAAAGTTGTTTCTGTATTTAATAATTTCATTAAAAAATGGTATTTTGTACTGTTATATAAAATAAAAAGATACATATAGTATTGAAAACCAATTAAATAAAATCGGTAGCTAGTGCTGGTTAATGATCATATATTTTGATTGTATTTTATTATATAAGTTTTATGTTTTTATTGATTGTATTTGAAAAGTTTTAAAGTATTAATAATAAAAAAGTGGTTTAATGAATCTTAAAAATAAGTAAAACTTTTTTTACCGAACTGAACATAAAAGTATTAAATTAATAAATTATATAAAGAATTTTAACAAGTGCAATTATTAAAAATATAAATTTAACATATGTAATTAATAATAAGAAAATTGCTAATCAAAACTATTAAATTAAATTTGAAAAATTCATTTTACACACTTATTGTAAATATTTTACAAGCAATTTGATCAGCATATATAATCAGTTATATTTTTTATATGGATAAGCTGCTAGAATAGAAGTTACACAAGAGGCAATTTTATAAATCGATATTTTAGATATATTTTTACTTACAAAATATATTTGTTGTAAGAATTACTTTATTTTATTAAATTATTAAATATAATATAACTTTTACTATTTTTATTTCAATGCGCCAAATTCATTGTTAATAACTAAGCGTCAGCAAGTTAGAAATTGTCTATTTATCAAGTGATAAATGTTATAGTACAGATCATCATTTTGTACAAATAAAATTCCATAAAATCCACAAATGGTGTTAAAAATATTTAAATTTATATTTGTTATAATATTTTTGAATATTATAAATCGGTTATCATGCGATTGGCCACCCAACATGACTATTATAATCAGGGCCGCCAAAAGCCAGACTAGACCCCAAGTCTAGAGGTCTACGGACCTCCCTAGCCACTGTTGACTACAACTACAATTTAGGTTTACTTTGATTGAATTTTGCACATAGCGAATTTTTTTATGGGTAAATATAAACAATATAAGAGAGCCCGGGCCCGTCGCCTGATTCGGGCGCTAAAAAAAATCCTTGAGCCCTGGCCCCTAGTGTCAGACTTGGCTGACATAGTGTGTCACATAAAATCACCTTTTAAAGTTTATTATTTTTTTTTCATTTTATTATCGTTATTTATTTCTGCTTTGGTTTTTGTTGAAATTCGTAATTTATATTTAATTTTATTTATATAAAGAGTGAAGCGTTTTTGGGCATAACTCCTAGAGGAAAAGACGGGACGGTTTAAAACTAAGGTGAAATATTCAAAAATAGTCATACATAACTAGTCATAACTAATTTGAGGCTCGTTCCTCATTTTCCAACGTTTTTCCGGAGCGCAGAGAGGACTTTTTCGACGATAACTCCCAGCAGAAACAACGGAACTCCTCGAAAGTTGGGTGATATCTTCAAAAGTAGTCAATATACACACTAACCAATTTTCAACGCGTCCCGCATTTTCCACAGTTTTGCAGGAGCACAGGGAGGACTTTTTCGGCGATAACTCCCAGTACAAACAACATTTTTAGGGTACCCCGACAATTACGCTCCAGGCCAATGCGCCTCAACAATAAAATATATATAAATAAAAACGATTTTTATAAAAATAGTTGTTTATTTTCGAACTATGTTATTATTTCATTATTAACTTATACAGTGCAACTCAAAAAGTCTGTACCATATGGGAAAAATATTTATTATTCATTTGACAGAACATTTTATTCTTGATAAAAGTTGGTGCATTGCGTAAAACTGCTATTGCAAGCGTCAAACTTTCAAATTTTGACCAAGAGTAAAGTACCCTTATTTTATTATTTTATTTAGGAAAGTTGTTTAGAATTAAAAATTACACTCAGATTTAAAATCACATCCTCCTACACAAAAAAACCATTTTTTATGTTTTTAGCCTAGCTCAAAATAATATCATTTCGGATGCACTTTAGGGGTCTTTCTTCAATCACTATAATACATTTCGGTTAAAAAAATTTGGTTTTCTTCGTTATTTTTACAACATTCTCGGCCTTTTTTAAATTTTTTATGATTTTTGGTTGTTTCGTGGTGCAAAGTTGAAATTTCACCCTGTAGACATGTACATAAAAACGACTATTATAATTTAATTGAAGAAAATGGGTAAAAAAAATGACACCCAAAAGTTTTTAGTACCAAAATGTAAATAAAATTCACTTATTTACGTCAAAAAAATATTTTTCAATTTAAGGGTGCAAAACAAAATGAAGCTGTCAAAATAAAAATAAAAAAAAGAAAATAAAAATAACGAAGAAAACCAAATTTTTTGACCAAAATGTATTATAGTGATTGAAGGAAGGCCCCTAAAGTGCATCCGAAATGATATTATTTTGAGCTTGGCTAAAAACATATTTTTTTTTGCATAGGAGGCTGTGATTTTAAATGTGTAATTTTTAATTCTATACAATTTTCCTAAAAAATTTTTTGATATTGTTAAAAATAAGGGTACTTTACTCTTGGTCAAAATTCCTATTTTGTATATATGTAATATATCTAATTGTCTTAATATATAAATATCTTAATAACATAAATTTATATAGAAACGTTAAAATTTCATCATATAAGAAAGAAATTTTCACATCACTGATTGTTGATTAAAATAATTTATAAGTATGTAACTATTTTTCTTGTCATTCTGATGATGCTATTTTTAAATAGAGAAACAATTGTCAATTTTAATTTTATAAGTTTTAAATTATCTTATATATTTTTATAATTTTATTAATATACTGTGGAATTTTATTACCTTTCTACATTTTTCTACAATTTTATTAAATATAATAAATTAAGTGAGAATAGATAAACAAGCAACTAACCACAGTGTAGTAAATGTGATGACTACGATCCCCCTTGCCCCGTTTTTTTCCGCGACACTTTTTGCACACATATATTGAAACTTCGTCGATTAGAGAAAGTTTTTCATTATTTTTTTCATTATTTTTTCACTATTTTTCATTATTTTTTTCACTGCTTTTCATTATTTTTTTCTCTATTTTTTATTATTTTTTCCCTATTTTTCATTATTTTTTCCTTATTTTTCATTATTTTTTTTTCCTTGTTTTAAAATTTTTTTCCTTATTTTTCATTATATTTGTCATTAGTTTTTTCCCATATTTTTCATTATTTTTCGTTATTTATGTTACTATTTCTCATGATTTTTTCCTATTTTTCATAATTTTTTTCATTTCATAGGATATTTTCAAGTACAGCAAAAAATTACTCTGACATTTTTCCATAGTACCCCTCGTTTCCGAGATTTTCGGAATTAATTTCGAAATTTTTTTTTATTTTAATTTTTTTTCCCAGTTTTCCCAACAAATTTCGAAAAAAAAACTTGAATATCTTTTACAGTTTCAGGGATATCGATTTTTTAAAATGATGACATTTTCTGAAAAACAACCCGGAAAAACCTACAAGAAATTTTCCGATTATTTCGATTTTCAATAGGCTTCGTAACAGTACTTGCAACTTTCCCAAATTTGAAGCGGTTTCCTCAAAAATTACGACCTGCAGCGTGTTTCCTGTGAAACTAGAAAAAAATGAGAAAAATCCGGAAAACCCCGTTTATTCATTTTGCGATTTTCCATCGAAAAGTAGTAGTCGTGGGTTTTCAGAAATAGTGAAAATTTCAAATCGATACATTAAAGCATTCAAAAGTTATGGCATTTTTACGCTTTGCGGACGACAACCAGACATACAGACCACAGAAAAAAATAAAGTTGTTCAGAATTCGATGGGGATCATTTCTCCTGAAGATACTGTGACCCGTTTTCGCTTAGTTACGAAGATGGCGATTTCATATGGGTCGTAGTAAGCAACTCCCTATGGGGTCGTCGCTAATAATAACGCATGTGTAAAAAATTTCAATTATAATTATAACTAACGGTCAACAAATAACTGTATTATAATTCCAAATTAATTGACAATCCACGCAAACAATTTTATTTTGATTTAATTTTCATGCTTTATATTTCATTGTTGGGGCGCATTTGTCGCGGGCGCGTCTGTCGGGTCACCCATTTTTTTAGATTCGTCCTGAGAAGCTGATTTCAAAAACCTATTAGACCAAACGATCAATATACGCCCGTCCCATCTTCTTGTCTCTAAAGTTATGGCCGAGAAAGCGCTGGAAAATGCTGGACGCCCTGAAAATTGGCCAGTGCGTATATTGACTACTTTAGAAGATGTCACCTAAATTTCGAGGCGTCCCGTTGGGAAAATTCCTCTATGCGCTCTGGGAAAGCACTGAAAAATGCAGTCGCCCTGAAAATTGGTCAGTGCGTACCTTGATTACTTTGGAAGATGTCATCCAAATCTTAAAGCGTCGCGTTGGGAAAAGTCCTCTCTGCGCCCCGGGAAAACATTGGAAAATGCGGGACGCGCTGAAAACTGGTAAGTGCGTAAATTTACTAGTTTGGAAGATGCATGGGAAAATGCGGGACGCGCTGAAAGTTGGTCAGGGCGTATATTGACTAATTTGGAAGATGTCACCCAAATTTCGAGGCGCCCACGTTGGAAAATGCGGGACGCGATGAAAATTGGACAGTTCTGGGAGTTATCACAGGAAAAGTCCTCTCAACACTGCCGGGAAAGCATTGGAAAATGCGCGCCGGCTGATAATTAGTCAATGTGTTTATTGACTACTCTGGAAGATGTCAGCCAAATTTCAAAGCGTCCCGTTGGGAAAAGTCCTCTCTGCGCCCGGGAAAGCATTGGAAATTGCGGGACTCGCTGAAAATTGGTAAGTGCGTATATTGACTAGTTTGGAAAATGCATGGGAAAAAGCGGGACGCGCTGAAAATTGGTCAGTTCTGGGAGTTTTCGCCGGAAAAGTCGTCTCAGTACCGCGGGAACGCGTTGGAAAATGCGCGCTGGGCTTATAATTAGTCAATGTGTATATTAAGTTTTAAACCGTCTCCTCTTTTCCTCTAGGAGTTATGCCCAGAAACGCTTCGTGTGATGACACGTTCATAATATTTCTTAGAACATCGTTTTCTTTTTTTATAACAGTTTGTGCAATTTTTATTAAAATTTGTTTTTGTGATTAACATATACTTCAAAGTGTCCCCTTTAATTTGTGCTTTATCAATAGTCCAAAAACTGTTCATAATGCTAAATACTCGCTCAGTTGCAGCATTAGTGCCAGGAAGACAAAATAATGGCAATTTTGCATTCAAACTTTTACGTTCTTACACTAATACGTTTTTCGGGACAAAATCTATAAATTAGGGATCAAAAAACAATTGTGAAAAATCGGGACAGGGACTAAAAATTCGGTCACCTTATTACTAAACAAATTTCGTGTATTATTATTATTGCCTTTAGATTTAGTTGTATAGTAACCCAGATTCCTAACAGATAAAAATGTCGTATTTTGTTAATTATCTGTTTATAAGAAAATGACTAATATTTAGAAAACCTGCTATGTGTAATTATAAAAGTATTATTACTTTTCTGGTTTTAGTAATTTCCTTATTAGCAGGTAATTAACAAAATGAGATTTTTGTTTATTAGAAATTCGAGGCGAATATATACCTACATATATCTATCGTCGTTAGCAGTTGATTAGCAGTTATTAGTTTGGTGATATATAGTAAGTTTTATTATTATATTTTACCCTTATTTTAGTCTTGTTTTCTAAGTAGTTATTATATTTTATATAATATTATTATACCACAAAGGCAAAACAATGAAAAAACTTCAGATAAAATTCATTATTTTGATATTTTTTTACATTAATGATTAAGTAAAATCGGTATATCCATTTAGTGCGGCATTCCTCTCTTACAGCGTTGTTTGAAATCTGATGCAAAAATTACTTCGGAAATAAATATGGTATACCAATTAAGCTACATTTTAAAATTATATTGGCTTCTACAGGGTGTTCCAAGGAAAGGTGCCACAATTTTTTTTTTTTTAATGGAATGGTGGGGATATTTTTACACTTTTTAAATCAACCCTTAGGTCTACATTAATAGTTAATATCCCATACACCGTTGCCAAGTTATTACGAAATTTGTCAATTTTTCGAATTTTACACAACTTCTTATAAACCGCCATACAAAAGACATCTGTTAAGTAATTTAGTCACAAATTTGTACATGATATTTCGTAAGAACCAGAAAGCCCTTGGTAAAAGTATATTTAATTCCAGTGTTACAAGGTATTCAAAATTTAATGCCAAATTTTCCGATTTTCGTAGTAAATTTATTCACTTTTCTTAAATACGATACCCTGTATATTATAACTTATTTGAAAAGCCCATTAAATTCTCTTTTTAAAAATATCCATACATGGGCTTTTCAAATATGTTATAATATACATGCAGGGTATCGTATTTAAGAAAAGTGAATAAATTTACTTCGAAAATCGGAAAATTTGGCATTAAATTTTGAATACCCTGTAACACTGAAATTAAATATACTTCTACCGAGGGCTTTCTGGTTCTTACGAAATATCATGTACAAATTTGTGAGTAAATTACTTAACAGATGTCTTTTGTATGGCGGTTTATAAGAAGTTGTGTAAAATTCGAAAAATTGACAAATTTCGTAATAACTTGGCAACGGTGTATGGGATATTAAATCAAAATTAACTATTAATGTAGACCTAAGGGTTGATTTAAAAAGTGTAGAAATATCCCCACCATTCCATTTAAAAAAAGAATTTTTTTGTGGCACCTTTTCTTGGAACACCAATATAATTTTAAAATGTAGCTTAATTGGTACCATATTTATTTCCGAAGTAATTTTTGCATCAGATTTCAAACAACGCTGTAAGATAGGAATGCCGCACTAAATGGACACACGGTATATTCTTATCTATATTTTAATAAAACGAAATTTTGTGAATTTTAGATTACCCATCAAAGAGGTATTAAAATTTAGTCGAGAATGTCTACTTATCTAGAAAAACAATTATTTGAAAATAACTTGAACTTACCTTCCCTTCCTGTTCCTACGTTAAAACAAACGCTTGAGAAATATATTAAAACAGTGGCACCATTTTTAAACGAGTCAGAATTGGCAAATACAAAAAGATTGTTAGAGGAATTTAGTTATGAAGGAGGTATTGGACACAAAATACAATCTCTGCTGGTCAAAAGGGCTGAGAAACAAGAAAATTGGTTAGATGAATTCTGGTTAAATAGGATCTATTTGGAAAATCGTGTTCCTTTAGCAGTTTATTCGAGTCCTGCATTAGTTTTTCCTTTTGAAAAATTTAACAATGAAACAGATCGACTGGAATATACAGCCAATCTAATTTTAGCAGCTGTGCAATATTATGTGAACATTTGGAGGTAATAATAGCAAAATACTTTATCCGTATTTAATTATACAAATTGTAGTTTTTTACTTGGTATAGCTTTGAGAGTAAAAATACAGCAATCACGAATCCCCACCTGCCGTTCAATGTTTGCTAGGTGGCTGGACACCGTAAGCATATTATGGAGGCGATTACAAGTCGATAAGCGTACCTAAGATGAGTGGGTTGCCGTATTGCTTACTTAAATCTATTTTTCAATATAAACTTTAATATGGTAACATTTTAAATAAATGTATTTGTTTTTAGTGGAAAACTTCCCATAGATAAAACGGGCAAGGATCCCATGGACATGAATCCGTACAGGAAAATTTTTGGAACATGTCGCATTCCTCAATCTAAAAGAGATGCATTAGAATATAATCCTGCATCAAACTATATTGTTGTCGCTAGAAATAATAACGTAAGTATTATACCAACATTTGTTTATATTTTTGAGATATATTAAAACTAATTTTTAGTTCTTTAAATTGAATGTTTTGAATAAATTTGGAGAATTGCCTAGCGCATACCATCTGATTGATGAACTTAATACTATTATAAAATGCTCAGCGAACCCTGGCCCACCAATAGGAATCTTGACTAGTGAACATAGGGATAATTGGAGCGAGGCATATGAAGAACTTACTAAAGGTGACAAATAACAAATTTCTTATTGAAGAAATCAGTAATAATTTATTTCTGTTCTAGATATGATTAATGAACAATCCGTTAAAGAAATACAAGAATCCTTGTTTTTGATCTGTTTAGATAATCCTATGCCTGCTAACAATGATAATCGCAGATCTATGGCTAGTAAACAGATCATTCATGGCGGTGGTAGTCGAGCAAATTCTGCAAATCGGTGGTTTGATAAAACAATACAGGTTTGTTGTATACACTAAGTTTTGAAAAGTAAAATAATTCGTTTTTTTTTAGTTCATAATTAGCGAAGACGGAACAGTCGGTTTAATATTTGAACATTCACCTGTTGATGGACAACCTATAGCTGCCATGACAGATTTTTTAATTGACTACATGTAAGTAATTTAGTTTTATCGTTTTAAAATTGTGTAATAAATCTTTTGATTTCAGTAAAAATAACGATTCAAAATATTTACCAGATGTCAAAATTGATAATGAACCAATAAAATTGGAATTTAACATTGATGATTCTCTTCAAAAATATATTCAACTAGCCAATATGAATATTGATAAGTAATTATACAATTAGTGATTATTATTAGTTGCTTGTAAACATGTTTTCATAATTGTTTCTAAAAATAGTTTTAAAATTTACCTTAATTTTTCTTATTTCTTGTTTTTCTTGCACTATTAATTTCAGTGTGATTTTTCTAGTAATTGGATAAAAATATTTTATTTTCAGGTTGATAAATAACTTTCATTTGGAATCCTTTCAATTTACATCATATGGGAAAAAATTTATCAAATCACAAAAGTTGAGCCCAGACAGTTTTATACAAATTGCCATGCAGTACGCTTTCTACAGGTATATATTTAATTATTTCCAAAATTGAAACACTATATATACATATTTGTTAATTGTTAGTTTTTACTCAAAGATCTCTTTTTTAGAATTCACAAGACTCCTGGTACACAATACGAAGCAGTATCTACTAGAAAATATATTCATGGAAGAACTGATTCAATTCGTTCTTGCTCAATAGAATCCGTTGCATTTGCAAAAGCTATGTTGGAAAACAATAAGTCTGATTATGAAAAAGCAAGATTTCTTAAAAAGGCAATTGTAGCTCATAAAAAATATTCACTAGAGGTAAATTTTGTGAAAATGTTATACCTAAACATTGAGCTATAGAGACATTGGTTTATTACTAAAATAAAATCATTTAATTCACTAAATTTATATTTGTATGTATTTTCAGGCAGTAAACGGTTTTGGTGTCGACCGTCATCTACTTGGTATGAAATTAATTGCTTTGGAAAATAACATAAAGCTACCTGCTTTGTACAAAGACAAGGCATATAAACAAAGCAGTCATATGCGTGTGTGTACTAGCCAGGTAGCTATGAATTGTGATGCGTTTGTGTGTTTCGCCCCTTGGACACCCGATGGCTATGGTTGTTGCTATAACCCCAGAACATATGATATTAATTTTGTAGTATCAGTCTTTGTTGACCATTCAGATACTGTGGCTAAAGAGTTCAGACAAACTTTGGAAGAATGTCTTCAAGATATGTATACCATTTTGGCCAACACACAAAATCCTGAGTTGTAATTTTTTATGAATTATATATTATTAAAAATATAGTTAGTTAAATTATATAGAAAGTAAGATTATAAAGTTCAATTTTAACTATAAATTACAATCCCTAAATGGTATATGTACATAATCATTCATCATAAAACTTTATGATTAATCTTTTCACATTCGAAGCAACCTCACTTAAGGGATGTAGTTTTAAATCCATATGAATGAGAAGACATTTTTTAATAATTTAATTTTTGTTTCAATTTATTTTTATTTTATTTATTTAATTTAAGATTTTTTGTATAGCATTTATTCTATAATAAAAAAAAATACCCACTTGACTTTTATTAAACAAAGTGTCTATTGCCACCCGTTTCTGATGATATCTATGGCTGTAATTAGAATCTTAGAGTTAAGTCTGTTATTATTAATTGCTTTATTTAGCTTATTTTAACTAATGTCATAATAAATATAAAACTTAAGATATGCATGGATAAAATATAAGAATCTTATAGAGACACTAAGAACAGAACATAAAAGGCCATATACAATCTAGTCAACAAGTGCTTGTTTTAGGTCAAACTTTTTTCTCCGCCTCCAAAAAATATGAACGAGACGTCATTCGAATCGGAATAGCGTGTAGATGATTTTTGAAAAAATTCAAGAGCCGTTTGCAAAAATTGGAAAAGTTATAAACAATTAACTGAAAAATAAAAATAGGGTTTGGTTTTTTGCAAATTTCTCAAAAATTATTTGACATTTTTCAAATTCGAAAAAAGAATCAATAAGAGGAGGAAATTTTGCAAAAAAAATTGTACCGTCCGGAACTGTAGGACCAGTATTTATAATTTTCCCAGAGGGTTGAAAATACGGCAGAAAACGGAGACTGGCTTACACTTTGGACCTTATTTAATGAATCAATATTATTTAAACTTATTAAATATGAAAATTAAGAAATGAAAAAATTCAAGCATCTACTGGATAGATTTATGAACAATAAATTCACCTCCAAAAAAATTTTATCGCGATTTTTTCCTCTTTTTGGATCTATTTTTGAAAGTTCTCAGAAGAGATTCCCGTTGGAAAAATTAAAAAAATTGTTATTTTTCACTTTGTTATTAACAATTTAATTAGGTTAAAAATTAAAAAGCTTGATTAATCATTGAAAAAAATTTTGTTCATATTACTATTATGATTACAAGTAACATGGAAATGATTTTTAAATTTTTTTATTTTCCATTGTTTACAAAATTGTTATAAACAAATGCGTTGTTTATAAAGATAATTTGAATTTTTTTTTTGAAACATAATCTTTGATGCAAATTATGATTTAAAAAAAAATCGTTCCTTAAAAAAATTACACATGGCTGTTTTTGTTTCAAAATTTAAATAAAAACAATTTTTTTTTAGTTGTCAAAGAACAAGATAAATTATAATTAAAACAAATGGTTCCTTAATAATAATTATAGGTGATAGAAAAAAATTGTTAATGAACAAATACGTTTTTAAGCAATAAAATTTTTTTTAAGGAACGATTTTTTTTTTAAAGCACAAATTTTAAAGTATCTTATAAACAACGCATTTGTTAATAACAATTTTTGTAAATAAGAAATAAAAAATTAAAAAAATCATTTTCATGTGATTTCTGATCATGAAAAAAAATTCAATGATTAATCAAGCTTTTTAATTTTTAACCTAAGTAAATTGTTAATAACAAAGTGAAAAATAACAATTTTTTATTTTTCCAACGGGAATCTCTTCTGAGACCTTTCAAAAATAGATCCAAAGCAGGAAAAAAAAAACAGATATGTTTTTAACAATTATCGCACTTACAATGTTCATGTTCAAGTAGGAAAAAATTGATAAATTAACTAATGCATAATAGAAAAATCGCGAAAATTTTTTTACCGCGGTCTAGTAGATTCCAAAACAATATTTTTTAATCCAGAATCAATCAAAATAACCTTTAATTTTATGCTGTAAGTATTTTCAGTTAGCAAGTCAATATTAAAATCACCACAAACAATAACCGTTCACATAAATTTTCTTCTACCCAAGTGCTAAAACAATATAATTGTATATAACTACTGCTAGTTGACCTATGCAGGGTGACGAAAATTCCATTGCAATGTATTGTAATATTGGAAATCGTAAGAGCTATGAAGACGGTTAAATGGAACAAAAGTTTTTCAATTTGATAGTTAATCGACTGGTGCATTGTATTCAAAGATATAAGGAACGGCTTCCATAATAACTGATAATGTGGCCACTCCGATTTTTTTTCAAATACGGACCTGCACTTTTTATGTGATTTTTTTACAGTATTTCATCTCCTGAATTCATTCTTAATAATTATTTGAATGAATTATTAACTATTTGGTATAAAGGCTTTTAAGTACAGTCCTGTACATTTGTCTGTTGTTCAAAATAAAAGCACTGGAGCAAAACATAAAAAATGAGCAATTTTGGTTTTTCTCAATTATTATGAAAATCGTCCCGGATGTCTTTAAATATAAAAAGTCCATTTATAACGGACTTCGTATCCTCTGACGGTTTTCAAGATTACAATACATTGCAATGAAATTTTCTCCACCCTGTATAACATAAAATTAAAAAAATTTTATTCCCTAATTTACTATCACAGAAACAATCCAGCAAATTTTTGGCACATATAATTTGAAATATTCCATTAATTTAAATTCTCTATTTACATAAATTAGAGCACCTCCTGTGTACCTAATTTCACTGTCAACTCTATAATTTTTGTATCCCTTAATTTCTACTTCTGAATCATAAATATTCTCAAGTTTCAGAAACAAATACTAACTAATAAATAACACACGAAGAGGTAATGACCATTGGACAAGATTCTGCAAGTTATCAAAGCATCATCTACTTCAATCATACAATTAGGCTTTTAAACTTTTTAATTACTTATCTGCAAATGCTTTTTATTCTGTAGAATTTCTGGAGATTTCGTCTCAACTAATTTAATTTTAGATTTATATTTTTTTTTGATCTGTGATTGTGTTTGCATGTTTTAATTATCAGAAAAATTATCATTTTTTATTTTAATTAGCAACTTGGTTAATATTTGAAATTTATTAATGTAATAATATAGGTAACTAAGTTCAGTATAATAAACTAAAACGGTTTTTATATAGTTAAAAAAAGTTAAATCAATATTTTTTTGTTTTAATCAACACTTTTCTTAACAATTTTAATATTTTTTTGTTTTAATAAACAAGTTTTCTTAAGAATTTTTATATAATCAAAACATAAGATACCTGAAATAATATCATTTTTTATTTTAATTACCAGCTTGGTTAATAGTCAAAAACAACATAAAATTTATTAATGTAATAAGACAATTAAGTTCAGTATAATGAACGAAAACGATCTGGCAACGTCGTTGGCAAATTTCAGTATTTCGGTGCGTCGACGGAGCGAGGTGAATGTGGGCACCCTAAACTGCAGGATAACCTATAAGTGTATCTATGGATATATATGTTGTTCTATTTCTTTCTCTTTGATAATACTCAGAAATGTACCTTTACCAATTATAATTGTAGATTCCAAATTGGTTGATAAATTAAAGTTGCAAATGCAAGTTTTTATTAATAACTAACCTCGGTTTGATTTGTAGTTTTTCATTTTTGTTCTAAATAACCTAACAAAACCGAATCTGACATTACCGATGTATGCAAGACACATATATCTAGTGGTAATAGCAGCACCTTTTATTAAAACTGAAATATGTCTTCACAAAATAGGAAATTGATGATCTAAAGACACATATGGAAATAAACGATTTATTATGTTATTACAAACTAAGCTTTTAGTGCAAATTTCCTTTGTGGGAATATAGATCGCTTACGGATATCCTTGGGCGTCTTAATCCTCTGTTCATGTGTTGATAGAGCGCGACGAATAGCACGGGTCTTCTTGGGCCTAAGATCCAATGGCTTGTATTTTTTGTTTTTGTATAATTTCCTCAAATTTTCTTTTTGTTTTTGGTGCATAACAATGTATACACGAGCAATAGCTTTCCTTACAACCCGGCTAAAACAAATTTTTAGTCAAAAACACATAAAAAAAATTGTAAAAAGTATACATACATTTTCGAAAGTTTTGAAGGAGCTCCCCCAGTAACTTTAGCTACCCGCAGGGAGGTAAGCTCTGTCTTCAATTCATCGAGCTGCTTGGTCAACTCCTTTTTGTCTTTAGTCCTTAAATCGGAACACTTTACTTTTCCCTAAAACAAAATTGAAATTTAGTTATGGTAAATGATATCCTCCGCACAAAATATTACGTTAAACCGATTAAATATCAAGATGGAATTGTTGCAAAACTAGTTTGCGATCTATTTTTTACAAAATATTTTTAGGATGAGTGAATTTATTGCATATTTTAAAAGATTTATAACATACCATGTTTGTTGTTCTCTAAAACAAATTGTAAAAGAAATTGACAGGACAGGATGACATGTGAAAAGTGACAGTTATGTCAGTTAGAAATATTCTTTTTTAAAGATGCCTACTACTTCAATATCAAGTTTATTACCGTAAAACTTTTTTAAAAAATGAGA
This sequence comes from Neocrepidodera transversa, assembly GCA_963243735.1. NCBI lineage: Eukaryota > Metazoa > Arthropoda > Insecta > Coleoptera > Chrysomelidae > Neocrepidodera > Neocrepidodera transversa. Next base: position 14,937,299 of record OY725345.1, read on the forward strand.
ATTTTTTCATAATGCATTAGTAAATCCAATATTTCTTCACTTACAGAAAAACAGGTATAAATAAAATTAGCCCCTCGAGTATTTGAACATTTCTAACTGTGATCGAATAGCCCTGGCAGCTGACTGAGAGCTCAAAAATAAAAAGAAGAAGAACATTTATAACCTCTTCCTGTCAGTGTCAAACTGGGTGTGTTGTTTTTAGTCATTTTCCGTTTGTGTTATCATAATTTAGTTTATTAATTAATAACTTATTAAATTATATAAACTAAAATGGCAAAAAATACATCCAGTTCGGCTTTTCGAAAAATTGATGTTGACCAATATTCTGAAGATAATTTTAGAGAAGACGAAACTGATTCCAGTGGTTCAGTAGGTCCAGATGAGAACGAAGTCAACAATCTACTTCAAAAATATCCTTTTTATATTTGTATTAACTATTAACGTTGATGTAATCTTAATTTTTTGATTTTTACTCTTTTTGAAAAAGCTTAAATTCGGTTACTTTATTTCTGTATTTATACTAAAGTAACTTGTTTAAATAGATAATGAATGGTCTGTTTGGGTATATTAATTTAAACACTTATATGGGAATATATTGTAATAATTTTGCCTAAAAAACAATATTTTATAAAAAAAGAACAAACATATTATTTTATGAATAATGTGCCCTCATATTGGTAACTTTGCACAAATTGATATATATTCCTTGACGACTTTTTTACAGGAAAACATTTAGATGCACTGAAAGTAGTACTAAATAATGCTCCTTTAGGAATAAAAAATCAGCAAATTAAGGTAAATAATCATAACAGAAGATTTATTAAATGACATTTTTCTTCTGATTTAAGGACAATGCTTTTAACTTGACATTTAGAGTTCTGTTAGCAATAAAACCTTCCCAGATAGAAGAAATAACCAATTCCTTAAATGTTGAGTCTTTGGATACGCTGATGAAATATGTTTATAAAGGATTTGAAAATCCATCTGAAGGCAGCAGTGGACATTTATTATTATGGCATGAGAAAATTTATAATATTTCTGGAGTTGGTTGCATCATTAGAGTATTATCAGATACAAGGAGAGTTTAGATTATAACTAAGTGTTAACTTATAAAATACTTATTAATGCGTGAATCACTGGATAAAGATTTGTATTATTAACTACAAAAGTTAGCATGTGTAATAGTTATGGAATTCAACAAGTTTCCATATTATTCAATAGACTTCTTATGAGTCTGACAATTGGAAGATTCTTTAAATTTTAATTTTAATAAAATTAGGTATATTGAAAATTATTTTCAGTGGTTCACATAATAATAAAAGTATCAGATTGTGTTATCTGTTCCTAATTAAAGCAGAGCAAGATTTTAAAAACTTTTTATAAACTGTGAACAGCAAAACTTTAATTTTTATAAATTTTGTATTTTTTTTAGTCATAAGGTTTCATTTGTTTCTAAATTGAAAAAAACAACAGTGTTTTAAAAATGTACATTAAAATATATAATTTAGGAAGACTCAACTTAAGTATTCTTAATTACATACACCTATTATAAATTGATTATGATTTAAATGAATATTCTTTAAATTGTAAGACTTGTCTAGTGATAGGGTTCTCGAATAACAAGAATAGAAAAGTATTCAATTCGAAAGTTCTCCGATCTCGAGAATATGTACCAGTCCTCGGATAAGTTAAGAGTTTTCCACCGATATCTGTTCTCGTTCTTAATTTTTTGATAAAGCTCAGCTTATGTATGAAAAAAATGCCTACAAAAGACTAGCAATATAAAACTTAAAACTTTATAATCAAATTAATTCGACCAAATACTTAGTTGAATATATTCGGTACTTGGTTCTCGATTCTTATCAGTATTCGAGAACTGAGTTCTCAATTCTTTAATGTATTCGATTCTTCCCATCACTAGACTTGCCATTTCTTTTTTTTAAATTCTCATAAAATGATTGATGGAAATTAAAATTCATTCCTAAAAGTTAATCTTAAATCAAAAACTATTAAACACTTAATAATTTAATAATTATCATTTTGTTGTCTAAATTTTTGGTTTACATATTTATTATTTAAACTGTCCTGGAGTAGGTCCGAATAGACTGTTTCCTTGTTTAGAAGCAGCTCGAGAAGGAGCAAAGCCAAGTAGTTTTTGAATATTTTGCCTTATTGACATTGTACATAGAATGTACAAAAAAATGAATGAACAATCATAATAGTCCTCTCCTGGAAGATTCCTATGACTTAAACCCTGCATCCAATATATTGGTAAAAATGGAAGTCTAGCTACAACTCTCCCATCAAAACTAAAAAGGTTATTTTTTTAATTTTTGTTTAATCAATTAAAATTGTCATACTTACATGCTATTGAACATACTGAGCAATGCTGTAAAAGCAAATCCAATTGCAAACATGGATTTCATTTTTACAAAGGATAAATCCCTGTTATTATTTTTTAGTCTTTCCTCTTCTCTTTCAATTTTTTTCTTATGCTGCTTATCAAGAGAATCTCCATGAATTTCCTTTCGTTTCTCTACTACAAATATATCATATACAAATGCTTTAAAACGAGTACTTATAACTTACACTTTTTACTCTGTTTTTCTACTTCAGCTTTTAGTTTCTGATATTTTTCTGTTCTATATACCATTACCCACGTTAATCCTTCACCCAATAGGGCAGTGCATATTGAAATAAATACTATTAAAAGAGTATCGGCCCACATTATAGATATAAAAAAAGACAATTTTTTTTTTAAGTTTAGGTCAAAGTATTTAGGTTATGTCTTTACAGAAGTTAATGTCGATGTCAATTAATGATGTGAAGTAAACGTCTTATTTTTTAGAAACTTGTCTCCGTTATTGTGGTCATTCTGTAAGGTGGTTGTATATTGAATCCTACTACGACAAAATAAAATAAAAATAAACAGAAGAAATTTAATATTTAACCTAACCTCAATTTTCTGAACTCTGCGGCATATTAGATTTCAATTCCTATTTATTGGATTTTTTCTGTTAGTACAGTATTAAATAATTTGATTTTTCGTGTTGTGTGTTTCAAGAAACATCATGCTTATTCTAGGGGAGAAATTTCCAAACTTTTCAGCAAAGTCTACAATAGGAGACATAACTTTTCAAAAATGGCTTGGAGACTCGTAAGTTTTTCAGCTCAAGTTGTTTTAAAACAGTGTTTTTTTATTTATCATTTTTATTAATATTTTTGTTTTGAAAAATGTCTAACCAAAAAACATATATAATGCCCCAACCTACAAATTATTTCTTCAAAATTAATTTTTATTATACTTTTTTTAATGTAAAAAATTCTTATGAATTAATTAATAAAATTGAAAACATTTCTATTCCATATAATGCAAAAATTATATCCTTTGATGTACAAAATTTATTTCCGAGTATTCCTCCTACCGAGACAATCTCTTTTATAGAAACTACTCATTGATTCCAACATAAATCCAGTAATAGTTAATGCCATATTAAATCTTCTTTCTACTTGCTTAAATCAAAATTATTTTCAATTTCAAAACAAAATTTACTTGTGTACAAATTAATAATGGGTCATCCTCTAAATCCTTTTTTGGTAGAGATTTTTATGGATTTTTTAGAACATAGTATTTCTAAAAATCCATTTTTCAAAAAATGCATATAAGTCAACTACCAAGAACATTTGCTAACAAAAGGATTAATGAATATGAAAGATATTTTCGACTAAGTAAAACAGATTCAAATTATTGTAACCATTTAATCAATGAAAATCATAATTTCGATAACTTTGAAATTTTACATATTCAAAGTAAAGGCACCTGGCTAAATTACTTGAAATCATTAGAAATTAATAAACTTTAAAAAAAACCCATTTATTATTAAATGACCAGTTTGACCTAAACCATTTTCCTTTGTTAAATCTTTTTTAATATTTGTAAATTTTTCGACAAATGTTAATTATCTCAGCTCCATCAAGCTGGCAGTCAAAGGTTAACGGAATCAAAAAAAAAATACACTGGAATTAGTTGCTAATTAGTTACCAAAGAAACGATTTAGTTGCTCATACTGATCACGAGAAATCTCGAATACCGCTAACTTTATACATATAATGGTAGCGGAAAAATTTGAACAAAGCTAGCGAAATCGAAAACAAATACACTCGAGTTAGTTGCTAATTAATTGCTAATTAGTTACCAAAGAAACGATTTAATTGCTCATACCGGTAACGAGAAATAGCGAATACCGCTAGCTTTATACATATAAAGGTAGCGGAAAAATTTGAACAAAGTTAGCGAAATCGAAAAAAAAATACACTCGAATTAGTTGCTAATTAGTTACCAAAGAAACGAATTAATTGCTCATACTGGTAACGAGAAATCGCGAATACCGCTAGCTTTATACATATAAAGGTAGCGGAAAAATTTGAACAAAGTTAGCGAAATCGAAAAAAAAATACACTCGAATTAGTTGCTAATTAGTTACCAAAGAAACGATTTAATTGCTCATACCGGTAACGAGAAATCGCGAATACCGCTAGCTTTATACATATAAAGGTAGCGGAAAAATTTGAACAAAGTTAGCGAAATCGAAAAAAAATACACTCGAATTAGTTGCTAATTAATTGCTAATTAGTTACCAAAGAAACGATTTAATTGCTCATACCGCTAGCTTTAAGAGAGATAATTATCTCCATCAAGCTGGCAGTGAAAGGTTGGCGGAATCAAAAAAAAATACACCGGAATTAGTTGCTAATTAGTTACCTAAGAAACGATTTAGTTGCTCATACCAATCACGAGAAATCGTGAATACCACTAGCTTTATATGAAAGTAGCGGCAAAATTCGAACAAAGTTAGCGAAATCGAAAAAAAATACACTCGAATTAGTTGCTAATTAATTGCTAATTAGTTACCAAATAAACGTTTTAATTGCTCATACCGATCACGAGAAATCGCGAATACCGCTAGCTTTATACATATAACGGTAGCGGAAAAATTTGAACAAAGTTAGCGAAATCGAAAAAAAATACACTCGAATTAGTTGCTAATTAGTTACCAAAGAAACGTTTTAATTGCTCATACCGATCACGAGAAATCGCGAATACCGCTAGCTTTATACATATAACGGTAGCGGAAAAATTTGAACAAAGTTAGCGAAATCGAAAAAAAATACACTCGAATTAGTTGCTAATTAGATACCAAAGAAACGATTTAATTGCTCATACCGGTAACGAGAAATCGCGAATACCGCTAGCTTTATACATATAATGGTAGCGGAAAAGAAGCGGTTTCTTTGGTAACTAATTATCAACTCATTAGAGTGTATTTTTTTCTCGATTTCGCTAAGTTTGTTCAAATTTTTCCGCTACTTTTATATAAAGCTAGCGGTATTCGCGATTTCTCGTGACCGGTATGAGCAATTAAATCGTTTCTTTGGTAACTAATTAGCAACTAATTCGAGTGTATTTTTTTTCGATTTCGCTAACTTTGTTCGAATTTTGCCGCTACTTTCATATAAAGCTAGTGGTATTCACGATTTCTCGTGATTGGTATGAGCAACTAAATCGTTTCTTAGGCAACTAATTCCGGTGTATTTTTTTTTTTTGATTCCGCCAACCTTTCACTGCCAGCTTGATGGAGATAATTATCTCTCTTAAATTTTTTTAAATCTTTTTCTTAAAATTTGTAATCCTTTAATGGCTCTAATGAATGTTATTTCCAATATTTTAAGCTATTGTAATATCATTGAAATACCTTTTGTATATATTTTTAAGATAATTTTCTCAATAATATTACTTTGATGAAGTTGTTTTACAACGAAACATGTTAAATTTTTGTTATATATTTTTATAAAAATCATAAAACGTTTTATTTATCTAAAAAAAAAAATGAATTAACATTAATCTTTTTAGTTGGGGCATTCTCTTCTCACATCCAGCTGATTTTACTCCAGTTTGTACAACAGAATTAGCAAGATTGGTAAAACTTATGCCAGAATTTACCAAAAGAAACACAAAAATTATTGCATTGTCTTGTGACTCTGTAGAAAATCATTTGAAGTGGTTAAACGATATTATAGTTTATGGTGGTTGTTCTGGCGATAACTTTCCATTTCCCATCATTTCCGATGAAGACAGGGAATTAGCTATTGAGCTAGGAATGATTGATTCTGATGAGAAAGATTCACATGGTATTCCACTTACTGCAAGAGCAGTTTTTATTGTTGATCCAAATATGAAAATGAGACTATCAATTTTATATCCTGCTACCACTGGAAGAAATTTTGAGTAAGTAAATTGTTGCTATATATTACAATATCAATTATGCTATAAAGTTGTATATTTTTGAATTTTTAAATTTTATTTTCTAGTGAAATATTGAGAGTTCTAGACTCATTGCAACTGTGTGACAAACATAAAGTTGCTACTCCTGCTGACTGGGTGGTAAGTAAAATTTTTACTTGTTTTATTATTCTCTTTTACATTATACTTTTTAGTGTTATTATATATATTTTTTATCATTTTTGTTTATTTGTATAACCTAGTAGTTTCCTAGTGGTCGAAATTCAAGCGTAATTTATTAAATTTTTTAGTTTAAATGTTATTGCATGTCTTTTTTAAAAGATTATCTGTCAGTAGATAGAACGTCCATTAACTTTAAAGATTCAGTAAGTAAAGGCGATGACGTTTAGATTAAAACTTTCCAAGTTGATTTCTTATATAATTGTCACAATCTAAACGTCATTGTCATTAGTTACAGAACCGTTAAAGTTAACGAACGTTCTATCTACTGACAAGATATCTTTTAAACAATTATTGCTTTGCTTGGCATCTCATTGCTTTAAATCATGAATGGTCTTTTTAATTACGAATGCTTATTACTTATTTTTTCCTATTTTCGGATTTTTTGAGGGAAGAAATTTTTCGTATATTTCGCCATTTTTTTTATGTTCGCATTTTACCTTATTTCCGCATATGTCCTATTTTTCCATATTTTTTTTTAATTTTTCAAAATCTTTTTCCATTTAAATATTTTCTCCTATTTTTTTTTATTCCCTATTTTTCCTATTTTTTCCCATTTTTTCAGTTTATTCCTAGTTTTTTTCTTATTATTTCCTATTTTTTCATCGTTTTTATGCGCTTTTCCTTATTTGTCCTATTTTCCCTATTTTTTTTTTCTATTTTCACATTTTGCCATAGAAACATTTTTCCTATTTTACCTTATTTTTTGGTATTTTTGCATTTTTACAATTTTTCTCTATATTTCCCTACTTTTTTGTTATTTGTCCTACTTTTCCCTATTTTTTCCTTGGGTTTCAAAATCCTTTTCCTATTTTTCCATATTTTCCCCTACTTTTCACTTATTTTACCCTATTTTCCTTATAATTCTCCATTTTTTCTATTTAATCCTATTTTTTCCTGTTTTTTTTTAATCATTTCCAATTGGTTTAGCCTTTTTTTACGATTTTTCCCTATTTGTCTTATTTCCCCTTTTTTTTTTCTATTTTCACAGTTTGCCGTAGAAACATTTTCTCTATTTTACCTTATTTTTTCCATTTTCGCAAATTTTGCCTATTTTCTCTATATTTCAATATTTTTTTTATATTTTCGTATTTGCCCTACTTTTCCCTATTTTTTCTTGTTTTTCAAAATCTTTTTCCTATTTTTCCACATTTTTCTCTTATTTTTCCCAATTTTTATTTATTATTCCCTATTTTTCCCATTTTTTCTATTTATTCCAATTTTTTTCTATTTTTTTCTTATTATTTCCCATTGTTTTAGACTTTTTTTTACGATTTTCCCTATTTGTCCTATTTTTACCTATTTTTTTTTTATTTTCACAGTTTGGCACAGACACATTTTCTCTATTTTACCTTATTTTTCCAATTTTCGTAAATTTTTCCCATTTTTCTCTATATTTTCCTATATTTTTGTTATTTTCGCATTTGTCCTACTTTTCCCTATTTTTTCTTGTTTTTCAAAATCTTCTTCCCATTTTTACATATTTTCCCCTATTATTTTCTTACTTTTCCCCATTTTTGTTTATTATTCCCTATTTTTTCAATTTATTCCTATTTTTCCCATTTTTTCTTATTATTTCCCATTGTTTTAGTCTTTTTTCACGATTTCCCTATTTGTCTTATTTTTCCCTATTGTTTTTCTATTTTCACAATTTGCCTTAGAAACATTTTCTCTATTTTACCTTATTTTCCTATTTTCGCAAATTTTTCCCATTTTTCTCTATATTTCCCTCTTTTTTTTTAAATTTCGCATTTGTTCTACTTTTCCCTATTTTTTCTTAAATTTCAAAATCTTATTCCTATATTTTCATATTTTCTCCTATTTTTTCTATGTATTATTTTTTTTTATTTTTTCAATTTTTTTCTGATTATTTCCTATTTTTTTGTCGTCTTTTTTTACGATTTTCCCAATTTGTCCTATTTTCTCCTATTTTTTCCTGTTTTCACATTTTTTCCTATTTTTCTCTATATTTCCCAATTTTTTTTTCGCATTTTATCCAATTTTCGCATTTGTCCTATTTTTATTTTATTTTTCACCATCTTTTTCCGATTTTTTCCTATTTTTTTTTCTGTTTTTTTCCTATTATTTCCTGTTTTTTTCTTATTTTTTCATTTTTCAATTTTTTCAAATTTTCCATATTTTCCCATTTTTCTCTATTTTCTCCCTATTTTTCCTTATTTTCCATATTTTTTTAATTTTTGTATTTTGCCAGTGAAAACATTTTCCTTATTTTACCTTATTTATTTCCTATTTTCGCATTTTTCCAGTGAAAACATTTTTCCGATTTTTGCGTATTTTTTCCTATTTATCCCTATTTTAGCTATTTGTTCCTATTTTCGAATTTTTACAAGGAAAACTTTTTTCAATTTTTCGTTATTTTCTCTATCTTCCTATTTTTCTCTATCTTCCTATTTTTCTCTATATTTTCCTATTTTCGTATTTTTTCAGAAAAAAAATTTCTTTTTATAAAAAAAAAGTAAAAAAAAATGTTTCTAAAAAAAAAATAAAAAAAAAATTGTGACAGCATTAGCATTTGAACCCGAGGAGACCATCCAATACACAAAAATAGTCAAATGTTTAATATAAGCAACGAATATTATATTATATTAATTTTAGTTTTCTGCACTCCTCGGTGTATATAAACATTAACTATGCAAAATCTCATACACCTCTGAAGTTTTCTCTTTGTATATTAATATATAGATTTATTTATAGCCTGGAGAGGATGTTATGATTCAACCATCAGTGCCAGATGATGAGGTGAAATCAACATACCCTTTGGTAACTCTTGTGGCTTTACCTTCAGGAAATGGATACATTCGAAAAACTCCACAACCACAGTAAAGTCCCAATATATTAAAAATTAAAAATTAAGTTTTCGTTCAATTCCGTTTTGTAAGTTTAAAGTAAATACAACATATTTTTTTAGAAATGATTTTATTTGCTTATAAGCTGATACAACTTGGATATGTTCTGTTGGACATACAATCTTTATCATACAGATATTTAACGAAGGAACAACAGCTAAATTTAAATTCGTATTAATATTTTACCTAATTGAACATGGAGTATATTTTTAACTGAATATTTTACAACAAGTGATTGTATTGAGGATTGATAATGACTTTTCTATTTAAATATTTATTTATGACCTGCTTTATTTAATTTTTTCATCTGGTTTTATTTAAATGAGCAATTATTTGGCACTCATGTTATTTTGACAAATTATCTTCCACTTATTTACATTTTCTCTATATTAAAACGTTACAAAACATTGATCTTTACAATTTGTATGTTAGATGAGGCAATTTTTTTTAATCAGAAACCTGTTCTGGTTTGATTGCAGTCTATGTCCTCCCATTTGCTAATCAAAGATATAAAAATATTCATAAATTTTTGCCACACGTAAATATATTTTTATTTTAGATATCCATTTAGCATTTAATACGTTAATGGTATGAAATTGCTAAAAATATATGTGATATGTTCTATGTTCATAATTAAAACTAAATTTCCTTAGGAAGAATTAAATTGTTCATTTTGGCAAAATTATCACAGTTAAAATAGTTCCTATTTATCAAAATTTAATATATAAAATTTAAAGGGGAATTTTTTTGAATAAAAACAGCCTAATTATTCTATCACATAAAGTAATCACTAAAAATGGTTTTTTAAACCAAGTAATAGTGAATAAGAATAATTTGTAATCCTACAAACCTGATCCCGAATCCTAACTTAATAATTTAAACTTTTAAACAACCTTCTATTGTGTTTTAGTAGTTATAGTATATAAGATACACCAATTAAATTGGTAAAATAAAGTATATTTTGAGCTAAGTTTTGGAAGATTCTAAAGTAGTGTCGGGATTTAGGTATCACTTTTACAATAGCAGTATTTCCTTAAATGAGGCAAATCATTTTCAATGCATCTAGCTTGGGTTCCATACATATTAATTCTACTTATATCACTCATTTTTAACTTAAAACTATCAATCAGTAACTCATATGTAACGCTAGCTTCAAAAAGAGAATTACCAGGAACCATCATTGCCTTGATTTGATAAGTATTTTCTCTGATATCCACTTTCGCTGAAAAATCACCGACAAAACCATCCGCGTCAGAATTTTTGTTATATCTGAGTAAATTTTGATTTGGTTCCATTTTAGTCACCCAATAGATTTCCCCTATCGTCAATGGTTCGCATAAATTGCGGTAATCACTCGTGTAGGAATTTATAGTATTAGTTAATTTCTCGGCTATTCTCTTAACTAGAGGATCGGATATTGGAATTTCTTTCCAGTCTAAACAAGCACACCAATGTGGTTCTATGTATGCACTGGCGCAGCTTCGTGCTTGTGGAATCTAAAAAAAGAGTGTTGATGAGAACACACAAAATACAAATAGTAAAAATCTACACAGAGTCTGATTAAAGAAAATTTGCTGGCCTAGCTATTTTTCTCTTTTAACTTTAGTGCCTGACGGCACTTTAAAATATTTCACGTTGATATTAAGTGAGCTTTTAAGTAATGTTCATAAACGGCTGACGGTATTTGAGAGTACCGCTTTTTTAATCAATTAGAATATTTACACGAGGTGGGGAGCTAGTATTCAGTTAGTTTATTAATATGTGCACACTGTATGACAACGTGTTACTTTAGGTAAGTGTATTTCCAACTAAATTATATTATTTATCAGACCTGTAACTAATCTTTGTTAGTCACGTTAGTTTAGTTGTTTTTTTGTAAAAATTAATAATATGTATCAATTATTTTACTACAAATTTGATTTTTTTTCAGATGTCTTAAAAATACCGTCGGGAATTAAAATCATCATGTCTGATAAAAAAGTTAGGTGGAATTTTCAGAGACCATTATCAGAAAGGAGATTGCCTATAAAATTGTATTTGAGGATTTGCCACTAAACAACAATATTGTAACAGATGAGGAAGATGATGATAATGTTATGGATTTTTTTAAAGATTATTTTTGCACTGGAAATGTTGCCGAACAGCATTAAATGGTGATAATCTAGCTACTACATCGGATATGAACAATGAAATTGATTCTGAAGATGAAGATAATGTGGTAGAAAATATAAGAATAAAACATATAGTGACAGAAGAAAACAATATTGCACTTTGAACTGAAATTGGTAATGATAAGTCAATTTTAGCATCATCATCAAGCAACAGACGTTCTTATCGACTGGTACTAAAAAGTAATAATACACCAGGGGATGATAAATATTTTGAGGAAGAGAACTATACTCAAGAAAATAAAACAACCAAAAGCAGAAAATTAATCCATAAGAAAAAAGATGAAGTAGAAGAAAGCCAAAAGAAAGTGGAAGAAAGAAAGTAACCAAAGTATAATTTGTCAAGTAGTCATGTAGAAGAAGAATTTAGTCACTGTTCTAGCCCTATCGACGTGTATTTACTTTTGACTAGCTAAATACCCGTGCTTTGCTACGCAGTCTCTTTAATATTAATACCTCTACGACCATGCTTTACTTGATTTTTTATTTTTTCCAGTTTCTCCTATTTTTCTTTTATTTTTCATTATTTTTTTTCAAAGTTCCTACTTATTCTTCCCCATTTTTTCCAATTTGTCCCCATTTTCCCCTATTTGTCCTATTTTACCCTGGTTTACTTTTCACTATTTTGACATATTTATTCCCATTTTTTCCTATTTGTTCCTACATTTTTCCGTAATTTTCCTATTACTTATTTTGCGCAATTTTTTTCCTGTTTTTCCTAATTTTTCCCTATTTAACTCCATTTCGCCCTACTTTTCCCCATTTCTCCCCGTTTGGCCCTATCAATTTAATAAAACAGTCAATATAACAAAAAATGAATTACTTTCATTCATTGGTATTAATATTCTGATGGCATATTGCCTAATTGGAAGCTATACTGGAATGACAGTGCTCATTTGGCTTACCTTGAGTAGCTAACTTCATGTCAAGAAATCGTTTTGAAGAAATTCTTCGGTTTCTTCATTGCAATGATAACAGTTTGATTCCCCAAAATAATAAAGATAAGCATTGATTAAAGTATGATTTTGTTCATTGAAACAATACAGGGTGTTTCATTGGGAAAATGACATACGTTAACTGCAGATAGGGGACACCTAAGCGATCTCAAAAACCCCATACTTATATGGTATTACTACTTTAATAACCAAGATACAGGGTGTTTTATCTATTTTGACAATTTCTTGTATGGTTCATAACTTTCTAACCACACTGTTTATTTTCATGATATTTGGCGGTCATATTTTGTTTAAAGTGTTCCAGGTCCGGATTAAAAAAATATTATAAAATATTCCGACACAAAACAACACCCTGTATATCATATTTTTCTAAAATAGATTCTGTATTTGCAAAGAGCACGAAAAAATTAATTTAGTGATACACTTTACGAGGCAAAATGTTTTTTCTTATAAAATGTTGAGTTGGAATTCTGAAATGGTGTGAATTGTGAGAGCCCAAAATTGAAACTAATTCCTTTTTAACGTGATTTAGTTTTAATGATGACTAGCTAAATTGGTGAAATTTTAATAGTTTTTTTTTTCATTATTTGCGATAAACAATCCACAAAAAACATTCATCTTTAATTAACGAATAAATATCCACTAAAAATAAATAACTTTAATTAATGAAGAATTACAAACATTTTAAAAAACGCCTACAAAATATTACACGGAGTAAAAACATATGATGTTTTTAGTACTTAGGCCCGAAAAATTCACTTTAACAATAAACACAAGAACTATACGCAACACGAATTATGGACATAACGATTTTTTACTATTTTTTACGTTTTTTTACGGAGATATATTTTTTTCTGTAATTGCAACCCCTTCCAGTTTCACCCCCAGGTCGGATAAAAAAAAGTTTTATACAAATTGTATTTGAAAAATGATAATCCATAATGGTTTTACTTTGTTGTCATTAATTTTTAGGTGTTTTTTTTTATTAATTAAAGTTATTTATTTTTTGTAAATTTATTATTATTTATTCGATAATTAAAGATGAATGTTTTTTGTGAATATTATTTATCGCAAATAATAAAAAAACACTTAAAATATTAAAATTTTACCAATTTAGTTTAACTGTAGTCTTCATTACAACTAAATCACATTAAAAAAATTTGTTTCAATTTTGGGCTCTCACACCATTTCAGAATTCCAACTCAAAATTTTACAAAAAAAACATTTTGCCGAAAATGCAAAGTATAATCACTAAATTCATTTTTTCGTGCTATTTGCAAATACAGAATCTATTTTAGAAAAATCTGATATACAGGGTGTTGTTTTAGGTCACAATATTTTATAATATTTTTTTAAATCCGGACCTGAATTTCTTTTATTGTAAATTTATTGATCGATTGGGCGCTTTATAGAAAATATGCCCGCCAAATATCATGAAAATATACAGTGTGCATGGTTAGAAAGTTATGAATCATGCAAGAAATTGACAAAATAGATAAAACACCCTGTATCTTAGTTATTAAAGTAGTTAGACCCATTAAGTATATGGTTTTTGAGATCGCCTAAGTATCCCCTATCTGCAGATAACGTATGTAACTTTCCCAATGAAACATCCTGTATAATGCTAAAAAGCGGGGGGGGGGGGTTATAAACTTTGGTTTCAAGCGAATCAAAATGCATACATCTCAGACTTTGAAGTGTATCAAGGTAAAAAATGAAGAAACAGAAGAATAATTCAAACACTTTGGTCTCGGAGAATGACTGCTAAAGATTGGGGTAAATATAAGATACTTTACGCAAACAATTACATCAGGTCTATAAACCTTTTAGAAATACTTCGGCTCAAAAAGGTTCTCGCATGTGGTACGATCCAAAAAGAAAGAATTGGATTTCCAAAACAAATGGCAGAAGATAAAAGTATGAAAAGAGGGGATTACGACTATCGTATCTCAAATACTGATATAAGGGTTTTCAAATGGAAGGATAATCGTATAGTACATTTAGCCTCTAACTTCCTCGTTACAAATGAAACCACAGTGAAAAGAACGCAAAAAGATGGAACACGACTCGGTATCAAATGTCCTTCGGTAGTCATGAGGGGTGTTGATCGGGCAGATCAACTAAGAGGCACATATGGCATGAACCACAGGTTTATGAAATGGTGTCACCGTTTACTGTGGGATATAGCCTTCATCAATGCTTATGTGGTATATAATCAACTTTTCGAAAAAATTTCTACTTTTAAATTTAGATCTATTTCCTTAGGCTTTATCGCTAATTATTCTAAAAGAAAGAGAAGCTGTATAGGTCCAATTCCAAAACGTCGAAAATACAATTATAGCGTTGCAGATGACTTTTGTCTTGGAAACCGAGAATCGCACTGGTTGATATATGAAAAAAAAACAAAGGGGTATGTGAAATGTGTAGCAGCAAATGTATTTAATCCAAACCATACAGCAAATGTTTTAATGTGTGGAATCTTTTTGTGTTCGAATTCAAAAAAGAATTGTTTTGTAGAATACCATGAAATCTAAGACTTTCTTATTTTCTTAATTCTTTTATTTTAACTTTTTTAATAAAAAATTGTGCAATGATTTGTTTCAAGATTTAATTCCTGACAGTACTTTTTAATCAAACGTTTTTAAAATGTTGTGGTACTTATTTCCTGATGGCACTTTCCAAACCAAAATTTACATAAACACTGCCTACATGAAAAATTATCAAAAAATATGAAACATTAAGAAATATTCCTTCATTGGGCACTAAAGGCTATAACATTATTTACTATAGGCGCCGAAGATTATGCTTATACTCTCTAGAAGCTAGTTCAAAGAAACTAAAAGAATTGAAAAATGAAAAATAAGATATAAAGCTCAAGAAAACAACATAAAAGATGGAAAAATAGTAACAAAATTGTTTAGATCAAAGAACAACTGCTTAATGAAGATCTATCTACTGAGAGAATTGAACTGGGAGAACACTCTGAGAGTTTTGAAGCCATGTGCCTGCAATAGGTGTTAAAAAAACGAAGAGGTACTTTAACTAACATATTTCTTCTATGCCAATAAAAAATTAATTCATTCTGGTTTAAATATTGTGATTAATCTTACCCTGGAAAAAAGCGAGACCGACCTCTTGGTAATATC
This sequence comes from Neocrepidodera transversa, assembly GCA_963243735.1. Classification (NCBI taxonomy): domain Eukaryota; kingdom Metazoa; phylum Arthropoda; class Insecta; order Coleoptera; family Chrysomelidae; genus Neocrepidodera; species Neocrepidodera transversa. Next base: position 14,952,956 of record OY725345.1, read on the forward strand.
AGCCACGCCAGTTTCTTGTAGGTGTAAAATATTTTTTAATGTGGTGTAAATATCAAAAGGTGTGGTAAGTTTGTCCAAGTTGCTCTTAAAATTGGTGTAAATATGTTTATGTTGGTTTTTGAACCACTTTGGAAAAGTAAAGGAAAAAAACGGCAAGCGTTCCTCCTGTTTGCCTTGAAGTGTGTTTCTTATTTCAGCAAATCTAAAATTAAACATTTTTCTATATTGGGATTTAAATTAAATTGATATTCTGACCTGTGTCCGTGGTCTGCCATTAATATTAAAATGGTATTATTTAGTGCACCTGAGCCATACAAATCCTTGATAAATTCTAGAAGATCGTCGTCTGCTACTCCTACGAGATTATAGTCGTCATGAGATAATTCGCCGTGGAAACCGAACAAAAATTTCGGTTTTGATTTGTATACAGTAAAAAACTGGAAAATACATTCTAATAAATTTTTTAATGCGACTAGAAAATTATTTTTAATTTTTATCTAAATATAAGAAAATTTCGTACACTTACATCTTTTATAAGATTAAGCATAATTTTGTGATTCGGGTTTTCCCCTGCACAAAGTTTAGGCCAACCATAATTTTGATTTAAAACATCTAAGTAATAAGGTCTCATGTAATGGTCTGTAGGTTGTTTCTAAAATTAGAAAAAATATTTTAAAATAGAATTTTTTCCGATGACACAAATCAGAGAACATAAATTTATTAATATATTTTTCTTTATATTATTAAATATTTAATAATAATAATTTTTAAAAGTTTAATAAGGGTTCCGGTCCGTTTCAGGTTCTGTAAAAATTATTTCGGTTCGGTCCGGTCCAGTTTTTTCGGTCCAAAGGATTTTTTGTACATTTGCAGTTCATGAAAGGTACCTAAATTGTGGAGTTTAATGACGTCGATCCCCCGCCTCCATATAGATAAAAAAAACTACAACTATAGTACGGTCGACGCCAATAAGTACGTATTGGGGACGTCCAATTGACGCGGATTCGTATATCCACAGTACAACCGATTTGAGCCTTCAAGTACCTAAAGAGGACGTTTTGAGTATGTAACCAAAACGTCCAGTATAAGTAATTGAGAACCCAAAATGAGCTACTGGAGATGTACGAATGCGCGGAATCTGTTCGTTGTCAGAACTAGAATTAGTTCTGGGAGTTGGTTCGGAAAAGGTAAAATGACTGAAATCAGTATATATCTAATTCCAACGTTTTGACTTTTATAAAGTCATCCTTAGGGCAATGTATAGTAGGTTCCTTGTCTCATCTATAATATAAGCGGCAAAGTCCTGACTGATTGAATTGAAATTTTGAGAATATGTTCTGTTCATAACATAGACACCCATTAAGGAAGGATTTTGCGAAATTTCGATTTTAAGGGGTAGAGAAAAGGGTGAAAACCGGTGGCTTACATAACATGGGAAAAATAGGAAAACATGAAAAATAAGGAATGATAGAGAAAAATGGGACAAATAAGGCAAAATAGGGAAAACAGGAACAAATAGGAAAAAATTAAGAAAATAGGAAAAAGCAATGAAAATGAGAGAATATAAAAAGAAATAGAAAAAATAGCAAGATGTAGGAAAAAATAGGGGAAATAGCGATAGTAGTAAAAAATAGGGGTGAAATTATGAACAAATGGAGCAAAATAGTGAATAACAGAAATTTTGGAAATAGTGAAAAATAGAGGAAATAGCGAAAAATAGAAAAAATAGGGAAATTTGAAAAAACAGTAAAGAATTTTAAAAGCAGGAAAAAATTATAGAAAAATTGGGTAAATAAGAAAAAAATCGGTCAAGTGCGTGTCGGACTTCGCACATTTAGGGTTCCATACCAAATGTAGAATATAAGCCAGCTGTGCAGAGGCAGGATTCTTAAAGGACTTTTTAAAATTTTAATCGAATTATTATGTCAAAAATACTTGGTAAGAAGACTTAAAGAAATGAAAAGAAAAATAACCTGTCGCATGTGTGTTTGACGAAGAAAAAAAAATTATGAATATCACAGTCCGCATATATACTTACATATATTAACAAATTTTAAAATGCAACGAACAAATTTGTTGATATCAGCGTAACCGACAAAGATAGAAAAAAAATTATAAAACGAAAAATGCATTTTTTAACAAAACTAATACGATTGCACAGATAAAAATAATAAAATATCGAATATCACAATTCGCATAAATACAAAGGTACGGTACCCTAAAAATGAGGGAATGTTAATGAAAAAATTATATTTATTAATATATTGGTATTTGTTGGTAAAATATACGTAACAATAAACATTATCACCAAATTTCAAGTTGATAGGTCAATGGAAAGTTAAAAAATACTTCGGAACAAAATTTTGTAAAAAATACTGACTTTGGCGGCTTCTCATGCCTACATTTTGCAATATTTTTTAAAGCAAAAAATATGACTTTTATCTACTCAATGAGCTCTATTCAACGATACCTGACTCGATGGGGTAGGCCAAATTTTTTTTTCAGAGCCCCCATTTAGCTGTATGGTTTAGAAATAGGGAAACAATAGGAAAAAGTGAAACATGATAAAAAATGAGGAAAATAAGACAAAATAGGGAAAATAAAAAGAAGGAAAAATAAAGAAAATAGGAAAATTAATAGAAAGCAGGAAAAAATAGAAAGATATAATAAAAATAGGAAAAATAAAGAAATTAGTGAAAAATAGGGGCAAATAGGTAAAACTAGGGAAAAATAAGTACATAAGGACAAATAGGAAAAAATAAGAAAAAGTAAATAAAATTGGAAAAACTAATGGAAAACCAGAAAAAATAGAAAGATATAGGAAAAATAGGAACTATAGTGAAAATAGTAAAAAATAGGGGAAAAATGGAGAAAAATAGGGAAAACTAGAAACAAATAGGGCAAATTTTTGGGAAAAATAGTGAATAAATAGAGCAAAATATGGAAAAATAAGGAAATATAGGGCAAAATAAGAAATAGTAGGGAAATATGGGAATAATAGTGAGAAATAGGGAAAAATAGGAAAAAATATGGAAAAACATAGGACAATTAGAGAATAAATAGGGAAAGATATGGGAAAAATGGATATAATAATGACAAAATAATGGAAAACAAAAAATAGAAATATAAAAAATGGCGAAAAAAGATAAAATATAGAGAAAATATTAAAATTTGCGAATAATAGGAAAAAATAGTGAAAAATAGGAAAAACCATGGAAAAATACGGAAATATTTAGAAAAATTTGAAAAAATAAAAAAAATAGGGAAATTAAGATAAATCTAGAAAAAAACAAAAAATCTGCAAGGGTGTATTCTTGTAGAGATTCATCTATCCCTATTTGTTTCTTGAGGTACATTTTAATTGTATACAAATGACGAGATAAGTCAGATTATACAAATAACAAACAAAAGAAAAAAAATTGTTTCTCATGTTAAATCAATCAAAAATAAATAACGTCCAAAGATGGACATGCCCAGTACGTCGAATTCATATGTATATTGGATACTTTAAAAAAAAACATTTTCAGTGCGTCCTGAAATGGTCCAGGACGTTGAGACCTAAATTTTACCTAAAATGGACGTCCCCAGGATGTCTCGTGCTATATGGGTATACAGAGTGTCCAAAGATGAAACCGACAAAACTTAGGGGGTTATAGAGACTGCCGATATGATTGCAAAAAGTCATATACAAATGTCCAAAACCGCTTCGTTACTGATATACAGTGTGATTTGTGAATTTAGACAAAAAATTCAATCCGCCATATCCGGTATAAATTTGGTACATGAATTAAACTAACTTGCCTTAGTAAGTAGCCCTTTGAACGAATCCAATATCAGGACCGGAATATTCTTTTGGCTCCATCTTAAGTTCTTGTAAGAATAACTCACCCTGTATAATGATTATCAAAAATCTGAGCTCAGATTCGAAATCTACGAAAAAAATCGTACTGGAACTTGTTAAAAAAGTTTCTGGCACCATTTCAGTTATTCCGTAATAAATTATTATTTTCAATTTTTTCATTCGATAAATTAATTTTTGGATAAAATACCATCAAAAATTTTATAAAATACTTTCATAACCCAAGAAAAGACGAAAAAATAAATTCGTATCAGGACCGGAATGAGTCATTTCTTGTAAGAATAACTGTTCTAGTATAATAATTATCAATATTCTGATCGCAGATTCAAAATCTGCTAAAAAAAAGCGGATAGGAATTTGTTCAAAAAGGACTGTACTGAATTTTTTATAAATTATATTTGCTTACTAATTTTGAATTTATGAAAGTACAATACAACGCACAATAATTTTTTGTAATCAACATAACAAAAAAAGAATTCGTAAGATACTTTTACTAATATTAAAATAGATTTTCAAAGTGAAGCCCTCCAGAATCGATACTTGGTTTCGTAATTTTTTATTATATTAACCCATTTTTGATGGTACTTTATCCGAAAATTAATTTCTCGAGTGAAAACATTTAACATCATAATTTATTACGGAATAACTGAAATGGTGCCAGAAACTTTTTTAACAAGTTCCTGTAGGATTTTTTCCGTAGATTTCGAATCTGAGCTCAGATTTTTGATAATCATTATACCGGGTGAGTTATTCTTACAAGAACTTAAGATGGAACAAAAAGAATATTCCGCTCCTGATATTGGTTTCGTTCAAAGGGCTACTTATTAAGGCCATTTAGTTTAATTCATGTACCAAATTTAAATCAAATCGGGTTATCCCTGTATTTAATATGGCGGATTGAATTTTTTGTCTAAATTCACAAATCACACTGTATATCAGTAACGAAGCGGTTTTGGACATTTGTATATGGCTTTTTGCAATCATATTGGCAGTCCCTATAACCCCCGGTTTCATCTCCGGACACCCTGTATAATAAGCACTTCTTGTTGTCAACACTGTTACACATGTGCATTGAAATTTCCCTGGAGGGGTATCCCCTCTTTAATTAAAAATAAACCTAAATCGCCCCCCAAATCAAGCTTCCGGATCCGTGCCTGATCACACGTTATAAAATATATAGCAATTCCATAAATTTGAATTTATTTTATAATTAAATTCGTCAAGACAAGGAACTTGGAAAAAACCGGTATTTATTAAAGGGTTCGGGTTCGGTACCTAAAATAATTTTGGACGTAAATATGGGTTCGGTTACGGTTCAGGTCCCGAAAAAAATTTCGGTTTCGGTCCGGATTTCGGTTCTAAAGGGTCCGGTGCGGATCCTGCTTTGTATATAAAGAGAATTCAGTAAAAAAAGATGTACTCAAAAATGAATAATTTGAGTAAAAACAAAATCTATTTTTGGAAGAAAATTAAAATAAAAAATATTTCTTTCTACACTTTTTTAACAAAGGAACTCTTAAAAAATAATCAAACTTTGGAATAGATTAAAATACTAAAAAAAAAATTGAAAAACCCTTAACAAATATTGAATTTAAAAAAACTCCATATTTTAAATTTTAATAAAGAAGAAAATTTTGATGATTAAAAATTTTCTTAAATCAATTATATAAATGTGAATATTTCAATTCTATTAAAAAAAATTAACATCCAAAAACTTGAATTGACAAATTTAGATTCTATTTGTTTTATTCATTTAAATTTAACTCAAATTTTTAGGAATATGTTGAAAAATTTATAAATCTATTTAAAAATCGAAATCATTGAAAAAATTGTTTTCGAAATTAGAATTTATTGATTATCTTTTGAAAAATCTGTTAGTTTTTTTAATTTCATTTATTTTTATTTTGCCAAAATTTAATGTAATTGTTAATTTTTTGGGTTGTATTCATGAAAAAAACTGTAAAGTCAGAAAAAAAAAGGAAAAATTGTCTAATGTAATTTATATACTAAACTAAAACTTACATTGAAACCATTTAGCCTGTAGGTGAATGTTCCTATTTTCGGGACGTCTTCAAAAAATCCTGTAACGTATCCATGTTTTTTATAATCATTCCAAATAAACGGATATGTATTCACGAATTTAGTATTTTTTACTCGTTTTCTTGTATCGGGTAATTCCAATTCTGTTTTTCCAGTTAATAGTGGAATTAAGGCTTGAGGAGTTCCATCTCCAACAATGTTGTATCTAAAAATAAAAAACGTGTTTAGATTCTAGAATGTTAAATATATTCCAGGTAAAAATATTTACCCTTCAAGAACATCTGTTCCTAATACAGATTCGAGATATTCGTAAGTTTTGGGTAATTTTCGAATAAAAGAATTTCTTGATATTGAATCTAATCCAAACATAAGTACGTTCATTTTCAAAGAACTTTTTGGCAATTTTTCCCAACTTGCCTCGTCCCAAATTTGCTTGTCTTTCCTGATACCAATCAAAGTGTTGGACCATTTTTGTTCGTCTGAGGAACATTTCACTCGTACTACATCACTCTTTTCCAATTGATATGTTTCAGCTTTTATTGGCTGACCAAAATTGAGCACAAAATCATCTTTTCTGTAAACGTCTGTAAAATAACATTTTAGGGGACCTAATTGGATATTGGCATTTTCTTGTATATTGCAAACTGTATCCTGAAAATAACAAAAAAATTTATATTATAAGAAGTTTATTAGTTAAAAATAAATATATTCTCACTATACATTGTACCCAGTCAATTCCAGATTTGGAACAGTCTATTTTAGGCACTGTATGAATAAATTTCATCATTTCTGGTGATTTCACAGGAAGATTTGGTTGCATGCATGATGAATGGGATTGAGATTTTATTAATTGGTCAATTAATTGTCTGAAAAATATTATTTGTTTTGAAATTGTAATGATAACGTTGTGACAGTATAATTTGTTTTTTATCTAGAGTTTGATTGGGATTACGAAATAATGTTTCCGTTAAATAAAACCTTAGGAAGATCAATTTCATTACAGATAACAATGGTCGGTCTTTTCACTTTTAGATAAAGTTCCAGATAATTATCTAATGGATATACAGGATAAAATTAGAAGGAATAACAGAAACCGGAAGAGATACAGATACGGTTAAATGGGAAAAAAGTTAACTATTTTGGAGAGCATTATATATATTGGCCTAAAAAAATCTACAAGTACTTTCGCTATTCTCGAGTTATATACTGGGAAAACAAAAATGCTATTTTTGGTTTTTTACGCCTATAATTTTCATTTAAAAATATATCAAAAAATAATAAAAGAAAATTTTATTGTATCTCTTGCTACGAAACTCTACTAACAAATCTTTGATACGACGTTTAGTGTCTCAACGGCCCATATCCAGTTATTTTTATTACAAAAATTGATAGACCGTTAAAATTCAAATTCAGTGATATCTTACTTTAACGACGTTTTATCGGAAATATAAACTAACATCGTCGGTGACAATAATTACGGTCCTAGTAGTTCTTTTGTAAATTCATTTTAATTTCTGTTGAAGAATATCGTCACCACGAACCAAAACTACACTTTTTAAAACACTCTACGTCCGTTTCGCTAACTATGTTAGCATCATATCAGGAGTCGATGACAATTTGAGTTTTATCATCGACTCCTGATGATGCTAAGATAGTTAGCGAAACGTACGTAGAGGATTTTAAAAAGTGTAGTTTTGGTTTGTGCATGGTGACGATATTCTTCAACATTGTTGAAAACCAAAGGTTCGAAATTCCCAATTTAATATATTTTTTTATTTCGTCAAAACAAATATAACATTACTTAAAAATAGTAGAAATTAAACAAGCAGAAAAATAATCGACCTGCGTCGTGATTAAAAAATTTTGATAGAGAATTTAAAGATAAATTCAGCCATGTATCATACACTACATTTTCTACGACGTTTTGTATAACAAATAATCATCATTGTTGATAATCTATTAATCCTGGATGTTTATCTTATGCAAAAAGGTGAAAATAATTAGAATAACAAATACTATATAGGTATTCTCTATCAATATTTTTAAATCACATCGCAGGTCGATTATTTTCTGCTTGTTTAATTGGTACTATTTTGATATATTTTTTTATTTTACTGATAATGCTGAACTTCTTATAATATCTTGAAATAAGATTTGTACACTTCTTTTTGATAGCCGAATTCTTTTATATAATAATATTCTGGATCCTAATTATAGTGATCAATATACCTACTTTATCAGGTACTTCACATGTAAGATAATAAGTTAGATAACATTAATTCATAGGAAAAAGTTAGTTTTATCTAGCAGTGAAGAGATGTTTCAAGTGGGAGATAAAAATTATACCTGATATATACTTTAATCTGAACAGGAAAAAGACCGATCCTAAAAAATGTAAATCGTAATACATTTACTCTTTCCACAGTTAAAATAAATTTTAATAGTTTAAAATAATTAAATAATTACGGGAATTTACTATATATTGACAATAATTTAAACAAATAACTATAAAGTTAATAAAAGACTACAATAGAAATATTAAAAAATAGATTAAGTAAAGGATTTAATACTTTTTAATTTAATAAAAATATTTAAACCACTACCAAAAGAATATTCATATAGAAAAATATTTTTTAATTTAAAAAATTTTTGTTAATAAAATGCTTGTTATTATAGTTTAAACTGCTATTTAATATATCCAAATAAGCTGTCTAAAGATTAAATAATACTTACAATCGTACTCTTCTATCTTCATTGTCGAGAAAACAATATTTTGTTAATAAAACCAATGTTAATACACTAACAAAAAATAAACCATAAAGAATTATTTTTTTTATTTGAACCGATCTAACAAATGGCATGATATTCAACTTTACTTAAGAAAAGTTTAATTCAAAATTAATCTGGTCTTTTATATTTGATAATCGATGTTTATCTTTAGCGGCAAGCCGCCCCATAGATTTTAAAGTAGTGGTGGGGAGAATTCGACGTCATTTCCTATAATCAATTTTAAAATCTTCTTTTTAATTTTTGAACTCGTACCTTTTAGACTAACTTGTAATAATGAACTATTTTAGTTTTATCGCACGCGTACATAGAGAAATAGGTGTTTTTTTTAAAGATTGTAAAATACCAAATCGATTAATAGTGTAATAATAAACCCTAAACAGTAAAAAAGATAAATTAGTGGCTGTATGATTGTACAATTTTAAAACGGAGAAATAGTTGTCTTGTGGCAACACTGGTCACGGCATGTGAAGAATAAGAATATAACCTATCTTTTTTGTATGTATTTATTTATATAAATGTATTTTTGATAAAATATTTGTTAATTAATATTAATAAACAAAACTATGAGTGCTCATGGCTTGGAAAATAGTGGGGAAGAATTTTATACTAATGCCGTTCATTATTGGTCTGAAATTCCAGCTACTTTGGACGGAATGTTAGGAGGATTTGGTTTTATTTCTCAAACAGATATAAAAGGTTCTAAAATGTTATTAAAGCAGTTATTTAATTCCAAAGAGCATCCAGATAAGCAATATGCTCTAGACTGCGGAGCTGGAATTGGAAGAATAACAAAATTTTTGTTAACAGAGGTGTTTGAAAAGGTTGACATGGTAGAACAGAATGGAGCTTTTCTCGAACAAGCAAAGAAATATTTAGGTCCAAAATTAAGCAAAATAGGCAATTTTTTTCCTGAAGGTCTGCAACATTTTCAGCCAGAAGCAGGAAAATATGATGTTATATGGGTTCAGTGGGTTTTAGGACATTTGACCAATGATGATTTAATACAATTTTTAATATCGTGTCAGTAAGTAAAAGAATGTATTAGAAATGATAATTGTTTTAATTTATTCGTTTCTATGTTTTTTTTATATAATTTTATATAATTTCAGGAGCGGACTAAAGAAAAATGGTGTGCTTATTATAAAAGAAAATGTAACATCAACAGATGACATAGAAAAAGATGAACAAGATTCCTCAGTAACAAGACCCTTAGGCCACTTTCATATACTATTTCAAAAAGCAAAGTTACATTGTTATAGACAAACAAAACAACAAAATTTTCCCAAGGGATTGTTTCCCGTATATATGTTTATACTCAAACCAAGCACTGACATTTTGAATGAAAATGAAAGCAATTTAAAATCTGAAAACGTACCGAGTCTAGAAAAAGATTTAACTGAAAATTGTATAAAAATTGAAGGTAGTGACAATATTGTAAAAAAACCTTCTGGTATTTTAGATTCTAACAACACTGAAATGAGCAATAGTACAAAATTTAAAAGTGATATCTCTGATGTTGGTTTATGCTGTGAAATTAATTTAAAACCTCAAATTACCTTGGAAGAAAATAGAACATAATTATTATAAATAAAAGAATATATAATTTTTTATTTTTATTAATTAAATTGTGACTGTTTTAAAACAGTGGTTTTATCTAATAAAAAAAGAAGAGGAAGTTAATAATAATTCATGATTACTACTAAAATTTAAGTATTTAATGTTATTTTACTCTATTGTGATTTTTAACTTTATAATTGAATACATTTTGTTTAATTATTCATTGTAAGAAATGTGTTGAACTTGTTATATCCTAGAATTCAATACCAGGTTCTTTATTGATTTCTATTTATTTTTCTAATCATACCACTAATTATTTACTATTTTACACTGATAAAAGTAGAAATGAAAAAGAATAAAATGTATATAGAAAGAGTAAGACAAATAACAAGATCTATGTTACTTTTTTGATTATTCTTTTAATTTTAGACACTTATAGGGACATGCCAAGCCTGGGTGCAAAATATAATTTTACGCCCCTTACCCCTTTTTTAGTAAAAAATTATACATGGGTAGTTACACATAAATACATGCTGATACCTACATTTAATTTTGATACTGATACACCACATATTTTTAATTGTTGGGGAATTTTAAACAATTAAAGAGATAAAAAATTATTGTTCTCCGCATCCAAATATTTATATATTTTTAGATACTATAAAAAATATGGAAAAAGATCCATATATAACAGTGAATTCTGTAAATTTAAACCAAAAAAGAGCTGTCAGAAAAGAAGTCTTGCAGAAGCAAAAATTTATTGAAAATAAAATAGAGGACTATAGGTTAGGTAGAATAAGTCGAAAAATGTTTGTTAAGTGCGTATCATATAAATTTAATGAATGAATTAAGTAATGGTATTTATTTTTTAATGTTACTAAATATCTAGCTTAAATAAAATATTTTTTTAAATTAAATTGACTTGTAGTATTTAAATTTAATTATTTAAGAAATTAAGAACTATAAATATTAAATAATAAAATTCTATAATTTGGAAGAATATAAACTTGTGCAGTATAGGTGAGGGATTAAGTGCCGAGAATCTAAAGTCGAGCAATTCGGGTAAGGGATTATAGGTACCTGTGAAATAAAATTAACCCTTCTTAATTTTTGTGCAATTCGAGTGCGCTCAAAAAAAGTTACTGATTTTAATCAGCATATGATACCTGACTACTCATCCCCATAACATTGAGAAGATCTTGACAAGTCTTGGACATAAGGATTAAGGAAAAATGTAAAAAAAGCAAAGCAATAACAAAACAATAAAAACGTTACATACAAAAAAAAACAAAATAACTTCTTGCCTTTTTTCGTCAAAATCTTTTAACTCTTATAAAGGAATACAGTTCATAAGGGACACGGTGGCCAGGTTGGTTAGGGCATCGGCCTTTATACTTGGTCATTGTTCGGGTCGTGGGTTCGATTCCCGTGAATCAAGACTTTTGGCAAGTGCAAAAAGGTATTTGTGCCATGCGCAGTTTCATTCACGCCGGTGTCCAAGTCTGATAGGGGTTGGTACAATTACACACATTTGCTAGTTGGTAGATCACCTGAATGACAAAGCCATATTCCTGGGTTTAGGGTGATTGAGGACCGTGGTTCGGAGCCCACGTTAAGTTTTAGGTCCCGTCCAGATTAGCCCTGGTAGCAGAAAAGAGACGTTAAAATTAATAGCAAGCATTTCATAAGGTCAATTTCTATGGACATAATTACCAAATTACTGAGTCTCTCTTGTGCCATAGTTGATTGTAAAAAAAATTTATTAATGTTAATTTTGAAAAAGAGCTTTCTCCCGATGCTACAAATACTGGGTAGCGTTAAAAAAATTCGTATTGCCAATTGCAAATTAAATTATTCTCTAAAATGTGTTGAAGGATTAATAACTAAGGATCTAACTAACATTTTTTTATCAATATATTAGAAAGGTGATTTCTCATTTTACTCGCTTCTCAATTTCCAATATATAAACAGTAAATAAAACGTTCTTGCAACATGTACAAACTTTTTTTTTAAGAACATAATTAATTTTTTATATAACCTTCAGTTCATACTAATAATTATTTAAGGATTCTTATTTTGTATATAATTTCAAATCGAGAAATTATGATTGAAAACATTAAAAAATAATGTTAATATTTAAGCACGCGTACATTATATGTTACGCCTCTGGTTTGGTTATTTCAAGAAATCAACTAGCATTAGTAGTGTTATCAATCTTCTGAATTTTACCCTAAATTGGAATATTTACATGTGTTCAGAATATATGTAATACTCCTATATCGCCAACGTCCTATCTTTGCCTGTAGAAACAAAGCGTTCCGACAGAAGGAGATGCAAGATCGGAATTGGGTGCCAACGCGCATGCCCATATACATAAATTGCATTGGCGTTGTGTCCCGTGGTGAAAAAGGAACGTAGAGAAAAAGGAAAGTTAAGCAAACGTAGGCGATTTTACAGCTGTGACGCCTATGCCTATCCGAGACTGCGTGAGAGAGAAACGATCGTCTACACTCTACTATCGGCGAGACACTCCTCTCTCAAGCTATAGGAGTATTACATATATGGTTCAGGAGAGTATTTGGTGTAAAACATTTTACTATTGGCAGAACTGAGTATTAGTCATATTTTCTATTTTTGACATAAACAATTTTACACATCTTGTATTAATTTCATTTTAAAATTCTCTTATTTAACACTTTCGGAAAGTTATGAGCGTATAGTTTTAAAATGCGTAACATTAGTGACTTATTAACAGAATGAGTGTATAGTTTTGAAATTCATAACATTAGTGACTAATTTGAAAGAGAATGTGAAAATGGTACATAGACTATTTCTTCCACTTACTGGTGTACGTTGAAACGTAAGTAAACCATTATTAATAATTGTATAACTTTTAAAATTAATATCTAAATTGTACATTATAATTATTAAAGTTACGTTTTCTCTTATTAAACATATCTTCACATATAAGTGAAGTTACTCACGATTTTCTATTTAAAATTACGTATTAAGAATTACTTGATATATATTGAGTGGGTCACAAATTCATTTACAGTGGTGTAAGAAAATATATATCAAATATAAGTTGTTATTTTTAGCATATTTTTGTAAATATCTCTGTTAATAATGAATGTGCCTAATAATTTGTTTTTATAATTTTACATGAACAAAAATTGACTGATATGGATACAAATAAGGGCCTTAATTCAATAGTTGCAAATTTTTTTACTAAGTCTTATCCAATGATACAATGATATAATAATTGCTTTACTTTATTTCTTGTCTGATTATCTGGTGTCCCTTAAGTCCTTCATTGTGAACCATTATTCTTTTTTGTCAATGTGTTTATGATGCAGATGGTCACATCACACTGATACATGTATAAGTTTTTCACGACAAAATAATGTTATCTATATACCTATTATATATAAAATTATTGTCCTATCGCTGACTGACTGACAATCAACGTACAGTCTAAACCAGATGTGATACAGACGTCAAATTTTCAGGATAGCTTTCTTCGGTAGTGTAGGGGAGCATTAAGAAAGGAATTTCGAAAATTCGCACTTTAAGGGGTTCAAAATTGGGGTCAAAGGTCAGCAACAAATATTGAATATCTCGAAAACTATAAATTGGTACGTAGATTCTCCTAAATAAATAAGCTAAAACGTGTTTCTAGATTTTTTTGTATTCTTTACTCCAGATGCAAACAGAAGGGTTATTTTAACATGTGTATCTGTCTGTGGCATCGTAGCTCGTAAACAGATGAATCAATTTTGATTTAGTTTTTATTAGAAAGGTGACTTGATCGATAGTGTTTTTACACTCATTTTTTTTATTTTCCGGTTTTGCGTACATCTAGGGGTGGCTCTCTTCCCTGAGGGGGTGCAAATATTTTTTATTATTTGTCTTCAAGTAATTTAATTAGAAATAGGAAGGAAAGCATACATTATTTATTTCAACTCAAAGTCTACGGATAATCGGATTTTAAAGCGATTAAGGGGTAGTTTTCACCCCAAAGGGATGAAAACAATTTGTCTTAATTTTACGACTCCATTCACTTGAACTTACATAAAACAGTTAAATAAAAAAATTTTCCAGCATTTTTCAATTGTACGTCAATTTAGAGGTGGTGGGTTTTTCATCACAATTAACACATTACAGAGCATTATTTGAAGGTCTCGCAAAAATTGTTCTGAAAAACCCCCAAAAAGGGTGGTTTTTGGCGATTTTAGAGGTGACACAACCATTTTAGGGCCGCGGACCCTGATTTTCATTATCAACGTCCCAAAAGGCATATAGTAAAAGCGGTCTCGTTGCGTGGGGCGTTTCGAACGTCGTATCCGCGTTTTAAATGGACTGTAGTACCAAAAACGAGGTTACCTTAGCTCTAAATACAATGAGAATTTCTGCAGATTTTGCTGAAATGTTAAGGCAAATGGGGGTTTATAAAATATATTTATTTAGCAGGAGCAGTAAAATATGTGCATTACTGATTGATACATCAGTGGGTTGCTTAATAAAAAATTGTACACGTTATGTTCACAAAGAGTTTATTTTGACAGTATCATTTCTGGAGTGATCCTTCTTTTTCTTTCCCTTTGATCTAATGTGACAAGTATTATTTTTGAAGCATTAAATTTGACTGGACAGCTGCAGTAATATTTTTATGGACTTTACTAGACTTACTAATTAGCCTGGATTTTTCCTTCGTCCGCGTTGATGTTGGAATAAATAAAAGTTTCTTTCTTATACCGGTTTCCTTTCCCTACTTTTAAAATTCTGGAATGACTATTGAATATCCCGAAAACTATAAATGGTGATAGGCGCTTAAAAATTGGCATGTAGATTTCCTTTGATAAATGTACTTCAGTTTTTATTATTTTCAAGGGAGTCTATTCTTTACAAAAAAAATCCGTATTAATTCCTAAAGTACAGCTCATTGTCGAAACCTAATAAAAAAATTAAGAGTTGTTGTACATGGATGGATAGAGAAGAAAATGTAGATTTAAAAAATGAAGTATAATGTACAGATCCGTATTTATAAAAAATAGTTCATTCTCGCCCTTCAAAGAAGAAACGTTGTTTTAAAAAATTTAATACTCTATGTTAAGTGATATTTGGCCTTAAATAAAAAATTTTTAGAAATTAAGGTGTTAACTAAATAAAACAAAAGTCTTCAATTTCGATTTTTCCCAAATATTTCAGAAAGCGGATCTGATATTTTAATTTTGAAAAAACCGTCCATTTCGTCTTGAAAATAGGCATATTTTTTCCCATTTAACCAACTTTTTATCTATAACGGTTTATGAAATCCCAATAATAGGAGAATTGAAGAGAAATAAAGAGAAATAAGAAGAAATAAGAATAAATGAGGGGAAATAAGGAGATATAAGGAAATATTAAGAGAACTCGCGCACCGGGGTTTCGTCCAGCTAAAACTGAAACTTCAGTAGTTATTTTTATTTAAATTTGGATACTTAATTTCATTATTTCTGTAAAATATAGATGATTGTCTATCAGTAAGAATTATTTCAGATTTTTTTATTTTCACAAATTTTGATACCTAATTTTGTTTTTCCTGTAAAATATAGATAAATATCTATCGGTATGAATTAATTACTTCCACCTGAAAACTTCGCCATAAGTTTAAAAGTAGGTTACATAAATATAAAAAAAAAATAAGATTATAAACAAAATTGTTTTGAAATTTGCAAACAATGACCTTTCATTTTATATAACACGTGATATAGTAACTCCACTTGGAGGGGTAAAAATGGGGATTCCAGTTTGAAAAATCGGGGAAGGAAACTGCTACAGAAAATAAACTTTTATTTATTCCGGCATCAACGTGGATAGAGTCGCTTACAAAAGCTAGTTAATACATATGTCGATAACTAAAAAAAAAAAGAAGAAAAGCAATCCGTATTACAATTACTAATTAGCGAAAGTAATTTATTACGGTAATCAATTAAAAAAAGTAACTGATTACTTCCCAGTTCTTGATTGTCATTGAATTTTTAATTTTAATTGTTTTAAATAATATTTAAAATAATTTTTTTTTGTTTTATTACAAAATTATTTGTTATCAGAAAAATTAAAACTTCGAAAAAAAAATTTAATTAAACGTTCTAATTACTATGTGTAAAATTTAAATGCATCTTTAAATAAATATCGCAAATGGATGTTTATAGCCTAAAATCAGAAAAATACCTCTGACAGGTGAAACAAATAAATATAACATATAGAAGACTGTTAATTAATTTTGGACATAAAAAACGCGAGCAAGGACCTAAGGCAATGAAATTAACAGATTTGGGTTAATGATATGCACTATGCATGATATTTAAGTGGCGATTTAATATATGGAGTTTACACCATCTACATCTGCAAGAAAATTTCTAGATATTATCATGTATAAAAGAATGATCGTAGGTAGGTACCTACGTGTATTGATAATTAAACGGAAATGGTTACTCCGGCGACTTCCTAAGCGATTACGGATTACGTAATCCGGCATGACGAACTTAAAACCGGCTGCAATCATGGCCTAAGGCAACAGACAAATTCTCTGTTGCTAACGCCAATTGATGAATAATTATTTGGAAAAGAAAAGTCTTTTGTAAGCGTGAATAAATGGTAGTTTAGATTTAACTAGTTACTCGGTCGAGGTAAATTAGTTCTTTTTTTGAGTTGTTTTCTTTTATTGTAGTCGAATGGTAGATTTGGAATATTAGAATTTTATTAGACATCTGACAACTTTGTATACAGACTAAAAAATTAATTATTTAATTATAGGATTCATAAATATATCGGGAAACTGTTATGTTGGCCATACGTGTAAGATAGCGGAAGTTTTTGGACTAGATGAAAAAATACCCTCGGAAATAGAGATATTTAATAGTCCGCAATGGTCTTTTTTACAACACACAGCTTTTGGTATTTTTGAAAGAGGTAATGGTGGCTAGTATTTTTTAGTTGGTAACTGATTTTAAAAATAAGTCAAGTATTTCTTTTACTACTAAAACTTTCAAAAATTGATTTTACTTTTCCTATAGTAGAAATTCATGTAATTAATTTCTTAATCGGCACTTTCGATTTAATACGTTTAGCACATTTTTTTTTAAATCGCTTTTAATCAGGAGAAAGTAAAAAATTATTGTCAATACATTAAAAAAAAATAATATCAAATCTAAAAAAAAAAATCGGTTGATCGGTAAAGACGGTAGCTCTGATGGTGCAGTTGCCGCATTTTTGCAGATGTTGCTGCAGATTGCTTGTAAATAAGGCAATCGATTATTAAATTGAGTCTCGTATGATATAAAACGCAGTCCGACGACAAGTCCACGCGATTTTGAGTAAATATATGCCTTTAGATTGAAAATTTAATGACTTCCTCTTGTCCGACTTGTACTGCTACGGGGCACTCAAAATATGTGCACTTCACATACGCTTTTCTTAGAATAGGTAGAAATACGCATTTATTACCATTATTGGTTTTTAATGATTTTCACGTTTATGAAAATTATAAAAATTGGTTTACGAAGAACGAAAAAATTGAAGTATTAAAGAAAACGCTGTTATAATCATAACAAAATTAAGAAAAGAATAACATCAATGTCACAAAAAATAATTAAGTTATGCACATTCACCATTTTATAGCATTAGACAAATGAGAATTGTAAAATATTATATGCGCTTTCACCATTATTACGAATAATACTTCATAATTCATTATGATAAGCGAGAAATAGATAAAGAAACAATTTATAAATTACTACGCGTTGATGTCGGAGTAAATAAAAGTTTATTTTCTGTGCCTGTTTCCTTCCCCGATATTTCAAACTTTTATCCCCATTTTTACCCCTCCAACTGGAGTTACTATATCATGTGTTATAGTAATATATCATATGAAAGGTCATTGTTTTGCAAATTTCAAAACAATTTTTTTTATAATTTAATTTTTTTTTATAATTTTCAAAATCGGACGCTCGAAAGAAAAAAGTAGGGTCTGTGCTAAAATGCCATAAGAAAGTGGGTGTTACATACCTACTTTTTCTGAAGCCATTTATGGATGGATTTGGCTCGAACTTTCTACAAGTGATCTCAGATATATTTCGCGGAGGAGTTTTCCTTCTTTTTTCAAAATTCGCAAAATTCGATTTTTAAAAAATACTTGAAATTTTGAAAAAATACAAAAAATTAATTCTCGTCGAAATTGAACATATTGGGCATTTCTGAAAATGTACGAGTATGCTAATAGCGAATATTCGTATGCTGCGACCATCAAGGTCAATGGTGCCCGATTAAAGGTCGAAAAAGGTCAATAATTGCGTGTAACATATTTAAGCATGTGTGGTATCATTTGAAAGTTAAAATAATTAATTCTTACCTATAGATATTTATTTTTTCTACAAGCGTGCGGAAAGTTGTACTTTTCCGCACTGATTTTATAAATGCTAAAATGATTAAAAATTAATTCTTGCTTGGTTACTATGATTACTTTCAGCCTAATGTTTTATTTATTAAGAAGCACTAAGAAAATTTTTGTTTAATGACAAAAAAATATTTTTGCTAAAATTTTTTTTTAATTCTAGGCGCTTGTAGAAAAATATTGTTCCTAACACTTGCGTAAAGTATCTTTTCCCCACCCCGAACTCGCTTCGCGTCGTTCGGGCAACTGCAATTGCGTGCGGAAAAGTACTATATATTTTACAGGAAAAATAAAATTAGGCATCCAAATTTAATAATTGTTGTGAAAAGAACAAAATCTAAAATAACTCATAATGAAAGACCATCATCAATATTTTACAGAAATTATAAAATTAAGTATCCAAATTTAAATTAAATAGCTATTAAAGTTTCAGTTTTAGTTATTTGTTTACAATATTTGTTTATTTACATAGGAAATCTACATATAAATTTTTAAGCACATATTTTTTGTGAGGTTTTCTTGAAGGGAGGGGCCCTTTACCAATTTTCAAGCGCCTATCAATATTTATAGTATTCGAGATATTCAATATTCAATCCAATATTAATACCAGAGTTTGAAAAGTAGGGGAAGAACACAGGTATAAGAAAGAAACTTTTATTTATTCCAACATCAATGCGGACGAATTCGCGGGGAAAAGCTAATTTCTATTTAAAAGAACTATTCAATCGACTTAACTTTTTATTGTAATTTTCAGAAAACATGTCGGTCTAGCTTCACGCAGTTTTTTTTTAAATAACGTTTGGTTCAATTTTTACAATTTCGAAAAGTTACAAAAGCAGGCAACAAAAAAACGTTTTTAAAATAATGCTAACGTGATAACAATTAAAAACTTTGTATATTTTTTATGTCGCATGAGTTATATAGTTAAAATTCCTTCTTAATACTTTGTATGTACTCTAGAGATTGCTTTTACTATATGCTTTTTGGGACGCCGATAATAAAAATCAGGGTCCCGCGGCTCTAAAATGGTTTTGTCACCACAAAAATAGACAAAACTACCCATTTTGGGGGGTTTTTAGCAACAATTTTCATGATACCCCAATATAATGCTCTGTAATATGCTAATTGTGATGGAAATAAAAAAATTACAACGCCCTAAAAATTAAGCACAAAGTATATGTTAAGGGGCGACACCTACCTCTAAATTGACGTACGATTAAAAAATGCTAGAATTTTTTTTAAGTTCAAATTAATGGAGTCTTAAAATTAACAAAAATTGATTTCATCCCTTAGGGGGTGAAAACTACCCCTTAATCGCTTAAAAATCCGATTAACGCGTAGACATTGAGTTGAGATAAATAATTTATACTTTGTCTCCTATTTCTAACTAAATTACTTGGGAGACAAATAATATAAAAATATTTGCACTCCCACATGGGGGGGGGAGCCACTTCCCTCTAAAAGAATCACCCTGTATGTTTTTGGTTGACGCACTTACTCGAGCGGGTCAATATTTGTGTAGCCCTAATTTAGAACCCCTTAAAGTGCGAATTTTCAAAATTCCTTTCTTAGTGCTATCCTACACTAAAAAAGGAAACTACCCTGAAAATTTGACGTCTCTATCACCTCTGGTTTAGGCTGTGCGTTGATTGTCAGTCAGTCAGCGACATGACAATTTTATATATATAGATAACCTAGTCCATGCAGTATGTCATTTTTATATAATAACAATAAATCGATTTTATTCAACAACTTATAATATCAAAAATTAGGTTAAAACTATTCGTAAACTTTTAAATATTCACTTTACAAACAAGAAAAATAAAAGCACAAAAAAACATTTGTGTTAAAAAATAAGAAAAACTAACGTACAGAAAAAATACTGAAATTTCACTTCTCTCTCCACCTTTTACTTCATCTATTTATTCGCCATTGAAGCTATTTAATGTTTGTCTTCTTTAAATGGTTTCCTTTTTAGGGTTCCGTACCCCAAAGTGTCGAAACGGAACCCTATTGCTCTCACTCGTGTGTCCGTCCGTCCATCCGTCCGTCTGTCACACCGGTCTAGCAGCTAAACCGTTCAAGCTAGTATATGCATCTAGTTGACCCAAAGCCATTTAAATTATAAAAAATATTTTTAAATGTTTCCAAGGGGGGCTCTTTAACAGTTAAAGAAGGGCGCTGAAAAAAATTTTTGGCCTACCCTATCGAGTGAGGTATCGTTGAATAGAGCTTATTGAGTAGATAAAAGTCATATTTTTTGTTTTAAGAAATATTGCAAAATGTAGACATTGGAAGCCGCCAAAGTCAGTATTTTTTACAAAATTTTGTTCCGAAGTATTTTTACTTTCCGAACAACAGAGTTGTATAGAAGGAAAGTATTGCGATCATGATATTTTGACCATACCCAGATTTTAACGGATCTTTACGTTTTGAGGTCACCTGAATCCATTTATACCATTTTTAGCATGATGTCTGTCTGTGTGTGTGTCTGTGTGTGTGTGTGTCTGTGTGTGTGTGTGTGTGTGAACACGATAGCGTCTAAACGGCTGGACCGATTTAGATGAAATTTTATATACATATTTAGGGTAACAAGGAGACGACCTGTATAGATTTTGGAGTTAATCGAACAACCGGAAGTGACAGTTGCTATAAGTGATGACGTCATTACTTAACAAGATGACAATAAAGTTTTACACATATATTTTTTATACGTTATAGTTTAATTTCGAATGTTTAAAATTTTCAAAAACTTTTGCCATTGTTGCCAGATTTATTAAAAAGTATTTTTTTTCATATTTTTCTTAAATAACCAAAATAATGCATTTTTATGAAAAATTACAGGATATGAAAGTTGTACAACATAAAATTTTCTACACATTTTGTCATTACCGGTTTTTTGAATTCCTGATAGTTTCGCCGCTAGAGGGCGTGAAAAAAATTTATATTGACATTTTTGTGACTTTTTTAGATTTTGAGACAAAATTAGGGAGTTTTATGAAAAATTACATGGTATCAAAATTGTAGAACATAAAATTTTCTATAAATTTTGTCATGACTATTTTTTCAAGTTGCACATAGTTTCGCCGCTAGTTTTTATTTTAATTTTTATCTTTATTAAATTATAATTTTTTAGTTAAATTTTTATATTAAAAATTTAAAAAAAATATCTTTAAATTTGTAATAATTAATTTTATAATTATAATTTTTTTCAAAATTTTTTTACAAAAATTTTGGAATTTTTAAAAAATTGGCTAAGAAATGTAAGATTATATTACGATTTTAAACTAAATTGAATAACTTTTAAAATATTAAAGTAATTGAAATGTGATTTTCACCAATCGAAAGATAATATAAAACTCTAAATTTTAAATGTATTTTGGTTTCTTAAAATTTAGAATTGTAATTATAATAGAAAAAATTAAGAATTTTTTTTAAATTTTTTGTAATTTTGTTTTATCAATAGGTATAAAATAAATGAAAAAAGTAAATAGCATATCCGAAAAGGATCCAAAAGTACTATGTGTGTAAATTATTTCATAATTTTAATATAGTATTTGTAAAAGTTATAGCAAAAAATGAAAAAAATTTAAACAATTCAATGGATTTACCCATGAATTTTTGGAAAAAAATTTGATTTTTTTTTTGTTGTTTAAACTAACTTTATTAATGCATTTTGATCCAGAAAACCTAAAAAAAGGTCTGTTTCCAATTTTGAATAAAATTGAATGAGATATTAATGATTTATTGATTTTAAAATTATTCAAAAATAGGTTTGATTTGTTTTAAGGTTAAAATTAATATTAAAAATTTAAAAAAAATTACCCTTAAATTTGTAGTAAAAAACTCTATAATTGTGATTTTTTTCAAAATTTTATTCAAAAAATTGTAGAATTCCTCATTTTTTTTTGAAATTTAATATAAGTTTAAAAAAAAATTGAATAACTTTAAAAATATTAAAGATATTAAAATGTGATTTATACCATTCGATAGGTAATATAATTAATGTATTTTAATGCCGAAAAACTAAAATAATCGATTAAACAATTACTTTACTAGGAGTGTTCGGAAAGTTGGGTGGGATTACCCCCTCATTTTTTAACTTTCCATTGACCTAGCAACTTGAAATTTGGTGATAATGTTTATTGTTACGTATATTTTATTGCAATCGTATTAGTTTTAATAAAAAACGCATTTGTCATTTTATATTTTTTTTCTATCTTTGTACGTTACGCTAATATTAACTAATATGTTCGTTGCATTTCAAAATTTTTTAATATATCCAAGTATATATGCGGATTGTGATATTCATAATTTTTTTTTCTTCGTCGAACACACATGCACACATGGTTATTTTATATTTTTTTTATAAATAATTGCTTATTTTTTTATTTCCATAATATAACATTCTTTTTATAATATAATTTTAATTTTACAGGTTTTTCTTTTTATTTGTGTTTTTTTTTTTTAATTTGACAACCTACATTTTAAATATTATTCAATAATTGTTCAATTTTTTTTTATCCCAAAATTAGTTTATATTTTTAACACCATTTACTAAAATTTCTTTTTAATTCACATTTTTCTTTTTTATGTTACAAACAAGGAAAACTGTTAATTTTATTTCCAATTCCTATCCATTTTCTTTTATTTAAACCAACTCCTACTTACTGTTATATTTTGTAACAAATTAATTCTATCCTATACAGGGCATAACAAATTTCCCGAAATTTTCATTTAAAATTTTTCATAAAATAGTAAAATTTTAAATGTAACATTTTCCTAATCTACTATAACATAACTAAAAGTATTATTATTATTAACAAAGTCCCTAAAAAAATTTAATTTCCCACACTTATATTTTATTTTCACTTAATCTGCATTCTTATTCAAATTTTGTTTCTTCATTTAATTAACTTCACGTATTATTTTATGTCATTTCCAACTTATATACTTCTATCCTTCCATATAAAATTCTATCTTCTTTTCTCTAATATTATCTTGAATTTAACTATTTTTTTGCTTATTGCAATTACCCATATTTATTCATAAACTTTAATATATTTCACAATATTTCTTTATACATCTTTATATACTTCATATTTTGTTTATATTAATATTTATTCTTTAAATTTTATTATTTTGTCTTCATAATAATTTCTTACATTTTCCCACGTTATCCTATTTAATGATTTTATTCCCATATTTATGTCCATTATCAAATTCTTCTATACTTCCTTCATTCCTGATATATTATTTCTTTAGTTTTATAAATCCTTTCCTCAATAAACTTTAATTATTAACAATACATTAATTAACTTAACTTTAACTCACTTTTTTAACTAAACTTCCTGTAACTAATTTAAATATCATTTTATTTTTCAGTTCTTGTAATCCTATTCCCATATTCCTTGTTCTTGCTCCCGTTCTCTTCATTTAAGCCATTAATTTGGTTCTTTTCAATTTGTAAATTTATGTCTTTTTTTAGTTCTCCTTTTATTTATATTATAACATATTAGTGTCTTTCCTTTTACTTTAGTTGCAATTTCTTTATATCGTCTTTCATTTCTCTAACTTTTCTTATTATTTATAATTTTACCATTATTTATCGTTTTTAAGTTTCTGTTTTCTTTTTCAATGTTTTCTTTTATACTTTTTCTATGTTCCTTGGTCTTTCTTTTCTTCTATTACGAATATTGTTCATCTACTTGTGTTTTCATTTTACTTATTTCATCACTTAATATTATTTAATTTTTAAACTTTCCTATTTTTTCCCCTATCTTTTGTTCAATATTTTGCATAATCTTTTCTTCTACCTCCTTTATATTTTGTTCCATTTGCCCATCTATTTCTGTAATAGTATTTATTCATTTATTTTACAAAGTTGTCATTATTTCTGCATTACCTTGTTCCCCTAATTTTACTTTCTCTATTTCTTCTTGTATTTTCTGTAAATTATGCGCTTTTCTTTGAAATATATTAAATTTTTCATCTTGAATATAACATTCACTTTACAAACAAGAAAAATAAAAGTACAGAAAAAACATTTGTTCAGAAAAAACGAAGACTAGGTTGAAGAGAAAGTAAGTTTTTGAAACTATACACTCCGACTATTACCATACATGTTTCATCCTCATACCCCAAGTATTTCTATGTTCTATAAACATGATAGATATTCACGACATCTATCGTAGGTTATCGCTTTTACAGAGGATTTTATTTGCCCAACCGGGAAACCGCTAAATATTATAAAATCCCGTGTAAAAGCGATTAACCAAGTACAACTTGGTGTCGGTAGATGGAACTCATCATAATGCCTTAGGGAGGAGCGGTTACCACGCAATTAAATCAAAAACAGAGAGAGTACGTTTTTGAAACTATACACTATGACCATTACCATACATGTTTCATCCTTATGGGAATCATCAGTGCTACTTTGTCGGAATGCATAGTTTTAAAAACCTACACTGTATACCCCAAGTATTTCAATGTACTATAAAAATGATAGATGTATGGAGTGTATAGTTTCAAACTGTTTTTGATTGAATTGCGTTGTGACCGTTCCTCCTTAAGGAATTATGATGGGTACCATCTACCGATTCCAAGTTGTACTTAGTCGCTTTTACAGAGGATTTTATCCTATTTGGCGGCTTCGCGGTTGATACCCATCAACATACGATGGATGTCGTGACTATCTATCATTTTTATTGAAACTATTCCTAAACTTTTAATTATTTACTTTATAAACAAGAATTATAAAAGTATGCTAAGATGGTTAGAAAAACGTACGTTTAGTGGTTTATTTAAGTGTAGTTTTGGCTAATGGTCACGATATCCTTTAACACTGATGGAATGATTATATGGTTATGTCACATCTTTTTCATTTTTGTTATTTTGAAAATTAGTTGATGAAGTGATTTTAAGTTTACATTTATTTTTCTCAATACATACATAGTTTAATATGATTAAAAAACCCCAAATCTTACGTTTTCTTTATTCGAAAATTCCTATACTTCCAATTCGATGTTAATTAACAATATCAACAGGAGGCATACTCATTAACCTACAATTCAGGATGATAAACAACTCCCCAATCTTCTTTTTTCATGTCAGACACGATCTGAAAAATGTAATTGGCTACTTATTTACTGAATCGCATGATGATTACCCACTAAATATGAAATTATTTTCGTGAATTCTGGCTATCTTAATTAAGCAATTCCCTATTGGACGACGTGAAACTAAAGTATAACATCTGATAAAAAAATAATCAGTTTAATTAGAGATTATAATCATTTATTTATTCGAAGTACTTATTTCATTTGGAGAATCGCAAATGCCGCCACTCTTTTGTTTATTTTATACATATACAGATAAGTAATGAAAAAGACTAACAGAACGAAAACACTAAAATAAACAAGAATAAATAATAACTACTTTTGGAGACCAAGTAGCGTGGGCTGCTTATGTCCCAATTTATATGTCCACTTTTCTGTTAAGCACTTATAGTATAAAGATTCAATATAAGTTAATATATCATAAAACAAATACATTTTTTTCTTATGTTTTTCTACGGATTTTTTAAAACGTTAACAGCAGTGCAATTTTCGTTAATCTTCATATCACAGTATGTTCTCTTTATATACAGGATGTATCAGTTAAGCTTGAAAAAATGCGATTTTCAATTGTCTATAACTTCAAAATTATTTATTTTATAATATAGATGTAATGGGTTTTCAAAATACAGGATGTTTCATTTAAAATAACAAAGTTGGTCGTTACATTCTGAACATCCTGTATAGACCGAAAGTTGAACATATTTTATTTAGATGTGGCACAACGACAAACATACTTGTATACAAATTTTTATAAATATCTTATAAGCAGTTTTCAATATACAGATAGTTTAAACTCATCGTGATACACCCTGTATATTTTATGTACTGTATGTAACGGAAAAATGAAAAATAATGGTTTTCGAGTTATTTCGGTTAGTGAGCAAATAATAAAGAAAAACAGGTATTTAATACTTGCTTGGGGTTTCATACCCTTTAGAGATTATGGGTCTCCCAGCGGCTATAGTTAGAACTAATAAGTGACACGGTGTCCCATTGGCAGATTTCGTTGACTGTCTACCATTGTTTTACATACTTTGACTCATTATTGCATCAATGTGTTTCGAGGCCAGATTTGATTTGTATGGGAAAATTGCCGCTGATGAGTTCTTAAGGGATGAAACAGCAGTCCGGTATAACTTCATATTTTACAAGTATTTGAATAATAAGGAATTACGAAATTATTTTTAAATTTGGAAAAAGACCAAAAAAGGGTGAAGATTTTATCACTAAGAAGATGTCGAATACTTTTTAATGTTCTAAATTGGTTTTTTGGGTAATGATATTGCTTTTTGTCTCTTCTGTAAATGTGTTTATTGAATTAATTTCAGTTTTTTAACTTTTTTAATAATGAAATTGAACGGTAAAAAATCCTAATACAAAGAAAAAATGCAATTAGTAAATTTATTGATTTTTTTTTAAATTAGTATTGCAAAAGGTTGCCACTGGATTACTGAAATATTCGAAATTCCTTGATCATCAGATGCTATAGGGACATTTTATGACTTCAATTGAAATATCCCGAAATAATTTATTTTTATCTCAAAATTCTTTGGTGATTTTTATCTCCAACACATATTTTTATATCTTGATATTTTTAGTAGAAATTGAAGTATATCTTAAACAAATTCTTCGTTTTAGTAATTTGACACAAAAATTTTAATACTGAATACTGACGAATTTCATTTATCTTTTCATTTATTTTTTCATTTCTGAAAAAACAATGACAAAAACAACAATATAAGTTTAATTTTCAGCAATTTTACGAAAACAATTGAAGCGTTATGTTACAAATATGACTTTATGAAAAAATTAGGTTTTAATAAAACTAGTTGGCATTTTTTAATTAAAGGTATTTTTTTAATTGGGTTTGAGCAGTTGAATGTTACTTCTATTTCCCCATTTTTTTAATTAATAAAACAACCACTTTGTACCACTTATGGCCCATTTAAATTTATTTATTTAACAATACATATTGTGTTATTATGTCTAGTTAATTTAAATTTAAAAATAAATTTATCAGGTTATCCATGTCTCAAATGTGGTCAACCAATGAGTAATGAAACACACAAAATCCAGTACCATAGAAATATATTTGTTGAAATAGTTTAAATGTGAGATTGGCAACTAGTTTCGGCTTCCGCCATCATCAGGAATACCATAGCGCTCGTTAATAAGCCACATTAATACACAATGTTTATGGTAAGCCACTTATATTAATGTTTTATTGTACCTGTTGTTTATTAACGAGCGCTATTGTATTTCTGATGAGGGCGGAAGCCGAAACTAGTTGCCAATTTCACATTTAAACCATTTCAACAAATATATTTCTGTGGTACTAGACTTTGTGTGTTTCATTACTAATTTAAATTTAATTTACTTTCATTTTTAAAAAACCCCACGAATACCGAAACTAGTGGCCCTTTCAAATTATTTGTGGTACTTTGACTTCGAGTTTTATTACCTCAGTTGAAAAAGGTATGGAATTATTTTTGAGGATTTAGAACTTTTAACTAAGTATTATTTATTTTTTCTGCAAACATATTAATTTATACTGACATAACCCTCGTCCATTTCCTGGCATAAAAGTAATAGGCTGAATGAAAAGTAAAGAATGTGTCAAATAATTTAATAAAGGTATTAATAATAGTTAAAAAATAACCATAAATTCTCTAGAATGTCAAACATAAATTAAAAAAGATATATTGTTTAAAACAAATAAAAAAAATTTAAAACAATTTATACGATTCATTTGTTATGCCGTCTTTTTTGCTTCGGGGTTTCGACTTCTACTAGAATAATATTTGTCATAAAATGTTCTTTTGAGATAAAATCTAATTGTTCGCGAATATTTAGATATGTTTCCTGTGTTGTGATAAAGTGATAGTAAATTCGATACCTGTCTGAGGACAATAATTTTTGGTGGCTTCTTTTTGAATAATGAAACTTTTTTAAAATAATTCCTTGTATACAAGAAATTCAAACATTTTTGGCTTTTTTTTACGTGAAATTAAGGAATAAAAACTTGTTACTTTCAGAAAGAATGAATATAATTCAATACATTTTTAGTAGTTTCATAATTAATAATGTATTACATATCTAGATATTTACTTTAATTAAATTAAATATTTCATAAGCGCTCGTACCAAATTCGTTTCTCTTTACTCTGTACTCCCTGGTCGATTACGGCTTACGAGCACTATACTGCATTTCAATCTACATTTTTTAGTGCATAAACAACGTGAGCAAATTTTTTTAGGAGCAACATTTCGGTACGTCTTTTCCATGAATTCTGGGTTTTTGGTTCGAATTTATGAAATTATTAGTTTTAACGGAAAGGTTTTTGAGGTTATGACTCACGCGAAACCAAAAAAGTACTGTTATGCATAGGTAGAAGGAGTTATGGGCACATAGCTCCTTCTTTCACGACAGCCTGGATATTTAGTGTAACATAAGGATGGTCGATCTAAATCGATTATTTACAAAATCGATCTTTTCATAAGCGATTAATAGGTGTATCGATTCTTTTAATACAAAATCGCTTAACAAAGATCGGATGTTCCTAAATTATATTCTCACCATTGACATATACTCATGGACGTACCCAAAACGTATATCATTGTAATATTTTTACTGAAAAGAGTAAGGAAGATGGCGTATAGGTTCGGTCTAATGCTATCTCTAACATCCTAACTATACGATACTGTTTTGAGGGAGATAGAGGTTGACCGATTGATCTTACCATAGTTTCATCTCTTTCTCTCGAAATAGTCCAATTCTCACCGCTGGTCATGTCCATATATGTCAATGATTCTTATCGCGACATAGCGACATCTAGTGTATTTAAATTTAGACAGACATAGGAAATTGCCATTTCCAGCCATATGTCTCATTTCATAAATATATTAAAATGGAAATAAATAAATGATTTCCTTAAAGGACAGACAGAACGAATAATAAACTACAATTGGTTAAGTATTTTTGTTTCGTTAACTAAAATAAAATTGTTTGTATAAATATTAAATTATAAGATCGATTTTTAAGAAAATCGATTTTTTCGATTTGGTCTTTTAAGTGCATCGATTAAATATCAAACAATCTGAATTGATTCAGAAGATCGATCTTTTGGAAAGAATCGCACATCCCTTGTAATAGCTCCTTCTATCACTCTGTATCTTCTCAGATATGAGGAATAGAAGCAAATCCTGATATGTCAAGTTACATATGCACATAACACCTTCATCCATAGCAAAATTGAATATTTTCAGAAACGGTTTCATAACCCCTTCTTCCATTTGCCTCTTCAATTATGCTTGTAATATTTATAAATAAAAAAATATGTTAATTTAAAATTATTTTTAAGATTAGAAAAAACAAAAACTAATTTTACGCGCTATGGCACTTTTCCCCACAGAAATGTCAAACACAGACAGCTATGACCTGTCAACTTTTTTTGACAGTTTAACATTATAGTGAATTTCTGAGAGTTCAAATTTGAAATTGAAACTAAAAGTAAATAAACTATTTATTTGATTATTTATTTTAATTTATAAATTATAAACAAATTAATTTTACTCTATTCAATAGTCATTTTCTAATTATTTCTTTACGGCTCGTGTCACAAACTTCTGCACTCGTGGGAAAAGTGACGCTTTGCGCACTTGGTGTACAAATTACTATTAAAGACTTCAATTCTACATTTTATTAATAATGTATTATAATGATCTACCTTTTCAAATTTAGGGATGGGTTCCGATCTAAATTAAAAAAAAATCTTAAAATTTTACCAATTTCTAAATACTAATTATTTAGAATGAATCCTACCTCTCCTAAGTTTCTTAAGTTCATATGTTTTTATTGTTCCTCTCCCTCCATATACTTTTTATAACCATTATCTCCAAAAACTTTATTTCTTCTGTTACCCAATTTTTTCTTTAGATTTCATATAGTATGTATATGCATTTATTTATTTGAAATAATTTTTTTTTTATTTTTGTAAATGTTTATTTCTTCATTATCTATATAATTTCATACATATTCAAGCTTTTTACATTCAATAATTCTCTTCTATATAACAAATTTATAAATCTATATTTATATTTGACAAAAGTCGAAAAATAATAAAATCTTATGACTTTTTTTCGTCTCTAATTAAATTTTTTTAAAAGGCAAATCGTTACTTGATTTTTAAATATTGTCCAATTTTTTTTTATATACTGAATGATTTTTTTTTTAGTTAAATTTTAAATTACTACTTTTCCAAATATAAAACAAATTTTAAATTTAATCATTATATTAAACTATAAAAACTTTCGAATATAATTTTATAATACAAACTTATTTATAACAATGACACTAATAATAAATTAACCTCTATAAATCATTCAAAATGATTTCATATACATTGCACATACGTCTGTAGCGAAGTTACCTAATTTTCGTAATAATTAAAATATTTAAATTATAACGCGCACGACACTGAATAGAATTAAATTAAAATTGTGGGAAAGGCAACCAACCTTCCTTCGACAAGGTCAATCGTACCAGTTGAATCTCTGCCCGACGGATGGAAACACTTATGTCCATGCTTCTTAGATGCCGAAATTGTTATCTAGTAACACGATTAAATCCGTTATCATCAGTGGCAGTGGTAGTCCGAGTTCCAGTGGTAGTCCCAGTTCGTGTAGGATCTCGAGCATATAACCAGATCCAATTGGAGTACAGGTTCAGCGACCTTTTTTTAGAGATAGATCGAGCTGAAACCAAGTTCATTTCTACATCGGATCCGTCAATGTGATTGCCATGCTAACCTCAAAGATGTCTCGTACCGTCTGACACGTCACAGTCGAGTAGAGGACCTTGTTAGACACCTCTTTGCTTTTTACACCGGGTTTGGTAATTGGTATCATTTATTATTATAATAAAAGTTATGGAATTACCAGCAGAAAATATCCGCCAAGGTATTGGTCGATACCATAACGACTTCTGGAGCTGTTTTTATCAGTGACGCTGCCCGGTGCAAGTGGCATTCACACTATAAACGGAAGGTGGCGCCCGATGTAATCTGAAATAAGGCGCTAAAAGATCGTTTGCCGACGTATTACACGTCTTTCAAAGCAGGAGATGACAATTTTAATAAAAACGTTGTAACAAGGAAATTAAATAATATATTAAAATGAACTTAACGCTATTGAAAAGAGAATGAAATTTTCAATAAGTGACAATTTTTCCAAAATTTTTAAGTCAGGATTGTGGACTTGAGTAAAAGAAGAGACAAAATAAGGAAATTTAAAGAATTCTTAAAGTTGTGGTCTCTCCCTATTCTCACAACCACAATTTTTTATTTAAAATTTTGAAAAAATTCCCATATAAAGCATATTTTTTTCTCTTTCTATCTACAATTAATTCTTTTTAATAACGAGATTTTTTTTGATCCGGGGGCTAAACAATATGAAACGAATTTTTCAAAAAACAAAAAAAAATGTTTATACCTTGTAAAAAAGCTACAAAATATGAACAAAGATATTATAAATTTCATTATTGGTGCAAACATTGTTGTCAAATTAACGATTTTTCCCGAATTTCTAACTTTCAATGACACATCATAGCATTCAACAATATTTAATTAAAAAATTTCTAAAACCAATACTTGTTCTTTGGGTAATTTTTATAATAATTTTATTAGGTGGTCGGTCACATCGAGACGAGAGGGTTTAAAAAGGAATATAATAAGCTTATCAGCTTTTGGTATATTCGATGATAGTGCAGGTTGAAACGGCGAAGAGCGCGCGGCGTGTCCGTGCCACCTGTTTCGTCTTTTCTTCGTGTATGTGAACGCACGGGACGACAGCAGGTGCAAATGCCTACTTGATTTACTTCGTAGTCTTTAGCCCTTGGTCTTTTTATTTCATGGAAAACACTCAAAATCATTCAAGTCGTGAATAAGTACACACATACTACTATACAGGGTGGATGGTTTCAAAAAAAATGTGGGTAAAGTCTCACAGTATTTCGTTGGCTTTCTACCTACCCCCAATAGGATTGGTCTATAAAATACTCACAATTTGTGATTAATAGGCATGTATGTATTAAGTTTTTATCTTTGATTATCAGCTAGGTAGATTTCAGATGCAATTTATGGGTCATTAAAAACATACCTATATCGAAAAAAGGAGTACAGATCTTTAATTTATTGGGTAAGTAAATGTCAAACGAAATATTGTGAAATAGACTTTATTATTAGAAAAAGGGTGGCGCGACTCTAAAAAGTGAGAGAACTAGCACTAAGCACTATTTGAAAATTGAAATAATTAGAGTAAATGTTAAATTTAAAGGCTTATCGTATTGATGAAGTCACTAAAAAATTTAGGATGGCAACGTAAAAAAAGTCACACATTAGAAAGTTAAAAATATTTGAATTTGCAAAATATGTAAAACTTGCGCTTCCACTATTTTTTTTTAAATCCAAAAATTAATTATAGAGGTAAATAATTTTCTTTAATAAGAATAAATTTGTTTTCTGAAGAAACTAATTTCTGAAATTTCCAACTTTCATATTGAAACTTTTGGTTCTACTTTTTAAAGTAGTTTTTATGAAAATAATAGTGCTAACGAAGAACTGATCCTTTTTTTTGCAATTGTAGATTATTTTGCTGCCAATTTTCATTAAAATTGAGTAATTTAAAGAGAACACTTAGAAAGAGTCAATTTTTTTTCCCAATTTGAATAACAATTGAGGTATGTATAGATAGAAAAAGACAGTTCTAGGTTTTTATTAACGTTTTTGTTGTTGGATTTTTCCATTTTTCAATTATGTATTGTTTTTCTTGATTTGCGTATGAATAGTATATTATATACCAAGGGACTAAAGTGCATCTTTTAATCCCGAGGGTGAATATATCCTGAGCGTAGCGAGGGATACAATCACGTAAGGGATTAAAAGACACTTTAGTCCTGTGGTATAAACGCTATTTTTTACACCGCGGTGCCCAAGCCCCCTTAAAATTCAAATAATTATTTATCTGTTAATTTAAACGTAGCAATCAATTTTATTATTTGTGAATTTTCTACTTCTGATTAGATAGTCATGTTTGATATTAAATTATGTATTTAAAAAAACAATTTTTTTTATAAAATACCCGCTTTTACAAAACAAAAAAAACGGGGTTCCCGGATGGGACTCGAACTCGGATCAATTGTGATTCACATTCAAGTTACCGTTGCGTGAAAACATGAAAATAATAACAGAAGATTGCGACTTCGTTCCATTTAAGAAATTTTAGAGTTTTCGTGGTTTTTAATGAATAATATAATTACAACAAAATCGTAAAAAATAGAGAAAAAAAAATCGAAGACTGTACTGCCGAAAAGTGTCTCCTATACTCCTATACAAGTATTTGACAGTTCTGAAGTAAATTAGAATAAACAAGGTGGCTGGTTTCAATTTTTTTTTTGTTTGCGGGACTAAACAATTTTAGTCCCTTGGGATTAAAAAAATTTAGTCCCAAGGGAGTAAAAGTGGCACTTTAGTCCCGTAAATGCGAGACTAAAGTTCTAGTTTCACTCCCCGTGGTGTAAAAAGGTCATTTATAGTATGTTTCTGCCAATTTTTATTTCGTAATATTTATTGATTTAAAACATTTTCAATATGTAAAACTTGCGCTCCCACTATTTTTTTAATTCTCTGTGAATTATAAAGATTAATAATTTTTTACATGAAGAATAAATATAGATCTTTTTTCTAAAGAAACTAAATTTCTGCAATTTCCATCTTTTTTATTGAAACTTTTGGTCCTAGAATACTTTTTAAAGTAGTGTTTCTGAAAATAATAGTGCTAACGAAGAAGGATCCCATTTTTGGAATTTTAGATTATTTTTCTGCCAATTTTCATTAAAATCTGAGCAATTTAAAGGTTATAGCCTTCTAATTCTTCTGGTCAATTTTTTGTCTCCAATTTGAATGAAAATTGAGGTATAGATCAAAACTGGCCCTAAGTACTATGCTTAGTGCTTTGCTGAGCACTCTAAGCACTTTTGTGCTCGGGAGCACAGTGCTTACGAGCACTTTTTAAAATCAGTGCTAGTGTTTAAAACACTTTAACCAAAGGGCTTAGTGCTTAGTGCTCGTCAAAAGTGCTCTCGAGCATTTCAAAAGGCTCGCGAGCACCAAAAGACTCGCGGATACTCCAAAAGGCTCGCGAGCACCCAAAAATAATATTTACTATTTGTTTTGACTATTTTGAAAAAATTGGTATTATGACAAAAAAAATTACATATACATCTCGTGTAATAATTCTTAAAAAACGTTTTATTCAGTAGCGAAACAAAGCCAATGTACTTATTGACGTTACAATGTCCGTCTGTCTGTCTGTCTGTCTGTCTTATTGATAACTTGAGAACGGCTTCGAATTTTGGAACTCTGCTTTCAGCAACTGATAGCTGTGTCAACTTAGCTTGCCCATGTAGTTTTTTTAAGTCCCCTAAGTTAACTCTACAACCGCCTGTCTGTCCGTCTGTGTATGGCTGAGCTACTTGGATACTGTTAGCTTGATGCGTTTATTAGTATATTGAAATACAAGTTTCATAAGACATTAATTTAGTCCGAGCGCCAATATTTAGAAACTGCGGTTGCGGTTACGGTTTTTTTTCTTATATATTTAAAAATAATAAAGATTGCTCTGTTTTTATATTCAAAAAATTCAAAAATGGATTTAAATTTTTGATATTGGTTCCTATATTCCAATTTTAAGCAGTTTTATTGGATTTACTCCATTTTTATAAATAAGCCAAGAGACACTTCCACATCAATATTTTAAATATTCAAAAAGTACTTATCGCTTAGTGCTCGTGAATTTAAAGCACTTTTTTGGAGTGCTTAGAGCTTGCGAGCACTTTCCTGTAAAAGTGCTTGGTGATCGTAAATTTAAAGCCCTTTTTGAGTGCTTAGTGCTAGCGAGCACTTTTTTTCAGTGTTCGTCACAACTCTAGTATAGATATAAAAAGACAATTCTATTTCTTTATTATCGTTTTGTTAAATTTTTCAATTTTCTAATTATGTACTGCTCTCCTTGATTTGCGTATAAAAAGTTATCTATGCTTTTGCAAAATTTTATTTCGTAACACTTAAAAGTTATAAACATTTTAAATATGTAGAATTTGCGCTCTCACCATTAAAATAAATTAAAACTTTTTCTGTGATTACTCTGTTAAATATAAAGGTAAATATTTTTTTTTAAAAAGTGTTAATATAAAATTTTATGTACTATGCGTTGACAGTCGCTCAGTTTTTATTCAGTAGATTTATATATTTTTTGAGGATTTTGTCTTCTTTAAATAAATTTTTTTAAAGTAGGTAGAATCATGATTGACTCGTTAGTTAAATCAGAGAGGAACTTTTAGATGTGCACAAAAGGATATGCAAATAAAAATATTGTCTAAAAGTAGTTTTTAATGTATTTACTATTTTCAAATAAAAATTAAAATTTTTCTACTCTCCACTGCTTTTAACATTTAAGTTTGTGTGGCGATTTCTACTTCTTCATTTGATATATTGTATGTAGTTGTTCTTCGTTTTTTGCTCTATTTCATTGACTGTTTTTTTCCTTCTTTCCTTCACAATATATTAATAAAACAATAGTTTTAAGGGACATCTAGTTTCTTCTGATGAGCCATCTTCAGGCCATATAGATCATGAGAGTATAATTTTGTTAAATGAGCTATATGGCCTGTAGATGCCTCATCAGCCGAAACTAGTTACCACTTAAAACTATTGATTTATTAATATATTGTAAGTTTTATTTCTAGTGAATAATTTGACTATATTTGAGATACGGATAACCCCTTAGATTTCTTATTTATATATTTAACTCCAAAGTGCTATCTCGAATATGACCGAATATAATTGGGTAATAAAAATCAAAATGTAGTACCACACTAAATAAATAATGTCATATGTATTATAGGTCTGATGATGGCAGTATTGCCGAAACTAGTTGCCGTTCACTCCTCTTCAATTTAACAACGAAGTATTAAAATATATTTAGCGTGGTACTAGATTTTGAGTTTTATTACCTCATTTATATATTATTTTTACTTTTGTTAATTGTTAATCTATTTACTTTTCTTCAGATATTCTTATTGGTTAGTAAATTTAACGCACCAGACAAAAAAATAAAGAAATAAATTTTACCTGAATTTTTTATTGTCTGACAATGCTAAAAGCATTTGGTAGGCCTTCTTACCATACAAACACCTGATCTCAATCCTTTCCTTTTCTATTAGACCCGATCGGCTAATAAACCGCCGAAACGTCTAGAGATGTCCGATAAGCCCTTCGTTTTCATTTACTATCCCTTTTTCTTCGCGCACAAATTACATTTTTTATGCGAGTGGAGAATTATTAATTATAGACATCTGCGAACCCCGGTTTGCGGTCGTGTGTCGAAAAACTACCGTAAACCTATTAAGTCTCGGGCTATTTGAAACAAATAATAACCCCGGAAAGGACGTGGATCCTGTCGAAAAGAAGCAAAAAAACAAGATTGTAATCATATATTCCAAAGGGTTGTTCAACTTATTAAACTGGCAGGACCTAACGGGAATATGCACACGACACCTAATCAACCAAGAATTCGATTATGTTTGCAAAGGTGGCAACGTTGCCACTTTTTTAAAATATAATAAGAATATTAGATGATACAAACAAATTAAAAGAACTAGATTAAATCATTTTCACAAAAATAATTTTTACTAAATAAATATTAAAAACGACAATAAAAATCTATGTGTATATTAAAACTAACCAAAAATACGTACGTAAATGATATTGCGAGTACAAAAACAGTTAACAAATAAAAGATTTTCCATTCTCAAATCAAGGGCGTAGATATGGGAGGGGTAAAGGGGGTAATTACCCCCTCACAGGATACCAAAAAATAGCACGAAAAGAAGAAAATAAACCATATGAAATGTAAAAATGGACAAACATATTTGTCTAAAAGTTTGATTACCTTCTCAGGAAAAAGGTACCCCCCAGGAAGAAAAGTTATCTACACCCTTTTTCTCAAATGTGGTAAATTTATTCAAAGAATAATAGAAAATTTCCTAATCATACCACATAAAATTTATTGAATCTGGTTGAACAAATGGGCAACATATTTCACAATGATTCACAAAATGGTATGAAAATAGTAACTGAAGATATATAAAAAAATTTGAAAAATTATTATTTGAGAGAAAATTTAAAAAATTTAAAAATCATTTGATACCTCCATACTTCAGTTACTATTTTCATACCATTTTGTTAATCATTCGTTTTACCTCATGATGGACATTGTTTGCCCGAAACATGTTGCCCATTTGTTGAACCAGATTCAATAAAGACTTTTGAGACAAGCAATAACAAGAAAACGACAAACAAAAATAGTGCCTGATGAACTTGTCTGTGATGTGAAAGAAGTGTGATATCCGGGATAGGTTTATTCTATAACAAATTTTAAAAATAAAAAAAAAATTATAATTGGAATTTTGGCTGGAGTATATTATTTGCCTCACTTTAAATTGGCCAAAGGAACTATATGCTTATGAAAAATGGCCCCAGGTAAATTGTCTACTAGATTTTACGACCAAAAGTCTCCATGGGACCAAAGTCATCCTATGTATAGTTTTAGATAAACAGGGTGTTAAAGACACGAATCATGTATGATGAAATCACAATCAAATAATAATAATAATAATAATAATAATAATATTATTTACGTGTTTTGTCTGTAAAACAAAAAACTACCTGACAGCAGTTTTTGATCACCCTGTATTAAAGCATTTAGCATTGCCTAGAAATCATTGCTTGAGTATAAAGTAAGAGCGTTTTTTCTTGTCGTAGCGCTTTTAATTAGCTGCGTAGTGGTTCAAAGTATACAGCATTTTCGTGTCGAATTAATGACGTCACGCTCAAAATCGCTTACAGCGCTTAACATGTGGTTTGAAGCGGTCTTGGAGTACGGTTTGAAGCGTTTTTATACTGACAAAAATGAGAAAGAAGATTTTTATAATCTTAAAACTTTAAATTATTTATTTATAATATTAATCCAGGGAATGAGCTAACCAATCATCATACTCAGACATTCGGATATGCTCGGCATTATTAAAAATTAACATCAAACTGGTAACGAAAGATTCGTTTTCTTCAGAATTTTTTCCGGCAAACCAGTAATTTAGCGTAAAAAAGAATTCTTGCATTTCACTTATAACCTATGACATTTTGACAAGTGGTGCAAACATTGCATTTTCGTGTTTATTCTAATGATGACGTCACAAGTTAATGCGCTTCAAACCAGAACTCTCAGCGTATTAAACAAGAAAAAACGTTCCTTTTAACTTAAGAAATATTTGATTTACCCCTGTATACTAAACGTTTCCGGTGTATTTATCATATCAAATGAGATTCAGTTACTCAGAACTACATTCCTTCAATAAAATCGTTTCTATCAATTTTAGTATAGAAATTGTATTATCTTTAAAAAATGATGATAAGTCATATATCAATAAAATTAGACAATTTGACCTGGGGACATTTTGCATAAGCATGGTGCATGGTCCTTTGGTTTCAATCGATATATCTTGATCTAATTACTAAAAATGCGTTGAAATTTTTTTCCGCAAATGTTTAGGTCAAAAGTTATAAAAGGTTGGATTCTAGAATTTGCCCCATGAGCGATTTTAAATTTTTTGGTGTCAATCGATAGATTTTCGTTTAATTAATCCAAATTAATTAAAATTTTACGAAAAAATTCTGGATCAAAAGATTTTGAAAAAAGCGCCGCTGTTGATTTGTATAACAAAAAATTCAAAAACTCAAAAAGGCGCTACTCCCTTAATGGCACAGAGACGTTTAAAAATGTCTTAAAAACGTACACGACCGACCGTCGGGACGTTTTAAAAACGTTAGTTAAAGTACCCAAGAACGTTTATAAGACGTTTTTCTCTAGTGCAAATGTCACAACTTCTAACGTCATATAGATGTTTAAAAACGTTTCATAACGGACTAAGTAAATAGCTCTGCAAAAGACGTTTTTTGGACATATTTTAGAACGTCCACTTATACTTTTGCGGATCCAAAAACATGTCTTTTGAACGTTTTTTACTGTGGTTATAAAACGAATTACAAAAACGTTTAAAAAAACGTAACATTCTGAAAATATACTTTTAAGGGCCCCAATCAAAACGTTTTTGAACGTTTTTTTCTGGTGGATTTAAAATCAACTCAAATAAAACGTTTTAAAAACGTCCCTATTGTGAATTTATAAAAAACATTCTAACATGGATGCTAAAAAAACGTTTAGCTGTCGTTTTTATCATTTTGTTTTTAATTTATGAGTTCGGGACGTTTTGTCGACATATTTTGGACGTTTCTTTATGTCCATTTTAAAATCGTTCTATAAAATGTTTTATTTTGGTCCTCGGACGTTTTGACGTTAAAAGAACCATATAAAGGTCTATCGGACCTTTCGTGCTATTAGAGTATTGCAATTTTAAAGTCACACATTTAATTAAAGATTGCTGCTAAATGTCATTTAAGTCCTTTTTATAAATCACGCATGGAGCAAATACTAAAGTCCAACCCTTTATAATTATTTACTTGGACATTTGCACAAAAACACATTTAGGTTTAGGTTAATTAAACCAAGGTCTATAGATTTATACCAAATTTGGCCAATTTAAAGGGGGCAAATACTATACCGTTACCGGAATTTTTAATGTTCCGAATATTTCTTCTACTTCCTTTAGTTCTTCTCTTTCACTAATGTGCCTTCTATTAATGTGTTTCTTTCTTCTTTCTGGCACTTTCCCTGTATTAGCTCGTAGTTTATGTTTGTTTGTAAATATGTTTTCCAATTTTCTCTTTCTTCTATATATTTTTTTTATAGAATAAAATGGTTTACCTTCATATCCTTTATTTTTAATATACATTTATATAATATTACAAATTCCTTCATATTTTATATCTCTAACAAATTCGTTTTCTTTTTAGTTATCTCACAAACTCCAAAAATTAAATTATCAAAAATTGACAAATCTCAAATTATTTTTTTATTACTTGATTAATTTTTATTTATTAAATTGCCAAACAATAATTTATCCAGGACTGATCATGTTAGAAAAGAGATCTGTCCCCTTTATATTAAATTTTCTTATAATGATTTATTTATATGTTTATATACAGTTTTTATTTAAATTTATTTAAAAACACTCTGTATATGAGGAAAACCCGCGATTTTTGGCAACGTCGCTGAACC
Source organism: Neocrepidodera transversa (assembly GCA_963243735.1). Lineage (NCBI taxonomy): Eukaryota > Metazoa > Arthropoda > Insecta > Coleoptera > Chrysomelidae > Neocrepidodera > Neocrepidodera transversa. The sequence goes on from OY725345.1 coordinate 14,994,044, forward strand.
AATCTTTGCATTTCAATATGAACAAAGAGGATGAACGTTCAGAACTAAAGGAGAATAATGATAGATATAGGGCAGGTGGTATCCTAAGTTGCCGAGATCATGTGTATGCTTTCTCTTTCCAAAGCAGTTGGTAATATTGGCACGCGTCCGACTCCAATTTACTTCTGTGCAGGGCATTTCGCCTTTTATAGAATGATATCTCATACATAATACAAAATCATTTATGTATATCTTTTCCGGCTTTATTTGGATTAATTCGTATATATTAATTTTGAAATTAATCTAAATCAATCCCACCCTCTTCATCCCTATTCAAAATATTGATATTATGACTTAATCATTCTTATAATAAAATAGTTACATATTTCAAATACAGTGTTGTCATCTGTAAAATTAAGGATGCCAAAAGGTATGAGTATAAAAATAATGGAGATTTAATATATTTTAGGATAATGTAAAAGAGTTGGTACATTTCTTATTTTAAATTAAAACAGGAATATTTTTTTAATGAATTACAGTATACTACTAATTATGCTGTGCCATTATCATTTTTATGTAAATTTTTGTCCTTAAAAATAAATGTTATTTCCGGCCTCTACGCAGCACATTTAAATTTGTTATAAACTAAATTATTTTATGCTAATTCATAGACTTCAGCTTGCAACTACTTTAACATAACTGTTACTAAAATACACGACTTGGATAGGAAATGAACTTCAAAACTTTATTTTATGTGTGTACTTATGATAGAAAAATTGCAATATTTCGGCATTCGGTCTGTGCAAACCTTTTTGTACTGTTTCTGAACTCCGTAGAGTTATAAAATAACAAACTTTTATTCTGCTCAGTATTAGCTTAGTTAAGTTTAAGAAATAATATTTGAAAATGACCAGTACGGTCTTGTAGTATATATGCATTTCTTTCCTTCTCTTACTCTCTCTCTCTTTCTACAATATCAATTTTTTTTTATTTAACTTTTAATTTGACCTGTTTACTAAATATCTTCTTTTCTTCAATATTTCTTTATAGCTTGGAAAATTTTTTTGGTTTTTCTTAATTCTTTGTTTATTACTTCTTCAATATTTTTCTTTAACTCTTGAATATCCTTCTTGTCCATTTTCTGTCATTGATTTTTCTTCTAGATATCTTCTATTTTCTTTCTTTCACGGTTTCTTAATTTATTACTGCTGTTCCAGAAATTTTATAATTTATAATCTTCCTTCCTCCAAGTATTTTCCTACTGATATAAATTGATATTTTTTTAATTTAATTTATCTTGATCCATAAATTAAAATTTTATTTTATATTTCTTTTTTATTTAATGAAACTAAATACATTTTTTTTGTTATTGGTGTATAATTTTTTCATATTTTAACATTCCCTAAATTATTTCCTTTCAATAAAACTTTCTCTTCCGAAAATTCTTTTTTTGGCAATCTTTTTTTAAATTATCAAAAATAACTTTGTTTATTATTTTTCATAGAACTCACCCCAAAATTGAGATTTCAAATAACAACAATATGTCATTATAATTATTTTATAGAGACAGAGAGAGAGCGAGAGAAATTTTTTGGATTTTTTGGTTTTTTCGATTTTTTTCTTCTCATTTTCTGATTTTTTGCTGTTTTTTTTTGTCTCTCGTTTTTTCTTATTTTTCTGATTTGTTGTTTTCTGTTTTTTTTTCTGATTTTTCCCACATTTTTTCTCATTGTTCTATTTTTTAATTCTTTCTTCTATTTTCTGATTTTTTCTCATTATTTTTCTTATTCAACTGAATTTTTTCTCATTTTTTTTTTATTCCACTTATTTTTTTCGATTTATTTCAATTCCTTCAAATTTTTTAATTTCTTTTGTTTCTGGTTTTTTTGGTTTGCCTTTGTTGCGATTATTTGTGTTTTTTTGCCCTTTTTTCGATTTTTTGCGATTTTTTTGTGATTGCGATTTATTTCAATTCTATCGAATTCTTTAATTTATTTTACAATTTTTTTCGATTTTTAGCGTTTAGACTTATTTTGTGTTTTTTTTTGCGTTTTTTTGCAATTATTTGCCATTTTTTTCCATTTTTTGCGCTTTTTTGCGATTTATATCAATTATTTCTTGTTTTTTAATTTTTATTTCGTTATGGTTACAATTATTTCCGGGTTTTTGGTCGTTCTTGTTTTTTTTGCAATTGTTTCAGATATTTATCGTTTCTTTGCGTTTTTTCAGTTTCGTTTGCGCTTTTTTGCGATTTATTTCAATTCATTCGAATTTTTTAATTTTTATTTTTTCATAGTACGAGTATTTCTGGTTTCTTGGTTGTTCTTGTTTTTTTTTTCAATCTTTTGCGATTTTTTGCGATTTTTAGCGTTTCTTTGGGTTTTGTTTTGCGACTTTTTTTCGCTTTTTTGCGCCTTTTTGCGATTTATTTCAATTCAATCAAATTTTTTAATTTTTATTTTTTTCATGGTTACAGTTATTTTCGGATTTTTGGTTGTTCTTGTTTTTGTTTTGCAATTTCTTGCGATTTTTAGCATTTCTTTTGAGACCGATTTTTTAATATGTTTGTTCATGGTTATAATTATTTCTGGTATTTTCGTTGTTTATTGTTTTTTTTTGCAATTTTTTGCGGATTTTTAGCGTGTCTTTGGGTTTTGTTTTGGGTTTTTTTGCGATTATTTGCGATTTTTTTTAACTTTTTTGTGATTTATTTCAATTAATTCGAATTTTTTAATTTTTATTTTTTTTATGGCTACAATTATTTCTGGTTCTTGGGTTGTTCTTGTTTTTTTTTGCGATTTTTAGTGTTTCTTCAGGATTTGGTTTGCGTTTTTTGAGTTTTTTTGCGATTATTTGCAATTATATTGCGCTTTGTGCGATTTATTTCAATTCCTTCGAATTTTTCAATTTTTGTTTTTTTTTTTTATGGATACAATTACTTTCGGTTTTTTGGTTGTTCTTTTTTTTTTGCAATTTTTGTGCGATTTTTAGCTGTTTTTACCTGAATGGTATTTATGAGTAAACCACATATAGCAAAAATTATGAGTCAGAATTTAATTTGATCCGCTTTTTTTTCGTTTAAAACTGTGGTCTAATGAAGACAATCTTGAAGGGTTCCCATGGGAACATTAAATGTTCTATTGTCTTCTCTTAAGGGAATGCTATTATCTGTGATTGCTTTAGGACCATTGTTTAAAACTTTATCTATTTTTGCATCAACTCGTAGCCTAAATAATAATATATTTACTTTATTATCAATAAATATAATTGAAGCGTAGCGAGCGAAGCTTCTCTTGACTCGACTCAAATTGTAAAAAGTGACGCATGACGTTGGGATTTGATTACTTTCGTACAGCCGATTTGCATGAAATTTCGTACATATAGTTAAAACGCGTCATGATGATGAGATAGTCAATGTCACAGCACTAATGTCAAGCGTATGAGTGAGGAATTGAATATGAATAAAAATGTATGTATTTTGTAAAAAAAAAATAATTCTTGTAGTTATTTAAGTTGGTCATAGTGGAAACAATATATCCTGATTAAGAAGTCTATGAATAAAATATTTCAAAATAAAATACCTGACAAATCTCGGATCATTTTAAAAACAAGTGATTAAATAGTTGACTGAAAAAATTTTCGAGCAATCTCATAAAATTCCTCTGTTATGTTACACTATACTGGTCATCCATTTCTTAGAAAAGTGCAGCTAATAATCAGTAAAAAGTAGTAACGATTTTCTTAAAGAGTGCACAAAAAAACGATCGAGAATTCTTTATAAGTCAATTCATGACTTACTCGCTGGCGATATGACATCAATATATTAAGAGATGTGGTTCAAAAAACGACCACCAGTTGTGAAACTCTACTACAATAAAATAATAAGCAATAAAATGGACCGACCAAGGACGTACGCGTTCGTTCCTAGGAGGATTTATTCATACAAGAAATTAAAATTTTCAAAAACTATGTTTCTTCAAAAACGGACTTAACTAAATTAAATTAACGGAATGAATTAATAATAAATGTTCGTGTTTTACTCATCTTCATTGTGTTAACAATTATTCATACTGTTTGTATCCCATTTAACAATGACTGGTTCCATGATTAATTTGAAACTTCATTGTATATATCGCAGACATGTATAATTACTTATGTCAATGATCATCTCAAAGCTTAATTTTAAAGAATTTATTGAGAGTAATTGGTGTATAAAATATTTAAAATCAACAATTGTGGAGTATAAAAAAAATCTTATTTATATTATTATTATATCATTATTATAATATGAGTGATTAATATTTGTATAATCATTTAATAGAAAAAGTTAAATTTTGGAAAGAATATTAAAATAAATTTTTGCTGCATAATTAAAAAGTAAATGGCAAGATAGTCAAAAGTAATAAAAAAAATTATTCTTTAATTAAGTAACAAAAAAATTTTAATTTTGGGAAAAGAACATTTGAAGAATGATAATAAAAGTTTTTGACAAAAATTTTCAAAAAAGATTTGTTTTTATAAAAAAGTTGACAAAAGTTTCTTTATACAATAAAATATATTAATATAGAATTTTGTTTAAATATACCGGGTGATTAAACGAATAAATAACTTTTTATTAAAGAATAAGTAACTTAACATTGCACTTTACCCACCCTGTATTTTTAAAGTATCAGAAAATTTTAACCCCCACAAAAGTTTCTTCGTGCAATAACTATATTTATATAGAATTTTATTTAAATGTACAGGATGATTAAAAGAATACATAACTTTTCACCAGAATAAGCAAATCACCACTACGCCCAGCACACCGTGCACCCCTGAAGCATCAGACAACCCCATCCTTGTCTAAAGCCCCCCCCCCACATAACAAACAGTGTTATTGTCAAACAACGATTTTTGTAAGGAAAACATGGAATATTTAGTTCATTATAAACTATTAATTTACAGATTATTAAATCGCGTGATTCTGAAATAACACATATCCGAAATCATGAACTTTTCAGGAATAGGCAGGTTCCACATTTTTCTTATTTTTTTTATTTTAACTTAAATCGAGAGGTTTTTTTATTTAAAAGCGACCAAAAAAATTTGAGTGCAAAATATTAATATTTACCTCCGCTATAAGCATTTTAAAATCAAGGATCGGTGAGAGGCTGGAAAACATACCCGTGCGCGAGACTAGACCGTGTGACGTCAGTATCCATGAACGCTTCGCCCCTTGTCCGCTGCTGCTCTGTATTCACGATGCAAACACATTTTACATTGTTACCGTTTTTAGTAAATTTCCTACTAAATTAGTAGATTTTTAAGAAAAATGAGGGTGTTTAGTAGAATTTTAATAGAACTGATAATATTCAGGTTCGACATTTTTTTCTTAACTGAAATCGATATATTTTTGTATTAAAAAACGATCAAAAAAAAGTAAAATATAACGATAAAAAGCAAAAAAAAAAGTATGCTGTATGCGGGATTCGATACCCGGACCTATCGCACCACTAACCAGCACTATTCCACGCTGCTATTAGAGCTCATACTTACGTTTGTTCAAACTACTTATTTAAGCGAATCACGTGTCACGTTTGGATGATACAAAATATTTTTTCTGCAATGAGACACTCGTCTTAAATATACCATAAGATAGATAGCGATAAAATATACTTTTAAATTCAAATCTGAAAAATCTACTGAATTTTACAGCGGACGTAAATATTAATATTTTGCGCTCTATTTTTTTTGGTCGTTTTATAATAAAAAAATATATCGATTTCAGTTTCAAAAAAATGTCGAACCTGTCTAATATCAATTCAACTAAAATTCTACCAAACACCTTCATTTTCTTAAAATCCACTAATTTAGTAGAAAATTTACGGTAACTCTGTAAAATGTGTGTGAATACAGCGCAGCAGCGGACCAGGGGCGAACCGTTCATAGCTACTGACGTCACACGGTCTAGTCTCGCGCACAGGTACAGTTTTTCAGCCGATCGTTGATTTTAAAATGATTATAGCGGACGTAAATATTAATATTTTGCGATCAAATTTTTTTTGATCGTTTTTAAATAACAAAATCTCTCGATTTAAGTTAAAAAACAAAAATGTCGAACCTGCCTATTGCAATAAACTAAATATTCCATGTTTTCCTTGAAACAATCGTTGTTTAACAATACTGTGTTAATTGATAGGATATTGTATATTACTTATATACATACATGCAATCTTAAAACATACTATTTTCAAAAACAGAGTTTGGTCATGTGACCTCCCACCCCCTGGCCTGTTTATCTCATGAAAAAACGAGTACAAAGTAACAAACCGATGGCCATTTCGGTAAGAAACTTCCGTAGCCAAATTTATCACAAAATATACCTGATCGTCTAGTATTGTCAAGTTAGATCCCATGTTGTGTTTAATAATCGTAGTTAATAATATTACCATTATTATTAATAGTTGTAATAACCACAGAAATTCTTTTTAAAGTTTGGTGACAAGTGAACTTAAATCAAAACACAAAAATCTCAAGAAAATATTTATTGATTAAGATAATTTACAGAAGCATGATGGCGCCATTTGGCATAAAAGGTATAGAAAAAACCGGACAACCGGAAAACCTAACCACCATCGTAATGAATGTATTAATTATAAATTAACCAATTGCGTTGACAATAAATAAATTGTTTTTGAAGCTTATAAAAGCTCCATCCAACGAATACCCCCCTCCGGGACATTTATCAACGAATATGTATACAAAGTTCTTAATAACTTTAAGTAAATACCGTAAATGTCATCACATTATGGCCACTGCCTCTCTGTGCATTATTGGTAATATTTCTCTTTTAATGGATATCTGAGATATTATCGTTGTTTGGATATCAGTGATATCATCTTTTGTATGGACAATCCTACTAGATTACGACCCTATCAATACCAGCGATGCAACTCTTATATTCAGACTGGATACTCGTTGGACCATAATTTAGAAAAAGATAATGCAATTGACACAGTACGCCAAGAAAATTTAAAAAATAAAAAAAATTATATTTTTTAAATTTTCTTCATTTCACCATGTTTAGTTAAAGTTTTAACATAATTTTCGTACCATTGTTTATTGTAAAATTGATTATGCTGCACTTGCTTAACTATACAATTCTGCCTGATGAAGGCAATCGAATGGCCGAAACATGTTGCCCCTTGTTAAAGAGATCTTAAATTACATTATTGTGGTATGACTTTGAGTTTCATTATTCTTTGGAGTCATTGTAACTTCAGCAAATGACGTTCGTAGTTTAATTTGTGATAATGGACAAGGTTTTGAAGAATTAAAGCTAACTGTTTGTTGAAACTATTTGCGTCGGCGTCTCGACGCTAGATACAAGATTTTCAGTGACGATGTTGGTAGTCTCAAATTTGATTTTTGACTGACCCTTCTCTGAGCTGGGAACCCCCTTTGTATGCCGAGTTATGACGTAAACATTTTACGTCATAATCTTGTGTGGTCCGTATTTCCTTCTCGTTCTCATGGAGGCGTGAAAAGAATTATTTTCTAATATTTCAATATTCTAACTTTTGTAATTTAATATTGGGTGGGACATTTCAAATGGTTCAAGTATATCTTATCGGTTGTAGAAATATGTAGCTACGGACAGATGAATGTCTTTTGGGAAACTACTTGACTTCGATAACTAGATGAACAGAATATATTAAATATTTTGACTATCTCTCTAAAATTCCTGGAAACAAACTTAATAAGACGAGACAAAATACCATTAGAAATTGCTAAAAAAATTAAAATATTATACCGGGGGTTGGTTCGTCACAGTCAAAAATGGCAGTTGTGTTGTTTCAGAATCACATGATTCTATTATTAACTCCTAACATAGTTAATCAAACGTATTTCGAGTGTTTTTAAAAAATTATAGTTTTGCTTAGTAGTTATTTGTTCAAAAATTTAATATATAATATCTTTATTTTTATGTTTTAATAAATTTCTTGTAAGAGGGAATGATAACGTTCTCTACCCTCTTACATCTACGCCGTTGAAATCGATCACCGTGATAAGGCAAAACAGAAAAAGTGGTCTTGCGATGTGCTTGTAAAGCTCATACAAACGTTGAATATATATGGAGTTTAATGCGGCAAACTTGTAAATTTTAAACTAAAGTAAAATGGTCGTGCCTTGTGAAATCTCACATGTGGAATAAGTTCATCGAATTGTTTCCATTTTCTGATTTATCGATGATAAATTATGATGTACTCGATCTTTTGCATTGAATGATAGCAAGACCGGTCGTTGGATATGAGTTACAATTTATTTATTGATATTCAACAGTAGCGATATTTTTAAACTTCTAAATTATTTATATTGTCTGTCGGATAAGAGTCTCTACGGAGTTAAATCTGTTATAAAATATACGTTTAATCGAAAGACAAGTTTTTTTTGCTGAATGTATCAATTGCTAATTGGTCATTAAGTCTACTTACGGTTAAATATATTTTAGATGTGTTTTATATTAAATCAATAAAAAATACCGTTTAGGAAACGTGATTTAAAAATTAAAATATGAATATCTAATTTATTACGAACCAAGAGATTTTCTCTGAAAGTTTCTAATTTAGTAAAACAAGTTCTATAGAAATAAAATTATAATTAAAAATAATAAATATAATATTGAATTAGGCTTAACCTTTTTCTTCCAGTGCATCTTAATTAAGCTTTACAAATTCGAGTATAACTTCTCTTCTCATAATTTCCAAAACCCGATCCACACAAAATTTGCAAACATTTTTGTTATACGTACCATAAGTTAATAGGTATAATCAAAAAAATTAAAATAATCAGCGTTAATAGGCTGCATAAAATAGTCCAAGAGACACAATAAGATATTTTTCAAATGGCATTGATAAAGTCACTGCCTGCCGGGGCTGAGTTTGATGGAAGTATGGGTATATCCTTCCTACGGCCAATTTTTCGGACCATACCTCTACCTACAGAGTAACAGCATGGCACTACTCTTAAAATTTAGTGCTTAATTAATAAAAAGGAATTGTAGAATAGAGCCTCATTAAATCCTGAAAATAAGTCATGGCACAACCCTTTTTTAATTATTATTTTTGGCACGCTTCTTTACCTATCTAGTAACACTTTCCCATTTATTTTAAATTAATAATTAAACATTTTTCTATTAGAAAAAATAATAGTGCCACATGTATGCCTGTTTACAATGCCTGGCATGGTGCTTTCTTTATCCCGAAGTCGTATGCTATTACTTTATTATGCTATTATTACGGGATAAACGTAGGATCATTTAATAAACAATTACAATTATTGTATAAAACATAACTATTTATTTGAATATTTTTCATAATAAACATAAATATACAATACAATATTTTTCTCATACATACTACAATACGGGCATGAAAATTTACGTACATATGATTATACATTAAAACAAATATATCTATTATTCTTTATTATACATTATCGTCATTATCATTATAATAACTTTTATCATTATCATCATCAGCATCAGCATTATCATTATGATTCCAAGTATCATCATCATTATTATTATCATTATTATACTTTACTTCATATATAAATATATTGTCATTATCTACTTCAACTAACTCTACCAAAATAATATCTTCAATTAACTAATAGAGGTGTCGGATCACCTTCAAACCAAAGTGGTTCAATTTTATCATCATTGACTGTCCATCCGCATTGTTTTGGTAATAAATTAACGCATTGTGCTTCAGTGGCATTTTGCCACATTAAAGTGACATAAATGGTTCTTAATTTTTTTTTGGTTGTAACAATTGCCAACGTGTGTTGGTCGTTGCGTCGAATCAAATCTTTTTACATTTTTTATAAAATATTCCGCGATTGTGGCTGATGTGGATTGGTTTTGAAACACTTCAATCTAGCATCATTTACACTTATACAATTCTTCAGGTCCCTCAGATGCGTCAGGTCTGACAGGTCCACCAGAGAGTGCTGGCGCATCTGAGGGACCTGAAGACCGGTTTCAATGTACTTTAGGTCTGTCAGGCCCCTCTGCTCTGTCAGCACCCTCTGGTGGAGCTGTCAGAACTGACGCATCTGAGGGACTTGAAGACTCGATCTCTCTTTTTGACATGCTGAATTTCCTATACCGCCGGCGTTATCTCTAAGCTGATAAGAGCGATTAAGAGTGATCTTGAAGGGAACAGGATTTGCTAATTTTTAGCATGGATTTTCTTATGGAGATTTAAATGTAGATTTTGCTGATTAATAATCGATAATCATTCACCATATACTGACTAATAACTGATAATCACACATCTAGTAGGTATGCTGTCATCTTTGTCATTGCTTTTATACTGTAAATGTAAATTATTGAGCTGTCAAATTTTTAAAATGTCATTAATTCGTGATATAATCTATTGAATACAACTCGTGAAATTAATATTTGACAACACGTTTCGTTAAATGACTTATTGGAATTATCGATAGTCAAGACGCCACTCGTTGTATTATATATGATAATGCGCTAGAAGCCTTGCAGCTCCTTAACTTGTATCAATAAGGGCAATTAACAATCGAGATAATTTAATGGGCGAGCGGAGCGAGCGCTAATGTTCGAGATTGTTAATCGCCATTGTTAACTTTTCCGTCGACCGCACTTATCAAAAATAAAGATATTTTATTTTCAATTTTTATTTATTTAACGGTAAACAACAATCAATATTTCCTATTTATATTAACTTTATTCATTGAGTTAGTTTAATTTTCTTAGTGGTAGTTTTATTATTGAAAATAATAATATTCACACAATAAAATTCTCAAATAAATATAAAAGCTTTTCTGAAAGAAAATGTATTTTACAATTTTAATGAATTTTTTGTACATTTGGACTTGACTTTTATTGTATAAATGAAATCTAATAATTTTTATTTTCTTTCGTTGTCAATATGTAGTTGTAGTATTACATTTTAGTTTGTTTTACACTTAATTATTGGATTGTTGTATTATTATTAGTTTTATAAATTTAATTTGTAATAAAACTGAATTTGAGTTGAATTTGATGTACGTGCATGAATTTTTTCCCAACATATGTAAGTTTTTGGTGGCCATCGAGAAACTTCAATAGCAAAAACTAATCAGTTCTAAGTTAGACCCAAAATTATTTTTTGGTGAAAATTTAAGAATCCACATTTAAACAACTAAAAAGCCTACATTTGCGATTAGAAGAATTGCACTATTTTTTTAAACGAATGTACGTTACTGATATACTGATATTGATGAAGGTTGGAACGATAGCTAAGAATTTATTTAGTCTTTTTATATAGATAAATATAATTTAATTTCACGCCTGATTTTGGGACAGAATTGGACTTAGAAGATGATTTTTGTCGAAGAACCACTCAGTTGTTTGCAGAACTGAGACTGCACGAATAAATGAATAAACGTTATTTTGATTCTGAAGAGCGTTGTATATGCTTATTTATTCATATCAACTTTTATTATTGAATTTAAACAAAAGGTACATATTTAGGTCAAACTTATTTGATCTAACAACCATACCGATATTACTTTTGTTACCGGCACTGGAGTGTTTAATTTAGAGATAACTGCACTGCATCATTTTAACACAATTAATTAAATTGAATAACTTTTGTACAATTTATATTTTTGAACTTTAGAAAATTTACACTTTGCGGTATTTTATTTAACATGAAGAATATTTTTCTCTACACGGAGAACATCTTTTATAGAGAAATATGATGAATTGATGAGTGCGATCAGTCGCCTCTGTGAAGTACAGGATTGCCAACTAGCCTTTGGCAATATACTTTTCCGGATTACTAACAAATTACTCACAACTTTAAAATATCAATATAAAGGCAGTTTTTTTGAATATCGTATCGTATATTAAATTATGTATTTACTATTTTTATTAGTTAGATTTTATTTTAAAACTGTGACTGTGCAGTGTTGCTAATCACCAAAGGCTGGTGCTGCTTGGCTTGGTTAAGTATTGAAGTGTTGCCATAGGAAAAAAGAGAAATTTCCTAAACCCAAAACGTTCAGAATCAAAACAGGTATATCGTTTTCTCTACGCTTTCGCCATATTACAAAAAAACAAGTGTTACAAGTTACAAAACATTAGATACAGAACTATAGGGATCTTTATACCAGCTTAAGAAAAAGGATTAAAGATTTTTATTAACAACAAAACCGTAATAGTTTTAAGTGTTGTAAGTTATATCAAATAGACGAAACATATAAGCAACAACTTTATTTGATCACTTACCTATATTGGACAAATAATAGAGGACGCTGTAAATCTAAAAACTGAAAATTATACTTATTTACTAATGGAGCTCGTAAAATTAGGTCTAAAGTAAGATTTTTGAAAACGAAAATGATTTAATAATTTATCAAAGTAGATCAGAATTTTTCCTATCATTACCAAAAATATACGCTGACCTTCCGATTACTCACATTTTATTCACTCACAAAATGAGTGAAATTACTCACAAATGTGAGAAATTACTCACAGATTGGCAACCCTTGTCAAGTACCACTACTCAAGAAGCCGTTAAAAACGTCAGGAGCTACGTAAATTAATTTGATTGGTTAAAAAGAGCGATGTATTAGTGTTGAGATAAAATTCATTAGATGAATAATTTTGGATATAATATTTTGAAGCAGCTCTGAGAGCGAAAGAGATTATAATTTTAAAAAGAGACGAAATATGTCTGCTAATGTAATCTTGGATTATTGTAGAAGGTATGTAGTGACGTAGGAGATATACGCATGTCTAGATAAGTAGAAATGAATTGAATTATATTTTTATGTTAATAGATGAAACTAAGATTTAGAAATAAAATTGATATATATTAAAATATAAAGATTGATCATTATTTATGGTTAAATTGGATCAAATTTAACCAATATGCATTAGCTCTACTTATTTTGATAAAGAAATTGATTAGAAGTAGATTTTGAAAATTTTCGATTTACTCTACTTATAATTTATACTACAAAGTTGTTAACTCGGGACATTTTGTTCCTCTAGGACAGGACAAATGCGGGACTAAAGTACTAGTTTCACTCCGCGGTGTAAAAAATTGTTTTATTGTACTTTGAGCAAGTATGTTTGATAAAAACGAATCAAATATTTGATTATCTACAAGTTTTCTTAATTTAAATATTTATAGTTGTCACAGATAAAAGAATGGCCGAAAGGAAGGTAAAAAAGCTGTAAAAAAGGACCTAATAAACATACAGGCGAAATATTGATATTTAACTTCTCCAAGTTTACTTACTGTGTTGAAGAATATCATCACCACTAACTAAAACTACTCTTATACAAAATACTCTACCTACGTTTTGCTAACTATATTATCATCATCAGGAGTTGATGATAAACTTCAACATTGTTGACAACTAAAGGTTCCAAATTTCCAATTTAACATTTTACTGTTAAGCTGTTAAATAAATTTTCTTAACATGGAATCTGATAACAAATTTAAATAGTTAATAAAATATCATAAGAAAAATGTAAAAATATTTTTATTTAAAATTTGATAGCGTTATAATTGCTACCAAAATAATAATTTATAATCTAAGCTAGATATTCGTGGGGAAAGCAAAAATAACAGTTAAACGGGGGTAACTATTTTAATATCTCTTTGTTAGTTAATAAGATTTTCGTGTTTACGCCTGTCATTAATTTCGCTTATTTACGCAGACCTCTTTTACGACCAAACATCACATTATGAAGTTTTATATGCTTCCTTATAACTTTTTACCGGTCGCAAATACCGCGCGTCTCTTTTTCGAGTTATTCCATTCCGCAGGTGTCAATTATTCGGAATTTTTTTCCATACATACCTACCGCAATTTCTTCTTGCAGGCAATTAGCCATAATAGTTATTTTAAAACTCCTTCGTATGCAAAAAGTAATTGTTGGTGTAAGGCGGCTCGTATCGTCGCATCTGCACTGTGATCTTAAAGAATTTGTTTAAATATTTTAGGTTTATTTTTGATTTTACATAGTATGTGTGTCAATGGAACAAATGGTAATAGGATGTTTTAGAGTTTATTCAGGAGAAAATTATACCATACCATAAAAATTCCAAGTTAAAAAATAATTTAATCAACGCTAATAAAGAACCAGTTTATTTTAAAATATAAATAGAGTTTGTTTAACCATCCTTTGCCATTACGTCATAATCGGTGACGTATTCTGCTGTTTTACGTTTGTCGTATATTATTTGAATGTCATTTTACACATAACCTCAAAATTAAAATATAACTACTGACATATGTTAAGGATTGTTTTCAATGACCCATGTTAAGGTGTGTTTGTATTAATAAATTGGTAATGCCGAAAATTGTATTTTGCTTTATGGGTTGCGTACATTTTTACATAATTTAGTAATTTTTTTTTAACTTAAAGCCTCCTTTTTTTTAACTGATTTGTTTCAAATTTCTAGTTTGGGGATATAACTATTCATATTTTTAAAAATTGTATAGTAATTATTGTCTGTATCATTGTGTGAAATACTTTCGTAAGTATTCCTAAAAAATGAAAATAAAAACACATGTATTGGAGAAAATAGGCAATAAATAAATTTATTTCTGAAAAAACTCCCAATACAAATAGGAAAAAGGAACGAAAGAACGGATAAGAAACGTAAACTCAAATAGCATGTAATGAAATAAAATGCAAAATCTAAGCTTCATCACTGATAAAATCATCTTCATCATCACTCTGGGAGTCCGATTCATTCAGATCTATGTTAACAGGAAAAAAATGAGATGCATCAATGTATTTTTCTTTTTCCAAGTCATTATATTGGTTAATTGATTTGTGTGCCTGAAATAGTGCTTCCATGAAACATGTCCAGCATGAACTTTGATTTTGTAGCCTTTATCTGTTTCTATTCCACTAGTAACTGTTTTTTGAATGGTTCTAATAGATATGTCTAGAGCATCAGCAACATGCTATAAAATTTAATAAAATCAAATCAATAAACAGTTACATTTTACATAATACAGCTAGATACTTACGTTGTACACTGCATGTAACGGTAAAAGCGGTTTTCCAGCATATCTTTCTCTTGAAAAGTAATTAATCAACTTCAAAATTAAACTTTGCTCTTTCTTATTATACCGGGAAGGCATTTTGACAATAAACAATTAATTGAAAAAGGCGAAAATAATCAAAAATACTCAACAAATCAAAATATGACAACTTAACTGTCAAAAGTAATAAATAATCTGAATTAGTTAAGAAATACGTCAATGACGTCATAATTCCGTCTCATCCATTTAATGATGGAGAGATCGAGATGGATAATGTATGACGCAACGGCAAAGGATGGTTAAACAAACTCTACATAAAACGTTACATTCATTTATTCTCTATCCACACTACTTAACTAACCTTCAAAATAAAAAAAAACTAACTGAAAAAATAACTCTTCCTATTCTCTCTACTCACAAATGTCAAATGTCAGGATACTACCAACTTAAATTGTGGCGGTAAATTTAAATGTTTGAGATTATTTCTAAACTAATGACATTGGGCGTGGGGTGAATGGTATTTTAGATTCTACTGGCACTTTCATTTTTTTTAATACCTTTGACTATATCGATGTTTGCTTATGTTTAAGCGTTCCATAAAATACGCAGTAGTATTATTGTTCCTTACCGCTTACCGTAACTAAAGTAATGACCCTTAAAGCAGTTTTTGATAAATAATTTTTTTCTCTTCTCTGTAAAATCGGAAACACTGAACTCACGCCCTTCTCTATATGACCAATTCAATTTTTTCTACGCGACGTCACTTATGTGCAATGAAGTTACCGTCAAGCCATTAACTGCAAATGTGTAAAGAAGATATTACGAATGATTAACAGCTGTTAAATCTCACTTATACAGACAAAGATGGAGAAAACCATTATATGATAATTGGATAAAGATGAAAACTTGGACCTATCCACTGTGAATTCGCATTCAAAATCGAGAGAGATAAATAGATTATATTCCGCTGTTAGATAAAGAAAACGACTATTTTAAAGAGATCAGGTAATAATTTGCTGTTTGGTACATAAGTGCTGGGCACAAGCGTTCCTCATTAAGTGAAAGGTCGCGTCCGTGTCTGCTTACTGCATAGTTCACTGTCCCTGTTGTAGGTTGTACTCTGTAGAGCTGGTTGATGTTGATAATTTTCCGTGCTTATTTGTATTTGTAAAGATACGTAAACAAAGGTAAAAGTAAACACAATTAAAAACATATCGACCAAACGACATTTTATAAGCAAACGTAATCTATATTTGAAAGCGTCAATTTTATTTAGAGAAACTGGCCCACGTTAATATTATGCTGCAGCTATTACACATAAGTGACGTAGGTGCACTACAAGTTGCATAGATGCAGTAATTTTTAAATATCAATTTTGTCATAATAAATTGAAGAAAAAAACAGAAAAAACGATTTTTTCATAAAAAAAATTCGTTTTTTTCTCAAATAATGCAAAAAATGATGGACTAATATTTCAAGTTGAATTCCCCATTAGACAATAATGGGCTACTTATTCATCTAAAAGTAGCACAACACTGTCTAATTAATGTGTACCAAAAGTCAATTTTTTAAATTTAAAAACAACCAAAATATTGGGGGTGTACTTTGACTCGTGGTCACCCGGTATATGATAGGCCAAATTGCAAATTATTTCCTTTCCAAAATATATAAAATTTTACTAAGGATAACCTGGCAAGGAGAGTTGTAACATTTTGGAAAGCTAAAAAATAGGCGTTTTTTTATTTTTTATTAGAACTTTTTCCACATAATGTACAATATTAAACCTACATATATGTGAAAAGTTTGACCAGGAGCGCACAAGAAATTAATGCTTTACAGCGTCCCTAGAATTTTCTTTTAAACGTTCCGAAATTGATTTTGCACCAAAATACACTACTTTTCTGAAGTGCAGTTATTATTCAAATGTAAAAATTACTAAATTAAAAAATCGAAAATCCGGCCCGTTGATCTCTAAACATTGTAGCGATTTTAATGGTAAAAACCTGATTCTAGACGTTGCAAGAAATTTTTTTTTGATACTGACGTTTTTATTATTTTTTTAATTAAGTGAATTTAACAGTTTTATCAGTTCTAAGTTAGACAAAAAAGTTCTTGTTGAAAATTTTTTATAAAATTACATTACCGTTACTTTTGCTGAAAAGTAACGCATTAGATAAACGTTACCGTTACTTAAAAAAAAAAAAATAGCGACGACAAATGAGGAAAGGCAAGAAAAATAGTGAAAAATAGAAAAACAAAAAAAGTAAAACAGTGAAAAATAAAGTGAAATAACGAAAATAAAGCAAACTATGGATAAATAGGGAAAAATAGAGAAAAATCTAGAGTAATGGCGAAAAATAAAGGAAATAGGGAAAAAAGAAAAAAATGATAACGGAAAAATAAAAAAAAATATCTAAAAATGCGGAAAAAATAAAAAACAATATGAAAAATAGGGGGGAATATAAAAAACTGGCAAAAACGGGGGAAAAGACGAAAAAATAAAGTAATATAGGAAAAATTAATGAAAAATAGAAAAAAATTGAGGACAAAATAGGAAATATAGGAAAATAGGAAAAAATAATGATAATAAATAGAGAAAAATAGGTAATAATAAAAAAAGAAAAAGAAAAATAGAGAAAAATTGGAAAAGGTATAAAAAAATAGTGAAAAACAGGAAAAAGCTGAAAAAATTGGGAAAAATGGGAAAAAATTGAGAAAATACAGTAAATAGGCAAATATACATAGAAATGGGGAAAAATAGGGAGAAATACGAGAAAACAATGAAAAATATGGAAAATAGGAGAAAAAGCGAAAATGGGTAAAAATAGGAAAATATTGGGAAAAATAGATAAAAATTTAGAAAAATAAGGACAAATAAGGAAAAGTAGGGAATAACAGGAAAAAGTACGGAAAAAAATGGAAAATAGTGAAAAATAGATACAAATAGGGACAAATGGTGAAAAATATGGGAAAATAAGAAAAATATAAAGAAAAATATAAAGCAAAATATAAAGAAAAATATTGAAAAATAGGAAAAATATAGAAAGGCAAAAATACGGAAATTATCAAAAATTGGAAAAAGAGATAAAAACAGTAAAAAAATAAAAAAAAAGGAATAGAGACGGAGAGAGAGAGATATAATAAAACACATTTAGAGTTAAAAAGGTAACGTAAGGAAAGTTCCTAACGGGGGTCCCTCGACCGCACAATCGAGATATCGATGGAAATATCCATTTTGAGGTCCCCCAAGAAGATTGAAACCATTTCCAGCGCATGGTCTGTCTGTGTGTCTGTGTGTAATCTTCCACGATAACTGCCGAACCGTTTGACCAATCAAGCTGAAATTTGGTATGAAGGGTGGGTGTGTGCCTCGAATGCTACCATTAGTTTTTGGTCTGAATTGGTACTGTAGAAGGTCCTCAAGACCGACATTGATTAAATACACATGTAAGAATTTTTTACTTTTTTTAAATTTTATTGACAAACAATACACTTAAGTCATCTACCCCGACAGCGGCAATGGAAAGATTTCTGGGTCTTACTCCTCTCCATATATTACTTTAGCAGGAGGCCAGAATGACCTCCTATAGAGCCATGTCGGTGGCCGGTCAAATTGAGGGGGAGAGGCTATGGGACCACTCTGGACTGCTGCGAGAGATGAGTACTCACCACACTCTCGGAATGGTTTTGGATGAGCTCTCTCCCAGAACTCACATACAGAAGTCCTTCAACGTCCTTCTTCCGAGAAGAGACGAATGGGAAAGGGGGGAGATCCTCTTTCCAGGGACGGCTTATGTACTATACACAGATGGTTCAAAGACCCCAAGTGGTGTTGGAGCCGGAGTGTACAGCAGAAAACCGAGAGTTGACATCACAGTAAGCCTCGGCAAGTATGCTACCATCTTTCAGGCGGAGGTTTTCGCTATAGAATTGTGTGCAAGAGAGTTGGTAAACCATCATCTTGTCAACAAAAGTATTTATATTTTATCAGACAGCCAGGCAGCTTTAAAAGCACTGAGCTCCAGCCGACTGGACTCGAAGCTGGTGTGGAACTACATCGAATCCCTGGATAGCATTGCTACCAGTAACAGAGTAACCCTACTCTATGTATCTGGGCATGAAGGGGTGGAGGGCAATGAGAAAGCCCTTGCGAAAAGAGGTGCAGAATCCGAGTTCATTGGACCGGAACCATTTTTCGGCATAGCCAAAAGCAGTGCCAAAGACACTATCTGGAAATGGGCCGAGAGGAAAACTCTCCAGCACTGGAAAGATATTCCTGGGTTAGCTCACTCTAAGGCGTTTATAGTCAAACCCTCAGGTAGCACCCTATCGCAGATCCTAGAATGGAGTAGAAGTGATCTACGCATCCTAATTGGACTGCTTACAGGGCACTGTCGTCTGCGGTACCATCTGAAAAAGCTAGGTCTGAGTCAAACATCGGACTGTCGCTTCTGCAGTGTGGAAGACGAAACGGCGGAGCATAATTTATGCTCCTACCTTGCCCTGGAAATTAATAGGCTTCGTACGTTTGGTTTTGTACAGCTGGAGCCTACCGACTTCAAGGAAGCTTCACCTAAATCAACCATAGACTTCGTAAGAAGGTGTGGATTGTATGGTGAATTATAGCCCATAGGGGTGAGCCACAATAGGCCTCTGTTGGCCGCAGTGGAGGGGCGACCAAACGCTCCACTCACATTGAACCTACCTATCTACCTACACTTAAGTGCAAAATGTTGTAGTACAAAGTTTTAGAGCATAAAATTCCCAATGACTTTTGTCTCAAACTTTTTCCAGAATTTCCAAGAGTTGCGCCACTAGAGGGCGCGTAAAAAATGTGCATGTAGGTTTCTCTAGTTTTTCTTGATTTTGAGGACAAACAGTTCATTTTAGTGCAAAATTTGGCGCAAAGTTATAAAGCATCAAATTTTCCTTAACTTTTGTATTTTACTTTTTATCGAATTCCTCACAGTTTCGCCGCTGGATGGCGAGAAAAATACACATTTAGGATTTTCCATTTTTTTTAAAATTGGAGGTAAATTATGCTCTTTAGTGCAAAATGTTTTAGTGCAAAGTTGTAAAGCATAAAATTCAATACAAGTATTGTTTTCACACATGATTTTAAGAGATCATAATTGTAGCAGTGTGATATACAACGTGCGCATGCGCAGATTATGTCATTATCAACATTGAAATATCAATTCGGTAGACGTATTTACCATCGGCTCGCTATTTTTAATGTGTTCCATAACTTAATGTAATGCTAAGTATTTTGTAATTAAAATAATAATAATAAATAACCTATTCTCTACGGCCGAGCCGGGAAAGTTTTGGGGTGACACAGCCGATTTTTTTTAAATCATATCATTCTATTAAAATAGAGTTTCTAAATTGTTTTTTTTCCAATAAAAATTTCTACGTACTTCGGCCAAGAACATTATCATTGTCTCTCCTTATAAAGTTTTCGAAAGAAAAAAACTCTTATACAAAGTATCTGCCCGTCAGTCGGTCTGTCTGTCTGTATGTCTGTCTGAGTGTCTGAGACAAGATACTACTCAGAAATGGTAATAGATAGCGACTAACAATCAAGGGCAATCCATTTAGCATTGTTAGAAACCTCTAAAATGATATTAATTGTTGGCATATTATCTCAAGGTCATTTTAAATTTTCGAAATCTGGAAAAATTACGGGAAAAATATTGCCTTTTTTATTAATTTTATTTAAAATTTTGTTTTACCCAGAGCTCTAGGTCGTCTTTGAAAATCACCATATAACCGTAATCACCCGTAATTTCCTTTTAGGCCTGAATATAAGAATTTAGCCGAAACTAATCGCCTAATTATATTCTTTATGATTACGTATGTGGTACATGACTTTTCAGAATTTACGAAAGATATGATTAATTGTGTATTCTACATTTTCATTCAGATCGAATATAATTTTTTTTTAATTTTTAAAAACAATAAAAGAAAACTGTGTTTTTTAAACTGACCTCAGAAGAAGAGTGCGTAAAAATTCCCCGGAAGCAAGGAACCTTTTATAAAATGATTTAAAAATCTCCTCCTTGCGCACGAATGTAGGTTAAGTTGAACATTACAATTTACAAAATTATGCACCTGCCAGTGTGCGTTTTAGATCGATACTTTCTATAATTTTAAGATACTTCGAATTCGTTTAAAAAAAAAATAATAAAAAAACGTTTCATGAAAGCCACATTCAATTTTTATACTTCTTGTGTAAAAAATATTAGAAAAAAATTTACAGTATTCGTTTGTTCATAAAGAAGTAATATTAAACTCAATTTTTCTTCACTTATAACAAATTGCGCAGAAAATTGACAAACAAAAATATTATTTAACAGAGAGGAGCTAGGGTTTTTCTATTAAGCGTCTACAATTACCACCTTCAGTATTTTCCCTTATATTTCTTTAGATAGCATGCAATATTCGATTCTGACTGGAGCGACTGCTAAAAGTGAGATAAGACATAAGGGTGGGGGATCGTTTGTAACAGATTTGTCGAATAATTTTATTACCAATTATTTCTTTTAAATCTTAATTGTCAGTAGATAGAACGTCCTTTAACTTTAACGGTTCTGTAACTAACGACAATGACGTTTAGATTGTGACAATTGTATAAGAAATCAACTTGTTAAATTTTATTCTAAACGTCATCGCCTTTAGTTATTGAATCTTTAAAGTTAAAGGTCGTTCTATCTACTGACAGTTAGTCTTACTGGTGCTATACTTTAGATTTTAGATAACGGCACAAAAAATCTCTATGATCCAGAATACTGGAAATGTTAAGGCAGAAAATTAATTCTAGTATACATGATAATCAAATATCCCAAATTAATTTTTATTAGGGCTTCACACGAGATGAGATAAGACGAGAATTTCAAGAATCTTGTCTCGGTCTCGTTAGTTGAGAAAAAAATAAGTGAGAGTTTCAGTCTCGGTCTCGTATCGTAACTTTGTCTCGTCTCGTCTCGCCAAATCTCGTTATTGCTAGAACTTATTTCTAGTATAAAACGGGGTAATAATTAATTCTATTGTAAGTTATATATGCGTGATTATCTATTTATTTTTGTTTTTTATTTGGACGTTACTAAATCATTATCTATACAAATTATAATTATAAACATTGTAATATAATAATTCATATTTTCGCAAACATACATTTTACATTTCGTTAATAAAAAATGTTAATTAGTTTAAAAATATTATTTCATTATAAATTATTTTTTATATGGCAGATAACTAAACCTAACCTAACCAGACACCGTTTTAAAAAAAATTACTGTTGTCGAATTTGAACTGGAGGGCATATTAATGTTGATTTCGTTATAATACTCCTATTTTCAATAGAATTGTAAATTGTATTTAAAATGCTTTATTTGTCTGATGAGTTATTATTCTAGATATCTTTCACGAAATTTTTCTTTTAAATTCGAATTTATAATCTTCCGATTGTTTAAAATTTCAAACTCTTATAACGTTAAGAATGATAAACAAAAATAATAAGTAAACCTTCAACCTCTAACAACAAATGTAGTTTCTGACCCTTGGGTACCTAAGACTTAACTGGGTCATAAAATGTTATTACCCTCAAACTGTTTGGAAGGCTGCATCCGAGTTGCGTCCGATGGTCAGTAAAATGACCCTTTACCAGCCCAGGCGCGTTCCGCGGTCGGAAAGATAAGGCCGAAGAATAGCCGAGGTGCGTCCGTCTAACCCTTTGTATAACGTCGTATAAAAATGAACAATTGGACATTGAAATAAAACACTTATTTTCAATATAAAAGTAGTAGGTTCAAATTATCAAAAAATAGACAGCATAAAATTTACCTACCTATGTATCTAACAATAACAAAACAAGATGTATTAGGTATACCTACATACATACATTAATGTACAATACGTATAACTGGAAACTAAAAATAAATGTGCTACATTAACTACAAAAAATGTATGGATGTAAATAAAAAATTAAATGTATTATAAACTATTTTTTGGTAAAATATTTTGTGATAACATTTTCACAAACTCAAATCTATTTTTAGTGTGCCATTTTTGTATCAAATCATTTTCTCCTGTGTAGAAACTGCTCCTTTTGCAAAACTTCCCTTCTTTTTATTTTATTGCTACGCAGTTTTATATATACTTCGCATTGAACATTTTTGAGAGCTTCTTAGAACTGATTCAAATTTGGTCGAGAAGTATAAAACATTGCATTAAAACTCTATGTAAAATAAGCCCTATTTCAGGTAAAGTATCCAAGTGTAATTTTTTCGATTTTCTTAGAAATTCAAATACCCTGAACAGTATTTTCTAAAAATATAAGTAAGATCATTTTCTAACCATATAACGCACCTTGGCTGACACTTTTTGAACCATCAGTCGCATCACGGCTATGAAATTTTATTTGCGGGACGCACCTAAGACATTTTACT
Organism: Neocrepidodera transversa; assembly: GCA_963243735.1. Taxonomy (NCBI): domain Eukaryota; kingdom Metazoa; phylum Arthropoda; class Insecta; order Coleoptera; family Chrysomelidae; genus Neocrepidodera; species Neocrepidodera transversa. The sequence continues at coordinate 15,017,551 of OY725345.1, forward strand.
GACCGCCGGACGCACCTCGGTTCCAACGATTTGGAAGGGCAGGGTACGATTGCGCCGGTAGTACCTGTTTTAATCCGATACGGTCAAAGGGTGCTTTAATCCTATGGGATGATTGCGCCGGTAACAATAATTTTAATTTGATTTAGCAGCATTTAAACTCATTGAAAATAATATCACGCGATTAGGTTTCAGTTTACAAGTTCGTGAAATAGTGGCCGATTTTGAAGATTTTGTGCAGTAAAAGAAATTTGGCCACAGATAACATTGATTGGCTGTCGTTTTCACTTATCTCAAGCTTGGATGCGAAAAATTCAACAATTAGGCTTAATTACAGAGTATAAAAATCAAAATTCCCAAATAGGCCAAATACTGCATTGCATTTTTGGCTTAACATTTTTAGATCCATCGAATATGGGCGATTGTTTTACATTTAATTTCTGTTCAGAAGATATTAGTGATCCACGACTTACTCAATTTTGTGATTATATAACGATAAGATCCACAAACTGCTGCAAATCATTTCATTCGGCATTTAATAAATGTTTTTATCAACCACATCCAAATATTTTACAATTTTTTTACATTTTAAATGAGTACCAAACCAATGTATACGTTAAATTAAATAGTACTCATTTAAAAAGAGTAATTTCAAATAAAAAATAAAAAAAAAGTAAATATATTTACAAGAATTAATTGAAAATTATAAAGAAAACAGAATAGGAATGTATAATTTTGTAAAAATATCCTCGTATCATTATAACAGTTTATTTTAGATTTTGTATGTATGTATAATTTGTTAAAATATATTTTTTTATATATTAATCTTGATTTTATTTTAAAATGAAAAAATATTCCTCTTTTTTTCAATGGAATACCTATCAATGGAATACCTATATTATATTTATCTTTTTTTGGCGGCGCAATCGCCCCTTGGGATTAGTAGACTACCTGAAACAACCGGCGCAATCATACTACCGACTTAGGACAGCTCAGCTAATATCAGCGCAATCGTCCTATACCCGTTTGGAAGCCCTAAAAAATTCGATACAAATTAAGAGTGTCATTTTATATAAAATAAAATATTTCACAGATAGTTACCAGATTTTAGATTTCATAAATTTATCGTAACCTATGCAGACCTTTTCTTTATTATAAAAAAAATTAAATGTTTATACTGCTTCCTAGTTTTGGAAATTCAGAAACAAATTCTGACGAAATATAAACGAGACCAACGAGACTCCGTATGTGGTCTCGGTATCGCCTAAATAATTTTCAAAAAAGTCTCGTCTCGCTCTCGTCTCGGTTTTACGAGACGAGACGAGACAAGAAAAGTATCGTTCTCGTATGAAGCCCTAATTTTAATGTTCAACATTCGTTACTATTTGAATAAAATAAGTCGTTTTATCAAATCACTACGAAGCTGACCAGACTTTACTGAGCTGGATTTTTTATATGGAATTATATAAAATGCAAAATATATACCAAAAAACGTTGGAAAATTGGAAGGAAGAATTGGTGGTGGAATTAAAGAGATAATACTGTTAAAAATATTTGATGACGTCATCACGAGATCATGATGGCGTCATCATATAAATAAGTATGTTCAAAAGAGGCCCAACTGAATTTATAATTTTACGTGTCTCAGCGTTTTTTGATTAAACATCGGCTAAATTAAATTAAATCCATAAGGTTATCCATATCTCAAATGTGGGCCAGTGTTCAATAAATGAATTAAACTCTAGTCATGTACCACATACATATACTAGGGCACATGGTTGCCCTAAGTCTACGGGTTCCAAGTTGGACGACTTTTTCTAACTGTTGGCTCCTTCCTGATGTTCTGATATTTTTGCCGAACCTGGAGGCCATGTGGCCCCTTTAGATGTCATAAGGATCCTGTGGTTACTAAGATCCTTCAAACTTCAAATTTCCCTATCATTTCCTTGTTGGGGTTATCCAACTCCATTGTGTGAATTCTCCATACTGGAGATTTTAAATTTTCTTTTAAAATCAATTAATTCCTTTTAATATTAATTTTCCCAGTTAATTTTCATGTTCCACAATTTTCTATTCTACTTACCACTTTTTATTCCCCATATGACACTCCTTCTCTAGTCCCCCCCTTAGCATTAAAGCTACTCTCTTAATCATTATGTAAACTGTTAAAGGGCCAGGCACTTTTCTTATGGCGGTTGGGTCCCGGGCCGATTTATTTTAAATTTGATATATATATTTCTCGAGTCATATGCATTATTTTTGCTCATTGCACCATGACTCTAAAAATACAGGGTAGCTCAAAAAATTGGCATTCAATACATTAACTGTTTACTCTAATAATGAAGTTAGTAATTTTTGGTTTATAAATACTCATTTGAAAACATGAAATATAATCAACGATGCGTTTAAACTGAATTTTGTGGATTGTGGGTTAAATGCATTCTTCGCGTAACTAAAGACAAACAAATAATTTAAACAATAGTTTCGTTTCGTTAATATAAATATGGACAAAATTAAGTGCGCAGAATTTCTTATTAATTTTAAAGATAAAAAAAGATTTACTAAATAATGCAAACTAGTCATTTTGTAGCATACTATTTGTTGTATTTTAGGAAAATAAAAATAACCGAAATTATAATTGCTCCTTACTATAATTTAATGCGAACATTTTCTTAAATAACAGATATAAAATCAAAAAACTTAATCTTAAAATTGGCGATAATTTGTATTGAGTATATTTTTTAGATTAAAACTACGTCTTTAAATTAAGCGTGGCGATAATTTTATGTCTATTTTTTTTAAATTATAACTACGTCTTCAAATTAATCAAAGATTGGTAACACTGCTCTTGCGCGGTTTATTTATTGTAGTTATGAGATTCTAATAAAAATTACCATGTGTGCTTCATTAGTATAAAGTTAAACGATCTCTGATTTCAAAAACCTAACCTAGGCTAACTTTGCACAAATTGACCCATGAACTATTAAGACCTATGACCCACGACCTATAATACACATGAAACATGACTCATGATACATAATACCGGTTGTCCCATCAAAATCCGAATATTAATAACCAAGTTAGTTCCTAATGCCCTTTTCGTCTTTGGGTCTGCGCATGATTTTTCTTCTACGTCACATTTGAAATATACACACTAGAGTCAATTTTATAATTATTTGATTTTCTAGCTTTTGTATAAACTTTGTATATACAGTATGAAGTTGGAATCATAGGAAAACTTTTTTATTATTAATTTTAGGAAAAAAAGTTATTCTTTATAAAAAGTTCTGCATTATCTAAAACCTAGAATACAGTCATCAAATATCAAATTTTTTCAATGGTATACGAGGTTTGTCAAAAAATATGACTTTTACTCAAGAGTAAAGTAGCTTTAAATTTGACAATATCGAAAAATGTTACTAAAAAAAGTTGATCAGAATTAAAAATTACGTTTAAATATGCAAGTACATCCATTTAAATTAAAACTTCAGATAATTTTATTTTTTACTAATATTTCTATTTTGAATGAATATTTATCTCTTGTGATTACGAAACACATGAAAAGTTTTTCGATGTTTTCTAATAATTTTGCATATTTAAAATATTTCAACGTAATTTTTAATTCTGATCAACTTTTTTTAGTAATATTTTTTTCCTAAAATTAATAATAAAAAAGTTTTCCATATGATTCCAACTTTTATCAAAAAATCTAAGTATGGGCTAAAGAAAAGCAAGTTTAAATAAAATCGATTAAAATAAAATAAGAATAATAGTAACGACTTATTTTTTAAGAGAACTTGGTAAGTTTGCTTGCACGAAATTCAATTTTAACGCATTGTTTACTATATTTAATAATAATAAAAAAATAATAATAAGTATTAATCATCCCCTACATCAATAAAAAATCAATGCAATAAAAGGTATTCATCAAATGCCCAAAATAAACGAAATCTTGAATGTCGTATAGTCTGGTACTCATTATCATTTCTTAGTCATTTTTAGCCATTTTTTAGCCATTTTTTTATTTTTTATTTATGCCATCTTGGGTTTCCCAACGGTTCTAATGCTTTCTAGGTAAGTTTAACCTATTTCATCAATTTTTTACAATTTAATAAAACCTGCTGGAGTTTTTATAAAAATTATATGCCATGTTTAGCCTGTTTTGTCAATTTTCTAGATTTTTTTTTTGCCATTTTTTGCAATTATTTAAGCTAGCTTAGGTTTCTCAACGTTCATAATGGTTTCAAGCTAAGTTTAGAATGTTTCATCAATTTTTTGATTTTTTTAAAGCCTGTTGTAGTTTTTCACGATTTTTAATAGTTTTGAGCTGTATTTTTGCTTGTTTTATCTCATTTTTTAGCTTTTATTAAGCTTGCTATACTTTTTTACGGTTTTTAATGGATTTATGGCATGTTTGGCCGTTTTGTCAATCTTCTACAATTTTTGTAGTTATATGTATTGAAAGTCATTTTTTTGGACCACCCTGTAGTTCTAGAGTCATAACAAAAGTGCATGGTCCTTTACAAATATTTTCAACCGTTTTATGGTAAGCTCTTTTCAAGGGCGTCGATAAACTTTTTTCTTTGGGGGGGGGGGGTAATCAAAAGGTAAATATCTATATAGAATAAAAAATGTATAAATAAATAAAAAACCTTATAAAATAACTGGAACATAAATCTTTTTGGCAAGAAAACAGTAGGTATTTCTTTAACATAAAAAATAAAAAAATATGTAAGCATCACAAAAACAAAAGTTATACTCTTTATGACACGTCGAATTATTATGTACTATAAGATCTTCATCTTTACCATAACGTTTCAAATATTTTTGAGGCGGGCTTATTACGAGTTTTTTAAGCGGTGTGGCCTTATGAATACCCTCCAGATTTTGCAAATAAAACGCATGATTTACAGAAAACACCATCCAAAGATTTCGAAACAGTTAACCATGAAAATGAATCTAAATGATTTTGCGATAAATAACATTTAATGTCTTTATTATTTTTACGGTGAATTGAGTAGGGAAATTTAAATTCCCTTCCGGGAACGAAAGCATTTTGTAATATATTTAAACAGATAAACAAGTTAACTGGAAAGAGTAATAGGGATAAATAGGACAAAATTTCATTATTTATGTCAACTTTCTTTAATATGAATTACATTTTAATTTTTAAAACGCATATTAGATTTCAATAGGAGTTGGCCATTCGACCTGGTCCGCTACTTATTTTTCTGATCTGTTGTGGACTCCGCATCGGCACTCGTTATAGCATATCTTACTTAAATTTCCCAATTTTTTATTTATAATTAAAAACATGGTGAATAAAGTCATAAACAATAAAACCTAATTAAACATACCCTATATATTTCAGTCATCAACATTTATATATAGTCAAATGGCGCCGTCAATCCTCAGTAAGTAGCCACGGAGCGCCACGGCAAATAATAATAATAGCCGTCCCTTCCCCGCACAAGCGTTTGGATTCTGGGGTTCAGGTGAAATGTAGGACGAGTATTATTATTATTATTAATATGTTATGTAAGAATTCTTTTCTTTATTTACCTGTTTAATTTTTTTCTGCTAATCATCAGCTGAAATATTGTCAATTTCTTCTGTTATCAAATTTGCAACCATCCGGTCAAATTTGGGAAACACAATATAACGCCTAATTATTTTTTTTTATTTGGATGTCTCAATACCCCTTCTCGAGACCATTTCATCAATAATCTATCTTTTTTAAATAATTTTGTGCCTAAATCTTCAATATTGCTTACATCACCCCTATGCATTTTTTAAGAAAACAGGCTATAAGTTTTGCACCGTGATCCCAATCGCAAAAATACTATTTTATTTTGATACATAGGCACAGTGTATTTGTTCTCGAATTTAAAGTGGCCACATGTGTCCAGATGTTTTAGAATTTGTTCTACTGCCTACCTTCTTTGATGTTTTTATAGCATTTTTTTATTCTCGTAAAGCGATGAATTCTACTAAGTATTTATTATATTCGCAGTAATTCGCTCACATTACAGACATATGCAACAAGCTTCTTGGGGGGGGGGGGTAACTACCCCCATTACCCCCATTATCGACACCCTTGGCTCTTTTGGTTTGTTTTTATTGTTAACTCACTTCATTGAATTGTATCTTTTAGGCCTGAAGATGGCTTGTAAGCCGTTCCCTATTTTTTGTTAATTATATTTATGTGGTACATGACTAACTGTCAGTAGATAGAACGTCTATTAACTTTAAAGATTCAGTAAGTAAAGGCGATGACGTTTAGAACAAAACTTTAGAAGTTGATTTCTTGTATAATTGTCACAATCTAAATGTCATAGAGTTTTATTTCATTTATTAAATTAGATTAGATATGTAAAAAACTCACACTGTATATTGTTATTTGTGGTTTATTTGTTCTATATTTGGATTATTGTAGTACAGTTTAGTAAAAAAAACTGTATATTTATAAAATAATTTTATTCAAAAGTAGGTAATAAAAAATCTACATGTTTCAGTAAAATTAAGACTGGGCTAATTAATATTCTCTATTATCGTTCTGATATTAATTTTCATCGAACGACGGAATTTTTATAACCCTTAGAAACTGTTAACTCTAAAAGATTCATTCCATGCATGGCGTAAGTATATTCATGTGGGGTGGTTATAATGAACCGTATAACAGACGCAACATGTGGGGACCGAGGCACACGCTCAGGTAAATGTAATCCTTTATTCATTTCTGTAGACGGTCGAGATTTTTTACTGGCGATAACAAAGGAGATTTGAAATAATGGCGAAAAAAAAAAGCGGCATCGGCCTTATTGCGATACGTACCATCATTTTTGCATTTCCTGGAAATAATTTAGACGTTATTTTTATTTTTTTTTAATATATACCGAGTATATTATGTGTTTTGACTTAAAACGAAAGAATCTGGTTTCAAAAATTAGATCACGCATTTTCCGTTCTCAGAAAATGAAAAAATCATTTTTTATAGATAAAACAAGTCTTTGATAATTTACCATTTGGGGCTGTTCATAAAATACGTTCGCTAAATAGGGGGAGGGAGGGGTATTGCTTAGCGTGACGAGATGTGACAAAGGGGGTGGGGGGATCTAAAGAACTGAGACGTTCGCAGTTGATCAATTTTATTTTAAATTTTTTCTTAACTTGGCAGTTCTTAAATTTTTTTCAATACCATAGAACTCATTCTCAAGTACTTAAAATCCTATAAACAAATATATGGATAGTCTGCTTATGTTGTCATAATAAAGACAAAGTTTTTTTTATAATTATTTCAACAAACATTTACTTATGTTTAATAAAACAATTTTTTATATTTTTACTGTTAAGGCTTCACCACCAAAAAAATTTCTTAAATTCAAAATTTATTATGTCAATGTCGACTGTCACTTGTCATTCCTACATCTCAAATTTGTACTGTGATGTAAGCGATGGTACGTGAACGGCATCAATCAATTAAAAATTCAATCAATTGATTAATTGATTAATAAATCAATTGCAATTAATTTAATTGCAATTAAAAAGTAATGACAATTAATTGTTAATTGCACTTTCCAATTAATTTATTTAGATTAAGCAATATTAATTGCAACTTTCAATTAAATCAATCACAATTAAATTAATCACAATTAACTTTTTTAATCATTATATAAAATAATTAAAATTAACAATTAACCCATTCGTTGTAAGTTTTATGAAACTGCGTGGTGACATAAAAATTATTTATAAATGTTTCTAAACACTATGTAGGTTACAATTGTATACATTACCCAAAATTGTTTTTTGGTCATAACTTCTAATTTTTGTATGAGAAAAACAAAATGGGGGCTCCAAGATGGCGGACGAGAAGTGTAATTGTAGTTCGATTCTTTTACAAATCGGTCTGTGGGTCTAAGGTTAATTTTTTGTCAAAATTAACAAATTCAAGATAGCGGACGATATTTGGTACGTAGATGTCTTTGGGGTCGGAATAAATGAATTTTTTGTCAAAATTAATAAATTTAAGATTCATTGTAGATTTGATAGAATACTAAAAGTAAATAATCGGTTGTGTCGCCCCAAAACCTTCTCGACGAGTATCCAGAGACGAATACTTTTTCGCATATTTCATGTTAAAGTTTCAAACTTTGACATTTTTTAATTTTGACAGATGACAATTGGAGAAATAATTTTGACTGTTCTGAATAGAGTTTTACATGGGCTTTCAAATGACATATTACAATCTGTCAAACAAGAATGTGACTGTCATTTTTTGACAAAAACTAACTGGTTCTTCCAGCGATTAACCGAAACCCATTTTATCGAAATTGGTTCAAATTCATGAAGTACTTTATCGGATATTTAATGTTAACATTTCAAACTTTGACATTTTTTTGACAGGTGACAAAAATAATTTTGACTGTGCTTTCAAATGACATATTGCAAGTCAAATTCCGCGGGACATATTGCTTCTGTCATTTTTTGGCGGTGACACTTGGATTTCACAGATCATGTACAAAAACTAAAGGGTTCTTTCGAAGGATATCATAAAGCCATATACCAAAATTCAGCTCAATCGGATTAAACGTGTGGCCTCTATCGTGAAAGAATACAGACAGCCAGATAGACACACAGACAGACAGATTCGGTTTAGACGATACTGTAAATACTCACACTCACTCCTAAAGTAGAGTTTTCACAATGGCGGACTGCCGATTAATCACAAATCCCGTCAACCATCTTGAATTTATTCATTTTGGCAAAAAAATTATTTCAGATCATAATAACCACCATATACCAATTTTGAATAAAATCGGATCATAATCACAAATCTCGTCCGCCATCTTGTAGCCGTCATTTTATTGTTTTCTCTAATAAAAATTTCATCTGATTTACATATGTGTGCAAAATTTGACCCAAAGATACAAGCATGTCAAGCTAAATAAAAGCTTGTAAAAATGAATTAATTGCGCCTACTGCAATTGAAAGTTAATTGTAGTGCTCACAATTAACAATTAATTAATTAATTGTTAATTGTATTACTCACAATTAACAATTAATTAATTGTGGTTTTCTTTTCAATTTTTCCTAAACTACAATATTTTATGTGTTTAACTACTTATAATCATGGCCCATTCGTGGGACCATTTCTTAAATTTTTAAATACTGTATCAGACTGTAACTTGTTAACTTTCGACCATTGAATATAAATATTTTAGGCCTGATGATGGCTTTTTAGCCGAAACTAGTCGCCTTCTTCATCTATCTTCCCTTTTAACTAATTTTAATACACGTTGTGGTACTGACTTGGGGCGTTTTATTTTTTGATTAAAATACTTTGACCACATTTGAGACATCGATAACATCTTCGATTTATTAATATACATAGTTTATCGTAGATGTAGATTATTCTATAAGTTTGTTGTGTTCGTGTTGAAATGGCTGAAACTATAATTAGTTCAAAAATAGTAGTTATTGAAAATTATAAATTTCGAAAAGCGAATGTTTTGATAAGTGGAAAAGTTCGGTACAGATGTATAAATAAAACGTGCTGAGGTAAAATTTACACAAATATAAGTGATGATAGTGTTTTAAACGAAGAAAGTGAATCCCTTCACAATCATCTTGCGGATCCTGATGAAATTATTAACAATTATGTTAAACGAAACGCACTTGAACAATTAACGGAAAGACCAACGACAATTTTGTTTTAATGAAAAGTAAGGATTTCTTTTTTATTTATTATGATATAAAATACAACCTTAATATTTTGTAGAAGAATCTATGAATGTTGATCTAACAACAAAATATATAGACTACATACGACACAATATTTATGTCTCAAGAAAAAGTATTAATAGTGTTAATAAATTAGTAAAAGCATTAAAAATTAACATCCAATGAAAAGAAAATTTGTTAAACATATTAAGAAATAATTTAGATAATGGTAAAATAACTATGGCGTATTATTTAAGATGTGTATGATATAAATTTCTACCTACATTTATACAATATTGTTAAAAAATTTATTGGAATAAAGGAATATCGTGTTTTTTACATATTCAATTAATTATTACAGTAGAGTGACCATCGCGATAACTTTTGAATGTACATTTGGAAGTATGTAAGGACCAATATATAAAAATTTACCAACCATCGGATGTACGCTAAATTATTTCTTTAACAAAATAGTATCGGAATTTTTTTTATTATCTCAAGAAATATATATTTTTGAAAAACTAACTGTTTTTAGAAGAATTGAAAATTTTACAAAAAATATAAATAAAGTTTATAAAATAAAAAATGAACAAAACTCGTTATAACTGTTGATCTAATTGATAACAGAAAAAAAAGTAGAAAAAAATGGAAAGAATTGTAGAGCTTGATTGATTTGATTGCTCCGAATTTCGCTACGCACGATGGATGGTAGGAAAAATAATAATTCCAACTTTGCTCAACCATCCACTACGAGCCACTTCAAACAAGTTCTCTGAACAACGAGAGAAATAGAAAAAAGTTTGAGACAAAAAAATTAGTAAAAATGTACAAAGGAAAAAAAATAAAAAAAGCTGAAAAAAAAATTGGAACAAAGAAAACAGTAAAAAAAAGGAGAAGAATCTGACGAGCTTGATTGATTTTATTGCTTCGAACCTCGCTACGCTCGGCTCGGAGTGGATATTGGGATAAAATTTAAATTGATAATGTTAATAATAATTATAACTTTCCTCTACCATCCACTTCGATTGACGCATAGCGAAATTCGGAGCAATGAAATCAATAAATAGCTTTGCGAAAAAAGAGGAGAAAATGGAAATGGTCACTTTTCGCTGGCGGAAGTCACCCTACGGATTAGATCTGCTACAGGTAATTATCGCAAGTCACCGGCACCGTTTGGTGATATATAACTTCAAATCTAGGGAAAAGATACCATATTTAGTTTTCTATCAATTTGTGAAAATCGCAATTTGTAAACTTTTTTAGATTTTTCCAAAAATGGCTTTAAGTGAAAGCATGTCAAAAAATTGACCATTTCAAATGTATGAATTCGTCTCAGATTGTATCAAAAATAAGTTATTCTGTATGTTTTGAATTAAAACTAAAGAATCAGGTCTCAAAAACTGGCTCACACATCTTCCGTTCTCATAAAATAGAAAAAATCTTTTTTTTTATATAAACCTCCTTTTTTGATAATTCACTAGTTGGTCATTTAGTGATTTATTAACTTCGAATCTGGAGAAAAGATACTTCATTTAGTTTTCTATCAATTGGTGAAAATCACGATTTTTAAACATGTTTAGATTTTTCATAAAATGGTTTTAAGTGAAAGCATGCCAAAAATATTGACAATTTCAAATTTTTAAAGTCGTCTCATATTATATTAATAATAAGTTAATCTGTGTGTTTTGAATAAAAAGTAAAGAATCTGGTCTCAGAAACTGCTGGCTCACGCATCCTCATTTCTCAGAAAAAGAGAAAATTTTTTTTTTAGATAAACCTCCTCTTTGCTAATTCACCAGTTGGTTATTCGATAATCTATTAACTTCGAATGTGGGGAAAAGATACTTTATTTAGTTTTCATCAATTGGTGCAAATCGCAATTTTTAAACTTTTTTAGATTTTTTAGAAAATGGCAGTAAGTGAAGGCATGTCAAAAAGATTGACCATTACAAATTTTTAAATTCGTCTCAGATTGTATTAAAAATAAGTTATTCTGTGTGTTTTGACTTAAAACGAAAGAATTTGGTCTTAGAAATAAAAAAATCGTTTTTTTTTTATAAACTTCCCCTTTGATAATTCACCAGTTTGTCATTTGGTGATCTATTAACTTCAAATCTGGAGAAAAGATACCCCATTTAGTTTTCCATTAATTGGTGAAAATCTCATTTTTTAAACTTTTTTAGATTTTTCAGAAAATAGTTTTTAGTGAAACTATATCGAAAATATTGACTATTTTAAATTTATAAATTCGTCCCAGATCGTATCAAAAATAAGTTATTCTATGTGTTTTGACTTAAAATAAAATATCGGGTATCAGAAAGTAGCTCATGCAACTTTTGTTCTCAGAAATAGAAAAAAACCTTTTTTTTAGATAAACCTCCTATTTGATAATTTACAAGTTGGTCATTTGGTGATCTATTAACTTCAAATTTGGAGAAAAGATACCACATTTAGTTTTCTATCAAATAATTAAAAACGGAATTTGTAATGTTTTTTAGTTTTTTCAAAAAATGGTGTTAAGTGAAAGCATGTCAAAAATATTGACCATTTCAAATTTTTAAATTCGTCTCAGATTGAATCAAAAGTAAGTTATTCTGTGTGTTTTGAATAAAAACTAAAGAATTTGGTCTCAGAAATTGGCTCACGCATTTTCCGTACTCAGAAATATATTTTTTTTTGTTTTAGATAAACCTACTCTTTGATAATTCACCAGTTGGTTATTCGGTGATCTATTAATTTCAAATTTAGTTTACTTTTAATTAGCGAGATTCGCGATTTTCAAAGTTTTAGATTTTTCAGAAAATCTTTTAAGTGAAAGTAAGTCGAAAATATTGAGCATTTCAAATTTATCAATTAGTCTCAGATCGTATCAAAAATAAGTTATTCTATTTGTTTTGACTTTAAACAAAAAATCTGGTTTCAGAAATTGGCTCATGCAGCTCCCGTTCTCAGAAAAAGAAAAAAATCTTTTTTTTTTTAGATAAACCTCCTCTTTGATAATTCACCAGCTGGTCACTTAGTGAGCTATTAACTTCAAATTTGGGAAAAAGAAACCCCATTTAGTTTTCTATTAATTAGCGAGATTCGCGTTTTTCAAAGTTTTAGATTTTTCAGAAAATTCTTTTAAGTGAAAGTAAGTCGAAAATATTGAGCATTTCAAATTTATCAATTAGTCTCGGATCGTATCAAAAATAAGTTATTCTACATGTTTTGGCTTTAAATAAAAAAATAGAAACCTCTTTGATAATTCACCAATTGGTCATTTGGTGATCAAAAGAAATGTCTCAGAAATTGGCTCACGCAACTTTCGTTCTCAGAAATAGAAAAAATATTTTTTTTTTCGGTAAACTTTCTCTTTCATATTTCATAGTCTAGTCGCGAAGTGAGTTTTCTGCGAAAAATAGTTAGAAGGGTAAGAAAAATATGAGCGATGGTTCATTCGACGCGGATTGCAATTCTGAGAAATGTCTCATGTCGATTTTTTTCTGCAAATAAAAATTGTAATTGTTATTAACAAAAAACGAAAAAAAGCCGTTTTATTTTTTGATGATTAATCAAAAACTGTACAAGATAGCGGGAATTTCAAAAAAGATCCTTAAAGAGGAGGAAATTTCAAAAAAAAACTTCTGGCTCTCCGACCTCTAGCTCTAATATTTATAATATTATAACACATTTTGAACTAAATAAACAATGAAATTATTAATGAAAAAAAAATTTTTTTTAATTATATTATGAGCCATCAATAATTATTTTTAAAGACAAAATTATTTCTAAAGTAATAATTTAACTAATGCAAATATGAAAAAAACCAATAAGAAATTTTTTTTAAGAAAAAAAATTATTTGTTCATAAACGATTTAAAAACAAATAGCGTTAAAAAATCTTATCCACAATAATTGAATCTTTATTTCTAATATAAAAACAGCTATATAAGTAAATTTAGTAACAATTTTACGATTTTTCATTTTTTGTTAACTTAGAAAACTCGTTATAAACAATATAAACAAATTTTAAATAATTTTATAGCGCCATCGTATCGAGTACACTCATAGAAAATAGTCCAAGAGGCGAAAATTTTTTAGGGTGATTATTTAAACAATTATCCAGCTTTCAATGAAGTAAGGGATATGAAAGAAAATAGTTAATTAACAATAGGCTAGCTTTTTGAAAAATGTTTCTCCAACGGGGCTTTCAAATTTTTAAATCAATATTTAGTGCAACAAATTAAAATTATAATTATTAGAGCTAGAGGTCAGGGAGTTAGAAGTTTTTTTTTTGAAAATTTCCTACTCTATAAGGATCTTTTTTGCAATTCCCGCTATCTTGTATATTTTTTGAGTTATAATCAAAAAATAAAATTGCTTTTTTTTCGATTTTTGTTAATAACAATTACAATTTTTATTTGCAGAAAAATATCGATATGACACATTTCTCAGAATTGCAATCCGCGTGAATGAGCCATCGCTCATATTTTTCTTACCCTTCTAACTATTTTTCGTAGAAAACTCACTTCTCGACTAGACTATCACGAGTTGGTCATTTATTGATCTATCAACTTGAAATCTGGAGAGAAGATGTGTTTTAACCTAAAACAAAAGAATCTTGTCTCAGAAATTATTTCACTTATGTTCCATTCTCAAAATAGACGAATTTTATTCTTCATATTCTTTTGAAAATTAAGTTACTTGATAATAACAACACATTATTATTATTCAGTTAATTAAAAAAAATAATAGATGGGATCGCAAAGGAATGCTTTCTGGAAGTATACTTATTAAATACAACTCTATTTTTTTTTAATTTGTAACGTTGTTTGTATTTAGTGATAATTTGATGAAAATGAGAAGAGAAAAGAATGTCATTTATCAAATAATAACAACTCTAATCGAAACTGATCGAGTCAATAAATCCTAATTTCGTAATTATAGTCCTATCCATATTAGTGAGACATCTCACAAAGGACTTCTTAAATACATATACGCGGCTACAATTAACGTGGTTCACCAACAACCAAATGTCGCGAAGCACGCGTAAAAACGCTGGCTACGCAATAAAATGCCAAATATCCTTAATACATTTTTAGTTTTAAGCGGAACCAAGCTTTTAATGGACATACTTCGAATTTTGTTGGACTCTGAATATTTGCGCGGATCTTTTGCCCATTGATTTTTGTTCTATAAAATTACGTTGAAACATTTCGTTCGACCGCATTTACTGGAAGTGCTTTACAAACAAGGCATCCTTTTGTATTTTTTTCACCAACGCTCACCAACAGATAAATAAAAGTGCCTGCACTTGACCGTTTTTCCGCAGAGGCGGACTAAGAAAATATTAAGACCACTCACCGGCTATATTACTAAGCACCATAAATTGCTATTTCTATATACGAGAAGGTATTTAATATTTTATTATTTTCGAAGTTAATAATAATAAAATTTAATGTCTTTATCTTCTGACACGTACTTATGAGTTTTTATTGTCTTTAAACTGTAAAGATTCTTTTTGCCAGACATATTTTTCTGCAGGCAAAAACTAAACTACCGAAGATGACGCTTTACTGCTAATTGGTAAAGATTCTTATTGAAATTTACCGGTATGAGCATTTACCATTCATATTTTTGCAATTTAAAATTGAAGAGTGGGTCCAATTTGCCAAGCACACGGGGGGAAAAAATTAAACAAAAATGGTTAATTATTTAAAAATCATAAAATATAATATAAAACATAAAATATATTGCTCTATTTAAAAAAAATCAAAATGGTTTGTAGAATTATGTTTATTGAGAAAAATATAATGTAAAATTTTGTACTTTGGGTTCGCTCGAACAGGGCCGCAGAGATACGTGACGGGCCCTGGTGTACACAAAAATTCACAGACCTCCTAAATGACCCATCATTAAGTACCTGTATTTAAAGGGGTTAAGAGGTAAGCAGATTTATGAAGATATGCTTAATACCTTGTATACGACGGTAAAAAATTGTGCTGCAAGCTTCAAACGAGATAAATTTTTCATTGAAGATGAAGAGGAACTGGTAGGCCAGTTTCTGTATCCGTCTCTGAAAATGTCGATGCAGTTCATGACATGATTTTACCAGACTTTAGAATTAAACTGAAACAAATATCTGAGGCACTGAAAATTTCATATGAACTCGTCCATTATATAGTTCACGACGATTTGCATATGAGAATAATTTATACAAAATGGATCCCTAAATATCTGAATGCTGACAAGAAGCGTGCAAGAGTAGAAGCATCGCGTTCGATCTGTGCTCGGTTTTAAAAAGATGTAGACCTTTTAAGCCGTGTTGTTACTATGGATGACACTAGGGTACATTTCTACGACCTAGATAGTCTGATTCTCCAGGCCTAAGAAGTTTCGTGTTCAAAGATATGCTGGAAAAGTTCTCGCTTCAGTTTCCTGGGATTACCACGGAGTAAATCATATTTGATTATTTGGAATAAAGTAGAGCAATAACTGGGGATTACTATTCAACGTTACGACTAATCTACGAGAAGATATTAAGTAGAAAAGACGCGGGAAGTTGTCCAAAGGTGTTTTGTTTTTGCAGGACAATGCCTCTGCACACAAATCGCATGTGCCATGAAAATAATTTTATTCACCAGATCTGGTTCCGTCCAACTATCATCTCTTTCCTAAACTGAAAACAGTTTAAAAGGTCGTCAATTTTCTTCCAACGAAGAGGTTATAGAAGATGTGGAGGCCTTGTCCCCCCTTTCGGATTATTTATATTCATTTTGCTTGATCTGCGAACGATTTCTTCGTTTTCAGAACAGTCTAGGGCGGCTATTCTCTAATTTCAGTGAATATGAACATTTGTAGTGAGAAGAATACGCTCACACCACATTCCCCTCTCAGGTAATGTAAAAACGCTATTCTAGAATTACGGTGAGCCTGCAGTGATGTGATATGATCTTCGCAGAGTTTCCAATGCTTATTTCTATATTTCAACCAATAGAAGAGTTGCAAAAGATAGATTAGTCAACTTAAAATAACTAATGTCAATCTGGACGTAACTTTATAGTTCTAAACAAATCATTTTAGAATGGAGATAACTGTTTTAAAATGGTGTCGGCCAACTTGCGCCCGCTCATTAATTCAGCCAGTTTGCGCCCAATGTATTAAGGGTACCTGCTGGATGGCCTGTTTGCGCTCACCGTAATAATTCTTAGAAGAATTTATTTTGTATTAAAAATCATAGTTAAAAGGGGGATATAGAAAATTAGGAATTACCCAGCGAATTAGAATCTATATATTGAAGTGCATTGGAATTAAAAAGATTTTTATTTCATCGTTTTCTATAGTGACATTTGACAACAGTTTTCAGTTTTCGCGTAAACAGAAGATAATTGTAATTATTTTTTAAATGTTTGAGATAAATAAGTTCTCACTCTTAAATGCTTTAACAAATTTATAAATATTTTTTTGTAAATAAACGTTATAGTTCAGTATTCTGATGAATATAAAAAAGTATAAATTAAGTTTAAAATAATTGTTATCAATTTTGACTTGCAATGTATTTTTTAGCGACTTCAAGATTATCTTGATTCGAAAATTTTACTCATGAATATAAAATCCCATAAGAGCGGTTGAATTTTTCCCAAAAAATTTCACACCTAACTAGTAGCAACTGAAAAAAATTCTGGAAATTTTTCTCCTCCTTGGAGTAAAGGAGCATGAAATTACACTGGAAATTTTTTGACGTTTATAGTAAAATAACATTTACATTTACCATCCAAAAACCGTCATTGTCCTAGTATTTTTTGTAATATTTCGGTGTCAAATTTTCTTACCGAATCCCTCACGTGCTTGAATTTTTAAATACATTTATCCCTATAATTTTCAAAAAATTCATGTACTCAAAAAATTTCCGGCAATAATTTTAAAGCTAAAAGGTATGTCGCTTCCAATTTAACAAATAACTATTTATTTATCAAATAAATTAACAATAATAAGAGAAAGAAAACGCTCTACTTTATTTCAGTTTATTCGAACATATTCATAAAATAAAATAATTATATCTCTGTATTTTGAGATTTCTCAACATTATGTTTTTATTTACATGTTATGATTCTAATGGCAATGCGATATGAATTGATTATTTATTACGGACGCAAATAGGTCGACCGTCAGGTACCTTCAGTATTTTGGGAGCAAATAGGCTGAATTTATGAGAGGGCGCAATCTGGTCGGGCGCAAGCTGGCCGTATCCTTTAAAATTAATATCAAATCCAATGAACGGAGCACCCAAAACTTCTATTAATGCACAAACTGTCACTACTTTTAGGTGGGAAATTAACACAAAAATTTACAAAAAAAATGGGAATCAATTGCAAAGGTTAATAATGTATTAAACGACCCTAAATCTTTTTATAAATGCTCCATTTGGTACATTGAAGGGATTGGTTCTAGGTAACAGGCAGAGTTTGTGCGTGATGGAAGATGGACTAATTGCTTACTGAAACTTTTAGTGGCCAGACATGAAAAATTGTAAAATGTTTGTTTATTTTGGTCAGTTTGGTTACCAAAGAAATATATATAATTTTTTTTAAAATTTTACTTTCAACTTAAAAATAATCAAAAATTTAACCTTTAAAGTACCATCAGGAATAGTGTTGACAATACATCGGTTTATGCTTAGTTAGACAAGGTGGAGATTTCTTTTGAATTACAGATATTGTCCTGAGCTGTGGAGGCGGGAATGTTTAATAGACACCTCACGCTATGTTCTACGCCTGAGGTAGTACAGAACTTGCCCCTGATCGATCTGCTAAACCCTCCTCGGCAATATTGTCCTGGGATTGTAGATTTTTCTCGAACTCTGCTGTATGAGTAAAATACTTCTTTTTAGAGTTGCTGTGGAGGATTGCTGATCTGACATTGCTGATCTGACATTAAAATATTAGTAATGCTTAAGATATTCCATTGTTGATATATTGTGTTCATACTTACGAGCCTCCCAGGGGAGAAGGCTTATAGATGCAATCGTGATGTCCATAGGGGCGTCCTCTATAAGATCTAGAAACTCGTCTGGAACATCTTTGGCTTCTCGTAGAATCCTGATGTTGGGTAGTGGTAGTTTATTCTTTGGTTTTCTGCTGTGTTCTTCGGTTCCTATCAACTGTCCATTTGGTAATGAGGATTTCCTGTGAGTGATTTCCTGAATATCCTCTTTTCAGTTGCCGAAATGGCATGCGAGAGACTAGGAGTCAGGAAAGAGAAGGTTAGGGCTGTGTAGTCAATTATGGAGCTAAAATAGGTTGTGTATGTGTGTAGCAGTATTTGAGGATTTAATCTCCCTAATCGTTCACCCAGAGCCCCGATGAGGGAGGCTCGTCTTCTAACTCTGTCAAGAGATTTTTTCAATTTAGAGCTCGCGTGAGATGTACTCAAAAATAGGTAACTTTGTCCAAGGAAACGAGTCTCTCTCTCCCCTGAGCCTAAGAGAGATTTACTGAATTTTTTTGGTGATTCAGACTAATATTCCACTTGCTACACCATAGAGCGAAAACATCGAGCAGTTGTTGGATTAGAGTATTCAGAGCTCTTGTGAATCTGGCTGTAGAGGCGATAGCTGTATCATCAACACGTATAGCTGAATATCTTGGCTAGACAATGAAGGTCGGGGGGGGGGGGGGGTTGTCGTACCTGTATATCAGATACAGGTTGCTGCAACATAAAGCTTCAGGGGACTCCGGCTTGCAAATTGAAGTGGTCAGATATGGAATTTCCAACTTTAACATGGATAGAGTGATTGTTGGGGTAGAGTATTCAGAGCTCTTGTGAATCTGGCTGTAGATGCGATAGCTGTATCATCAACGTATAGCTGAATATTTTGGTTAGACATGGAAGGGTGGGGGGAGGGTGCCGTGCGTATATATCAGATACAGGTTGCTGCAGCATAAAGCCTCAGGGGACTCCGGCTTGCAGATTGAAGTGGTCAGATATGGAATTTCTAACTTTAACATGGATAGAGCCATTGTTGAGGTAGGAATAGATAAATTTGATTAATATAATAGGGAGTTCAATGTCTGAAAGCTTGCGAATGAGTCCGGCGTGTCAGACATGATCAAACGCTTTTTGGACATAAAAAAGAACGTCCAATGGATAGTGCAAGCTTGAAAGCTTTAGAATCTAGGGTGTGGAGTTTCACTAGTACATCTTGGGTATAATCAAGCTGGAAAAGTACCGCGAAAATGCCCTTTGACAAATAAACGTATTGGAGGAAGAGACTCATTTGTCGTGCAGTTCAGTTTGTTACTTTAAAAATCATTTTTTTGTCGCTATTTTCGATGAGCAGCTTCAGCTTCCTAAAGTTCTCTTAACGAGTACAAAATTTAAAAATAGTCAACAAATTAAGTAACGATTTGACATACGCAAACTAGGAAACGGGCGACTTACACTTCAGTGATCTGCTTCTATTGCAATTTATAAAGAGAAAAAAGTTCCCCGAATTTTCGCGTGAAGTGAGCGCTGGAATAGATAAAGAACCCACTATTCAGGTTTTCAAGAGAACTCCGCCCACTTTCTCATGAGAAATAACTTTCACATCAATACAGAATAGATGTCCGGGGATTTCCCGCGCGGTAGTCGTGAGTCACCAAGATTCTACGTACATCCATCAGACACAGTACCGGCCTCGTTATAATAATTAACTATAAAATTTTATTGAACGAGTATGGCACATATAAATCCGATCAAAATTACTTTTTAAATATGGCATGAAAAGAGGCTGAACCTTCAGTTAAAATTGAAAATTATGTTTATTTGATTGCCTTAAATTGTTTTTTTTTTGGGAAAAGCAACATAGGAAAAAAAAATAATAAACAGAATTTTGACCACTTTCATAAAATTTTTGATTGAATGTTAATTTTATTTTTTAAGAAATGGTTTATGTAACGAGATAATATGTAATATGGAAGGACATTAATAAAATTATATACCAATACATAAAATATACAAATTTTTATAAAATAAAATAAAAATTATAAAATAAAATAATAAACATATAAGAAGACAATTTATACGAATTAAGGGCAATTATAGAAAAGTTGTAGAAGTCAGATAACATAATAACCAATAAATCAATCTAAGGAGAAACGCGAAGAAGAAATAACAGATCAAGACAGAGAAGTAAAAGTTATATAAGAAGAAAATTCAATAAACGGACATGTATATAAAATTTTAATTTTTTTCAAAAATTATTTGAATTGTTTATTATTTTGTTATTTTTCGTAGAACCCACCGAAAAATGAGAGATTTTTCATACCATTACAATTAGTCTAGTTAACAAGTGCTTTTTGGGTCAAACTTTTTTGTCCACCTTCAAAAAATATGAACGATGTGTCATTCGATTCGGAATAGCGCGTAGATCATTTTTGAAAAAATTCAAGAGCCGCATGCAAAAATTTTCAAAAGTTATTAACAATTAACTGAAAAAAAGGGGTTTGTTTTTTGCAAATATCTCAAAAACCATTTGACATTTTTCAAATTTGAAAAAAGATTCAAAAAGAAATTTACCTCCCGGAACTGTAGGACTAATATTTATAATTTTCCCAGACGGTCAAAAATACGGCCGAAAACGGGGACTGTGGATTGCGTAAGCCTCTCCCATTTGGAGATTAATTAATTAATAAATATTATTTAAACTTATTAAGAATTAAAAAAAATTCAGGCATCTACTGGATAGACGAATAAACAATAATCCGCCGTCAAAAAATTTTTATTGTGATTTTTCTATTAATTGTGCATTAGTTAATTAGCAATTTTTTTCTACTCTAACATGCATATTGCAAGTGCCATAATTGTTAAATAACAAGTATGTGATTTTTTTCCTTTTTTTTCGATATTTTGAAAGGTCTCAGAAGAGATTCAGGTTGGAAAAATTAAAAAATTATTATTTTTCACTTTGTTATCAACAATTTACTTAGGTTAAAAATTAAAACGCTTGATTAAACATGGAAAAAAATTATTTTTATATTACTATTGACCATTTGGACAAAAATAATTTATTTATATTTTTTATCGAATTTTAAAATTTCTGTTCTCCTCTACTCATTCTCTCCTGGTTTTTTATGTTTAAACTTATTATAACTTATAAACTAATTAAGATACGATGAAAAATTTAAGACTTATTTATTATTTTTTAATTAAAGAACAAATTCAGCCAAAAATTCAAGCTCTTACCCAATTATTTATTTAATTTATACTAATTTATAGCATTTATAGCAAACTATCAGTTGATATTTCTAGCAGGAAACAAAGAAGGTATTTAACAAGCAAAACCGGAATCAAAAGGTACTTCCGGAAATGAGGAATATTAATACATTTTTATATATGAATAAAAATTTAAATTCGTTAAAAAATTAAAAAATATAAATAAATTATTTTTCTCAAAAAATAACACATGGTTTTTGTCTATTAAATATTTCATAGTTTTTCCAATAAGCTCTACATACTTAGCTTTTACTATAGCTCAGAACTTAAAATTCCGATTCCACTTTTTCTTTTTCACAAAGTCGAAATTTTTTGGTTTATTTAAATAATTCTACATAATTTTATATTTGAAATCCAATTGTACTCATTATTTTTGATATAAAATACGAAGATATAATCAGATCTAAAAGTGAGTACTGAAGTGCATTTTAGAAAAGTTATGAATTTATATAAAATCTTTGTTACTTAGTTTTAATAATTATAAATTACAAAAAAATTATAATATGAGGTTTAATTTTATCTTTTGTACTTAATATTATGAATAAACTTAATTTCACTAATAACAAAGAAACAAAAAATGCACAAAAAGAAAAAAAGTAAATTAAAATATATTATTGTGTCATTATCTTTCTCAATCTTAGCTAAGAAAGGTTTTTTTTTTAACGTTACTTATTTAAATTTTTATTACTTATCTTATTGGCAATTGGTATTTAAATTACTATATTTCCGAAGAATAACTAGTACCTACCTAAGTACTTTAACGTCTGGTAAATAGCAATCTATACAATTTACTTTTTGTACGATATTGTTAACTTTAACACCTCGTCAAATGGAATTGCACCAACATTTTGTTGCCTATAAAAGAACTATTGTAGACAGCAGTGTTTCTTTATATTGTTCGTTGGAAATCCAGTATCGGACTCTCATTATAAAAGAAAAATTTCATGTTAATTAATTATTTTCGTATATTCAATATTTATTTATCTAACTGATTTTGTAGGGAAGTCCTCAAATATTGATTTATTATTCGTACATTTTCAGTTATAATAGAACTAGTAAATATTACAAAAAATTAAGAAATACAGAGTGTTTCATTTAAAAACATGCTCTGTGGTTACGAAATAATCGATAATTATCTACAGAAAGAAACACTATTAGCAATATATAAAACAAAAAAAATTATTAATACATATGTTACTGATAACTAACCATTACTTATTTTTAATTGTGTTGTTTTGAAGTATTTTTTTGATTGAATTTTTTATTTTAAATAATTCCTTTTCGATATTGTGACATCGCGCAAACATTTTGTTGTAAACTGACAAATAAATAAATAATTAAAATATTCTTAAAAGTTATTTTTATTTTTATATTGTTATAAGGATATAATAAAATTTTTGATTGATGATTTTATTTTATTTTTAACAGTAACTTTTATAATAAAAATAAGAATTAAAGCAGGACTTTATGTCTTGACTCGCGCACCGACGGTTTCGTACAAACTTTTATGCAGGTAGTTTACCCATTTTTGACCATTTTTCTGAGTATATTTTAAATTTCCCCTCAAAATCAGTTCCCTAAATGTACAACATTGGAATTTGAGTAGGAATTTACAGGATCGGTGTACTTAGTTTTCGGCGTTATGTTGACTTATCATAATTATTGCGAAGTACAGTCAGACGCGGGTTAGTAGTTCATATAAAATTCGTAATTAAATTTATTGATTAAGTATTAAATTAGAATCAGATTTTTAAGTGGTGACTGAAAAAGAAATGAATGATACCACATTGTACTTTGTAGGGGATATTTAAAAAAAAATCAGGAATTTTTAAGGATTGTTTAAGGATTATTCATATATTTTTCAAGGAAATTTTAAACGTTTGTATAGATCTATCAATGACTCTTTAAGGATTTTTTAGAAGACTTAAAATTTTTCAAGGAAACATTTTTGAGGAATTTTTAAGGATTTCAAACACTGACTTTCCAAGATTGTTTAAACCATATTTCAAGCATTTTTCAAGGATTTTTCATAGATTTTTGATGAAAATTTAATTATTTTATAAACATTTCTTAATAAATTTTCAGGGATATATTTTCAAATTTTTTTAAGGATTTTCCAAAGTTTTTAGACTTTCTTAATTACATATTTTGAGGATTTTTCAAGAATTTCTCAAGAATTGTTTAAGAATTATTCATACATTTTTCAAGGAAATTTTAAGGGTTTACAGGGATGTTTCAATGACTTTTCAAGGATTTTTCAAGTAACTGACAATTTTTAAAGGACTTTCCAATATTTTTTAAAAGGATATTTCAAGCATTTTTCAAGGATATTTTTCAAGAAAGTTATTGTTATTTAAACATTTTTTGACGATTTTTTAAGAATTTCTCAAGGATTGTTTACGAATTATTCATAGATTTTTCATGGAAATTTTAAGGGTTTTCACGGATGTTTCAATGACTTTTCATGGATTTTTCAAGTAGTTAACAATTTTTAAAGGACCTTCCCAAGTTTTTTTAAAGGATATTTCAAGCATTTTTCAATGATTTTTTCATAGTATTTTCAAGAAAGTTCATTTATTTTATATATTTTTTTCAATAACTTTTCAAGAAGATATTTTAAAGTATCTTCCAGAATTATTTAAGAACTGTTCAAAGTTATTTAAATATTTTTAAATACATTTTTTGAGGATTTTTCAAGAATTTCTCAAGGATTGTTTCAGAATTATACATAGATTTTTCAAGGAAATTTTAAGAGTTTTCACGGACGTTTCAATGACTTTTCATGGATTTTTCAAGTAGTTAACAATTTTTAAAGGACTTTCCCAAGTTTTTTTAAAGGATATTTCAAGCATTTTTCAATGATTTTTTTATAGTATTTTCAAGAAAGTTCATTTATTTTATATATTTTTTTCAATAACTTTTCAAGAAGATATTTTAAAGTATCTTCCAGAATTATTTAAGAACTGTTCAAAGTTATTTAAATATTTTTAAATACATTTTTTGAGGATTTTTCAAGAATTTCTCAAGGATTGTTTCAGAATTATACATAGATTTTTCAAGGAAATTTTAAGAGTTTTCACGGACGTTTCAATGACTTTTCATGGATTTTTCAAGTAGTTAACAATTTTTAAAGGACTTTCCCAAGTTTTTTTAAAGGATATTTCAAGCATTTTTCAATGATTTTTTCATAGTATTTTCAAGAAAGTTCATTTATTTTATATATTTTTTTCAATAACTTTTCAAGAAGATATTTTAAAGTATCTTCCAGAATTATTTAAGAACTGTTCAAAGTTATTTAAATATTTTTAAATACATTTTTTGAGGATTTTTCAAGAATTTCTCAAGGATTGTTTCAGAATTATACATAGATTTTTCAAGGAAATTTTAAGAGTTTTCACGGACGTTTCAATGACTTTTCATGGATTTTTCAAGTAGTTAACAAATTTTAAAGGACTTTCCAATTTTTTTTTGAAGGATATTTCAAGTATTTTTCAATTATTTTTCATATTTTTTTCAAGAAAGTTAAATTATTTCATATATTTTTTTCAATAATTTTCAAGAAGATATTTTAAAGATTTTCCAGAATTATTTAAGAATTGTTCAAAGTTATTATTATTTAAACATTTTTAAATACAGTTTTTGAGGATTTTTCAAGAATTTCTCAAGAATTGTTTAAGAATTATTCATACATTTTTCAATAAAATTTTAAGGGTTTACAGGGACGTTTCAATGACTTTTCAAGGATTTTTCAATTAACTAACAATTTTTAAAGGACTTTCCAAGATTTTTTAAAAGGATATTTTACGCATTTTTCAAGGATATTTTTCAAGAAAGTTCGATTATTTTCAAAGATATATTTTTCAGAATTTATTTGGATTTTCAAAAGTTTTTAAACATTTTTTAATAGATTTTTTGAGGATTTTTAAAGACATTTTAAAGGATTGTTTAAGAATTATTCATAGATTTTTCATGAAAATTTTAAGGATTTCCACGGATGTTTCAATGACTTTTCAAGGCTTTTTCAATTATCTCACAATTCTTAAAGGAATTTCCAAGATTTTTTAAAGGATATTTCTAGCATTTTTCATAGATTTTTCAAGAAAGTTCAATTATTTTATATAATTTTTTCAATAACTTTTCAAGGAGATGTTTGAAACATTTTTCAGGATTTTTTAAGAATTATAGTTATTTATTTATTTTTAAATAAATTTTTTTCAGGATTTTTCAAAAATTTCTCAAGGATTGTTTAAGAATTATTCATATACTTTTCAAAGAAATTTTAATGGTTTTCACAGATGTTTCAATCACTTATCAAGGATTTTTCAAGAAGTTAACAATTTTTGAAGGACTTTCCAAGTTTTTTTAATGGATATTTTATACATTTTTCAATGATTTTTCATAGTTTTTAAAGTTCATTTATTCTATATATTTTTTTCAATAAGATATTTTAAAGATTTTCCAGAATTATTTGAGAATTGTTCAAAGTTTGTTATTTAAACTAAATACATTTTTTGAGGATATTTCAAGAATTACTCAAGAATTTTTTAAAAATAATTCATAGATGTTTCAAGGAAATTTTAAGGTTTTTCACGGATGTTTCAATAACTTTTCGAGGATTTTTCAAGTACTTAACACTTTTTAAAGAATTTTCCAACATTTTTATATAATTTTTTCAATAACTTTTCAAGAAGATATTTTCAGATTTTTTTAAGGATTGTTCAAATTTATTGTTATTTAAACCATTTCAAGAATTTTTAAAGTACTTTTCAAAAGAAGTTAAAGGATTATTTATAATTTTTTCAACTACCTTTTTCAAGTAATTAACAATTTTTAAAGGACTTTAAAATATTTTTTAACGGTATTTTTTCAGTATTTTTTATAGATTTTTCAAGAAAACTTAAAGGATTTTATATAATTTTTTCAAGTACCTTTTAAGACTTTTTAGGTACTTTTTCAAGAAGATATTTTAAACATTTTTCGGGAATTTTCAAGGATTTTTCAAAAATTTTTCAAGGATTGTTTAAAAATTGTTCATAGTTTTTTCAAGGAAATTTTAAGGATTTTCTATAATTTTTTCAATACAGTTTTAAGCATTTAAAGATTTTTCAAGTATTTTTTAAGTATTACTTTTTCAAGAAGATATTTTAAAGATTTTTCAGGAATTTCTAATGATTGTTATTGTTATTTAAACATTTTTTAAAAGGATTTTTTAATAATTTTTCAAGGATTATTTAAGACTTATTTATAGATTTTTAAAATGAATGTTAAGGATTTTCACGGATCTTTTATTGGCTTTTCAAGGATTATTCAATTACTTACCATTAAAGGACTATCAAATTTTTTTAAAGAATATTTCAATTATTTTTCAAGCATTTTTTAATGAAAGCTAAAGGATTTTATATAATTTTTTCAAGTTAATTTTAAGAATTTTTTAGATACTTTTTCAAAGATATTTTAAATATTTTTCAGGATTTTTTAAGGATTGTTCAAAGTTATTGTTACCTAAAAAGGTATTTTCAAGGTTTGTTTAAGAGGTATTCATAGATTTTTCAACGGAATTTTAAAGATTTTCACGGATTTTTTAATGACAACAAGATCTTTCAAATATTTTCTAAAAGATATTTCAAGCTTTTTCCAAGAATATTTTGATTGAGTTTATAAGGAGATTTCAAGGATTTTACATATTTATTTTAATAACTTTTTAAAGGTTTTTAAAGATTTATCAAATATATCTTAAGAATTTTTCAAGTACTTTTTCAATGTGATATTTCAATAATTTTCCAGTAATTTTTAAGGATTGTTCAAAGTTATTGGTATTTAAACATTTTTTAAGTCTTTTTCAAGGATTGTTTAAGGATTCATAGATTTTTCAAGAAAATTCCAAGAATTTTACATGATTTTTTCAACGACTTTTCAAGTATTTAAAGATTTTTCACTTTTTTAAGAATTTTTAGGTTCTTTTTCAAGGAGATACCTAAAATTTTTTTCAGGAAGTTTAAAGGATTGTTCAAAATTATTGTTATTTAAACATTTTTTTCAGATTTTTCAAGAATTTTTCAATATTTATTCAATTAAAAGAAATTTCGCCGATCTTTTAATGGCTTTTCAAGGATTTTTTAAAAGACTATCAAAACATTTCAAGTATTTTTTAAGGATATTTTACAGATTTTACATAATTTTTTCAATAACTTTACCAGGCTTTTTAAAGATTTACCTCTTAGTAATTGTTCAAGGAAAAATTTTAAATATTGTGCAGGAATTTTTAAGGATTGTTCAATTATTGTTATTTAAATATTTTTTTAAAGGGTTTTTCAAGGATTGTTTTAGAAACATTAATTTATGATTGAAGAATTTTAATGATTTTCACGGATCTTTCAATGATCTTTCAAAAATTTTTCAAGTACTTACAATTTTCAAAGGATTTAAAATTTGTAAAATAAAATTTCAAGTATTTTTCAACCATTTTTCATACATTTTTCAAAAAAGTACAAGGATTTTACATCACCTGTCAAAAATAAGAAAATGTCAAAATTTGAAACTTTAGCATTAAATATCTTAAAAAAGTATTAATCCGATTGGGCTGAAATTTGGTACAGGGGTTTGGGTTACCCGTCAGAAGAACTCATTATTTTTTGTATGACATCTGTCAAACGTGAGTGTCACTATCAAAAAACGACAGATGCAATATGTTACGGAATTCGATTTGCAATATGTCATTTGAAAGCCCTTGAAAAACTCTATACAGAATAATCAAAATTATTTCTACACCAGTCACCTGTCAAAAATAAAAAAATGTTAAAAGTTGAAACTTTAACATTAAATATCTGAAAAAGTATTCGTGGATACTCGTCGGGAAAGTTTTGGGGCGACACAACCGATTTTTTTAATAACGTTTCAAGGATTTAAGGATTTTTTAGATACCTTTGAAGTACATTTTCAAGGAGATATTTTAAATATTTTCAAGGAATTTTTAAGGATTGTTCAAAGTTAATTAAACATTATTTTAAGGATTTTTCAAGAATTTTTCAAGGATTAT
This sequence comes from Neocrepidodera transversa, assembly GCA_963243735.1. Taxonomy (NCBI): domain Eukaryota; kingdom Metazoa; phylum Arthropoda; class Insecta; order Coleoptera; family Chrysomelidae; genus Neocrepidodera; species Neocrepidodera transversa. The sequence goes on from OY725345.1 coordinate 15,046,540, forward strand.
TTAAAAATTATTCATAAATGATTCAAGCACATTTTAATGATTTTCACGGATCTTTTAACGACTTTTCAAGGGTTTTCAAGTACTTAACAATTTTTAATGAACTTTCAAAATTTATTAATCAATATTTCAAGTAGTTTTTTTCAAGTATTGTTCAAAGTTATTGTGACCTCAAATTTTTTTTAATGATTTGTTAAGAATTTTTCAAGAATTGTTTAAGAATTAATTTTCAAAGGAATTTTAAGACTTTTCACCGATCTTTGAAAGAATTTTCAAGAAGTTTTCCAATACTTAACAAATTTTAAACGATATTTGAAGTATGTTTCAAGTTATTATTATTTAAACATTTTTTTTATGATTTTTTCAAGTACTTTTTAAGAATTTTTTACCTCCACACGATCCTGATAAAAAAGGCTGGACAGACAGACAGACGGACGACGATGTGATCCTATAAGGGTTCCTTTTTTTCTTTTCAGGCGCAGAATGAAGTTAATAATAACTTAAATAGTTCACAGATGTCAATTTTCAGTTGTCAGATACGTTTACTTCATGAGATCTTTTTAACCGACCGGTTTGTTTGCTGCACCCTGTGTATATGTGATGGAAATTGTTATATTTCATTTTTGGATCTAACCTAACAAAATCCAATTTAATTATTCTAATTTATAGGACTTTATCAAAGATATTGGTCTATAACTACCCATTTCAATTTTATTAAATTGTTTCAATAAATTTTAATATTTCCTAAAAAAATATTTGGAAAATATCCGTTTTTGTCAGATTTGTTTTTTTTTGGATCTGGAGATTTTTTTTATTTTTATTGGTTTTCGTCATCCTAAATATGAAAACAATATTCAAAAATCCACTTTCAGACTGGAATGGGTAACCTCAATTAGATTAAAGAAATTCAAATCTGAGAAAGTTTGGTTGTTTGTAGAAGAATTCTCCCATGACCATTTGTAGTTAATTTGTTATATTTTTTAAACTTATCCTCTTAAATGAAAAAAAAATAAAAAGTTACAATAAAACAATATTAGTAAGCAATACTTTGTATATGTCGTGAGACAAGAGACAATTATTCATCCACGCATGAAAATCGAAATATTAATGCATGTTGAAAATTCACCTGGCATGTTCAACACCGGCGAACGCGTGCTTAAGTGATGTAGGTCAAGCTCCGTGTCTCAGCTGTACACAGAGTGTCTTGCGTTTGCAGTCCAGTCCGACAATTAACCAACAGATAATCATCAGATGGTTATCGGCATAAGTCGGATGTGATCCAACTTACACCGGATCAAATTTTAAAGAGCCATATAGCAGCATAAAATTATTTAATAGTCTTTAATCAGAAATGTTGTTTTTATTAACCAATTATGATATTAATTATTTGTATTGCGTTGTGTGGTTCATAATTGAATGGTTAAATTTATGAGATAAAAATAGCGTGTGGTAATTTTTAGAAAATTTATTGCCCTATAATTTCCATGTACCTTTTAATTAATTGGATTGTGGATATCGTTTCTTGAAAGCAGCTAACTTGTTACTTAACTGGTTATTATTATAGTATGGCAATTTATCTGTCAGTATCAAGTAAAATGCAAATGATTTCAAATCTGTCAAAAAATATTGATTTGTTACACCTCAGTAATAAAATGGTAATAAATCTGTTTCTCAGTCATGGTAAAGTCTCTACAAAGTCAATCCGAACAGCTAAAAAAGGAAGACTCATGTAACGGGTCTGATAAATTTACTATTTAATACCATATAAAATTGATCATTAGACCTCGTATGAATTTCTTATCACAAAGCAAAATATGAAGGTTTAAAAATGTCGGGTCCACTGTGAACACCTGCATTTGCATTTTCGATTGTTTTGTCAGTGATGCTGCATGGGGGCTCGGGTTAGGATTTATAAAATTAGTTTATTCTGCGTTCTTGAGAATTTTAGCGAGTGGCTTGCATTACTGTCGTGTTTTTCTAAATTGTTTTCTTGTTGTTATCAAGATGGCGTTGTGGAGATCTTTTCTTGTGGTTTCTGATAATGAAACGGACAATGTTGAAAGCTCGGTTGAAGACAATTCTATGGCGGAGCTGTCGGAATTTTTAAATAAAGACCTGCATCCTCAAACTCAAAGAATTATTTTAAATATTTACACTTCACAAAACGAAATTTGAAAAAGGCTTTGTGAGCTGACTAAACTTGCTCACTACACTGTTAGAACATAAAAAATGGGTAAAATAGGAAAAACATGAACAAATAGTAAAAAATAGATAAAAAACAGGAAAAAATCGGGAAAGAGAAAAATATAAAAAATAGAGAAAACGTAAAAAAACCGTAAAAACGCTAAAAATCGCAAAAAACGAAAAAAAAGTCACTAAAAACCACAAGAACTCGAAAAATAACGAATAACATTCCAAAAAATAACTAAAAAGCCGAAAACAATGGTAACTAAATGAAAAAATTCGAAAGAATTGAAGTAAATCGAAAAAATCAGAGAAATAAGAAAAAAAATGAGGAAAAATTGGAAAAAAATCGAAAAAATCAGAAAAAAAAACGAAAAATCAGAACAAAACAGAAGTAAAAAATTGAAAAATGAAAAAAAATCAGAAAAGTATCGAAAAATATCAAGAAAAAATAAAACATTTAGTTGCAAAAATTAGAATATTTTGGAAAGAAATGTTTTTCATTCAAAAAACAAAACGAAAAGAAAAACGCTAAAAATCGTAAAAAACAAAAATGAAGTCGTTAAAAAAATACAAGAAATCAAAAATATTTCAAAGAATTGAAAAAAATCGTAAAGAATTGAAACAAATCGCAAAAAACCGGAAAGATTTGAAACAAATCGCAAAAAATTACAAAAAAATCTCAATTAAAAACGGTAAGAAAACATAAAAAATTGAAACAAAATCCCAAAAAAATTCTAAAAAAAACTGCAAAAGGTAGCAAAAACATTTCAAAAAATGGCAAAAAATCTTAAAATCTCAAAAAAATGTAATTGCAAATAATTACAAAGAATTGGAAAAAAATTGCAAAAAAAATCGCAAAAAACAACCAAAAAACAATTGTAAAAAAGTTAAATAAAAAATGAAAAAGAACTGAGATAAATTAAAGAAAAGAAAACAATCAGAAAATGAGGAAAATTATAAACAATCGAAGAAAAGCATAAAAAAACAAAAAAATAGGGAAATATAGGCAAAAATAGGAAAAATGGGAAAAAATAGAAAAAATCATGAAAAAATTGCAAACAAACAGGAAAATGGAAAGAGTAGAGAGATAGGAATATAGAGAATTATGGACAGAAATAGGAAAATGTGAGATATTAAAAAAAACAATAAAAAAGGGCAAAAAATAGGGAAAAATACATGAAAAAATGGGAAAAAATATGAAAAAATAGGTATATAGTAAGAAATAGGAAAATGTGGAATATTAAAAAAAACACAATAAAAAAGAGTAAAAAAATACATGAAAAAATGGTAAAAACTATGAAAAAATAGGTATAGACTAAGATGATTTTTTTATCATACCGTATTAAAATGGATTATTTTGATTTTATATATATATATATATAAAAAATTAATATTTGGTATATGATACACAATCCAAATTTAAATTTTTAAAACAAAACAAATAATTAATGCAATAAAGAAATTAAGAAAAATCAATTCAAATGGCGCCCAACGTGGGGCAATTGAATAACAAAGTGGGGTAACTAAAAATACAACTTGGAAAATAAATATAAATAAATTTTAAAATTTAATAATACATAACAATACAATTATTATTTAAATATAATAAAGAAAATTTGTGTTTTATTTATTTGTACTTAATATAAAATATTAAAAATAAATATTACAATCAAGGAAACTGAGAAGAGGAGAGAAGACAAATATACAAACTAGTGAAGAGGAAGAAGAAATACAAACCATCATGGATAATTCTGAATAGGAATAATACAAATAAAAATAATACAGAGAAAAATAAAGAACAGACAAAGATGGAAGAAGAAAATATAGACAAACAAGGACGAATTTTAGACGATAGTCAAAAGGAAGAAAATCAATATAAAAATGAATAATTTAGATAATGATGAAGAAGAGGATGATGAAAATGGAAGGATGGAACAAGGAATACACCATATGGAAAACAGAGAAGTCCAGATTGAGAAGATTGGAGAAAGACCAAGAAACATAGATATGGATATGTTGACCCAAGGAATAATTAAATTAAGTGAGAAAATGGAAGAATAAAAAGAAGGAATATAGGAAAAATAAACTGAGAGACAAATAAATAAGTTATTGTTCAAAGAATAGATAAATAAATACGAGACAAATTATTAGAAGATAATGAATGAATTTTTATGGTGAAAAGTTAGAAACATGATAGACATTAATACCTTATGGTTAGTTCACAAAATTTGGGGGAATTAAGATGATTTTTTATCATACTGTATCAAAATAGGTTATTTTGATTTTATAGGTTAAGAAAAATTTTATTATTTGGTATATGATACACAATCCAAATTTTATAACAAAAGAAATAATGCAATAAAGAATTAAGAAAATTCAAATCAATACATAAACTTTAAAATTTTACTAATTTCATATACATTATTTTTATATATGATTTAATTTTTTTAAACATCAAGTTAATTTTTTGAACATTAAAAATACAATTTAAATAAGATAAAGTACTGTTCGTTTTACTTTATTTTTGATCACTTATACGAGTGGCCGGACATTGAATTAATTTCTTTGTTAAGGTTAATTTATTTCAATTGTAAATTACTATAACCAAAATTTCAATTACTAATTACTTCTTACACAAAACAAAATCATTAGAGAGCCACCGTTAATTTTGCAGACCATTACGTGTTGGCTACCATTATTAATAAACTTTTTTTTGAATAGAATATGGTTATACACCTATCTTTAAAAAAAAACCACACGATGACAAATAGTCTCTTTGAATGCTATTTCGATTGTATATAGTATTTAATGCCACTTATTAACATAAACTTATGTAATAACAATACAGCATTTATATGTCATGTTATACCTTGTATGATTTATGTTCACCTCGAAGATTCTCTGATATATCCTATACGCCATATTGTAATTCATTTTGAATTTAGTCATTTGCTTTCCATTGAAATTAATAATTAGGAATAACGGATGTGAAAAATATTAATACAAATGTCACAATGGATGGAAATCAAGAGAGAGCCTTTGTTATTGTGACGACGCTTTTAAAAACTTGGATTGTGGCTTTTCTTTTGTCCTCGTTGCTCTTTAAAAATAGAAATACATATGAGATTGTTCATTGTGTCCATTGATATTGAGTGACAGAGACGTGAGGTAAAAGGGTAAGAATGATGATCTTTTTAGACCCCAAAGAAAAGTAAATATAAATTTATAAAAAAAAAATTAAGACTTATCTTTTTGAAAAATATATATATTTTTTTAATATTTTGTTACAAAATTCTTGTCTTTTTTCGTTTTGAGAATTATAAGAATTTTGTAAAAAAATGTTAAAAAATAAAAGAAAATAACTTTTCTCTCTCTGTATAAAGAGTATCCATTTATAAAATGATAGTATAGTATCAAAATTCAAAATTAGGGAATCTAAGGAAGAAATTGGCCTCTGCCTATTGGCCTCTGCCGATTAACCACCGCCAATTAGCCGTAGAGACAATTTACCGCCGGTAAAATTTTTCATTCGAATGATTCGCCGGAAATAAAACAATATATTGGAGAAGTAGTAACTTATGTTCAATATTTATTTATATTAAAAAAATAATTATAGAAATATTATAATTCATAGTTATGCGCTAAGCTTCTAAGAAAATCTAAACTATTATTGTTATTAAAATTACGTACTAACAAGGTAATTCTTTTGTCAGCTAGTCGTTATTTTTTTAATTTTAATAGTATATTATTCAACGAGCGGTAATGTAGGTCATAACTCACGCAGATGAAGTTTGTAGCATGAGCCGTAGGCGAGTGCTGTAATTCATTAAGTGAGTTATGACCATTACCGCAAGTTGAATACTATACTTTATCTACGACTATAACAATAAATACTAAGCTGCAAGTACAGATAAAGAACTTTATTCACAATTTATGTTTAGTTTGTTTTTTAGGATGGAGCAGAAAGTCTACAGAGACTAAGCTCCTTAAATTATGCCAAAAGTACATTTTCTGTAAACGATTTAACATTCTTACTTCTACACCAATCTTGAAAATTTTTGTATACATCTTTATATTTGTTTTCTGATTTTTCGGGTAAAAAATTCAGTATTGTAGAATCTATTTGTCTTATTTCTGGAGGTGTACCTTATTCATCTTCACTTTCAAAATTTAAAAATAAGAAAAAACAAAAAAAAATCAGAAAAGTGAGAAAAAAAAGGAAAAAAATAGTGAAACATTGAGAAAATAGGAATAATAGGGAGAAATGGGGAAAAATAGAAAAAAAAAGAATAAAAAGGAGAAATATTGAAAAATGGGGAATATAAAAAAAAACAGAGAGAAATGGGAAAAATAAGAAAATAAGGAAAAACCGGGAAAAACAGAAAAAATACTGAGAAATGGGGAAAATATGAAAAATTGGAAAAATAGGTTACAACGCGAAAAAATAGGGAAAAACAAGAAAAAATATGGAAAAATAGGGGGAAATAGGGATAAATTGGAAAATAAGGAGATGTAGAAAAATGGAGAAAAGAGAAAAAGAGGAAAAAATAAGTAAAAACACGGGAAATGGGGGAAAAGTGAAAGAATTCGAAAAAGGAAAAAGTAACAAAAAAAAAACAAAAAAATGAAAAAATCAAAAAACCAAAAAAATTGAAAAACAAAATCAGAGGTATAAGAAAATAATCAGAAAACAAAAGAAAGAAATAGAAAAAACAGAAAAATGGGGAAAATTGGAAAAAAACAAAAAATCAGAAAACTGGGAAAAAATTAGAGACAATTTAAAAAAATCAGAAAAATGAGAAAAAAATCGAAAAAATCGGAAAAGAAAATAAAAAATTGATAGAAAAATCAGAATATTGGAAAAAAATGAAAAATCAAATTGTAAAATACGAAAAAAATGAAAAAATCAAAAAAAAACCAAAAAAAAAAATGAAAAAAGGGCGCAAAAAATCACAAAACCGAAAAAAAACCAGAGGAAAAAGAAAAAAATTAATAACAAAAGACAGAAATAGAAGAAATAGATACCTTTGTATAGTAAATATACATTCCTAACCATAACTCACTATAGTGAGTTATGGAGAGTCATAACTCACGCTATTTGTTTATGGATATTATTAATTGCTCAAAAGCAGTTGAATTATTAATATATAACTTAATAGGAGTAGATAAAGAATTTTATAATAGGTATCTATACCTTTCTGTACCTTACTACACCTTTCTCCACCTTTTTGCACCTCTATGTACCTTTCTGCGTCTTTCTGCAACTTTCTCTACCTGTACTGTAATGAAGTTACTGTGATTATTAAAATATTTAAATAAAATCGCGCACGTCACTGGAGTAGAATTAACTTAAAATTATAGAAATGCGACAAACTTCCAGTATAAGGCCAGTCGTACCAGTTGAACCTCCGCCCGACACATGAAGATTATTTCGTCTCCACTGACGCTGCCCGTGCAGTTTCCTTCACACTATAAACGAAAGGTGGCGGCCGAGGCTATCCGAAATCTGGGATAAGGCGCCAAAATATCGCAAAGAGCGTTACAGTTTCTTTCTCTACCGTTCTGTACCTTTACGTTTCTGGACCTTTCTTGGGTCATTTATAAATTTCTAAATTATTGAATGATTCATACTAAACTCCATTTTTATTCTTCTGTGAGCGGTTTCTGTATGGTTATTGGTTCATTTTTGGCTATTGAATATCCCTCTGATGTAGATTTCACATTTTATAAGGAAATATAGTGGTGGATGTCTATTGTTTCTTCGTCTGTAAATACAAGAATATAATTGCATAAAAATATCAGTTTTATATTTTATATGTCAAATATTATTAAACCAATCAACAAATGGTTATAACTCTGCAAGTAAGTCATCGGCGAGGGTAATAATTACCTCATCTATAAATCTAAAATTGAGATAAATATGAAAGAAATAATTAATCTTGCCTTTAAGCAAATTGACAAATTTTTCAGACATATCATTGCGCCTAATTGCTTTTTCATATTTTGAGGTAAATTAAGTGGGAAGCTATCGTTTATGGTGGAAAATGCTGTATGTTCAAAATTTTCAGGTTTCAGGTTTTGACTCTCTAAAATATTCACTTATGTTGTTCTTTGCTTGTCAGGCAGGGAATGGACACTTATTGTTCTTATATACATTTGTAAAAATATTGATGGTGTTATTGAAAATTTATCATCAGCATACCAAGTTTGTACAAAATTTGCCAAAAAATGAAATCCTATTTGAACACTGCTCAGTCGATAAGATTCTGGTATAATAAGCTCGTCTCAAAGCATTTGCTGTTGGATAAAGTTGCTTCAGCTGCTTATGTGATATCGGTCAGGTAAATTATCCTTCTTAATCCTGAAGTTTCTGTTAAAACTTTTCTTTACCCCTTTGTGTTACAATATTTGTTTGCATTATAAATAAAAACACTTGTGCAGAAATTTTGATACTGAAATTCCAATTTGTATTGTTACAATTTATAATCAAAAAACTTTTCAGACTGGGAATTTCCTAAATGCTCCCGTGTCTTAATTAGATCTAGATATTCAGTTTTCCGTAATCAGATAACTATTAAATGCAATTTTAAAGATCTGAGAATGTACTAAATGATCCTGCATAATCCTGAAGTGTGTGTTGAAACTTTTCTTTACCCTTTCTATTAAAATATTTGTTTGAAATTATAAATAAAAATACTTTCATTACGATCTGTAGAAATTTTGAGGAAAATTATAAATTAGTACAGAAGTATTAAAAAAAAATAACTAAAATAGAATTTTAATGAATTATTATAAAGATCCAAACTATGTAATATATTAAGTATTAGAATAAGGAATTATCGATTATAAATCAGTACAGAACTATTAAAAAAAATAACTAAAATAGAATTTTAATGAATTATTATAAAGATCCAAACTATGTAATATATTAAGTACTAGAATAAGGAATTATCGATTGCTTTTCTACAAGCTGATGCTGTTGTATTTGCTACTAATTTTTTTAAATCTCAACTTCCGCCAATCGGTAATACTTTTAGAAAAACTCTCTCCACGTAAACGTATTATAGCTTCGGCAGCGTATGAGTTAAAAATAAAAACGATGGAGACAAATCCTTCGTTTTGTTAGATAACGCGGGCCGAGCGAAGTGCAATTAAAACAGAGAGGCAGTTGTTACCTTAGATGTAATAACTACATTTTAAGGAAACTGCGAGTAATTGCGAAGGAATAGTTTTGTACAAAAGCGCGGACTGTGATTGGACGTGCTCGGTTCGCGATGGTTCCATGAAATCATGTCCTTAGCTGATAATGAGGCTAATTAGTCGTCTCTGAGATTGTCGCAATGGGCGCTATTTTCCATATACAAGCGGCCGCGTGTTTTCACGCACCAATTAAACGATATATTCCTGATTAGGTACGTTACCGAGTACCGATAATGAACTTTGATATCGCCACCACAGCCGACGCGGTACATTTTTCGCTCTCGTTCCATTCGCTACTAGAGATGGACTCGTTTGCTCAAAACGGGAAAAAATATTAATACAACAAAGATGTTCCTCAAATGTATTTCCTTTAATAAAATGAATATGAAGAAACTATCGAAAAATTCAAAAAAAAATTAATTCTAAATAGCATTAAAAATGGAGAATACTGTTGGTGTATATATTATCTCAGCATTAAGACTCGTGTCCACTAGCAATGGGGGAGTTCCCTCAATGTTGCCAACCTAGAAAAAGGTCTACCAACGGGAAAGATTATTTTTGGTCAAAATCTACTTCATTATTTTCGCAATGATAAAATATGTGTACAAAATTCTATTGAGCGCTCCAGAATATATCGTTAGCGAAATATAATGATTTTAATAAAATCTTACTTCTGATTGGTTGAAATTTCGTTGTCAAATGTCATTCGTCATAGAGTAGTATCATAGAGCGACATGTTTGATTTTCAGATTATAGAATATTCAAACTACTCGCCAAATTCAGTTTAGTTCCACCAATCCTCCAAGGCTGTAGGTCAATCGCTGAAAATGAAACATGTCGCTCTGTTATACTTACACTATGACGAATGACATTTCACATCGAAATTTCAACTAATCATTATATTTCGCTAACGATATATTCTGGAAAGCTCAATAGAATTTTGTGCACATATTTTATCATTGCTAAAATAATGAAGTAGATTTTGACCAAAAATAATCCTTCCCCGTTGGTAGATGTTTTTCTAGGTTGGCAACATTGAGGGAACTCCCCCATTAAATTTGCCTAAAGTACTCTCACAAGTCACTTGTACTGCATGTAAACAGCAGCGCTAGAGAAATTTTGCTGAAAATTCCACACCTGTAATTTTGAACCAATCAAAATACGTTATTTTGACAGGCAACGGAAGATATTTTAGTGGACATTTTTTTCTCGGCGAATTATACTGGAAATTTTTTGACGTTTACAATAACAGACCATTTATGACAGACTGGTTTTTATTTGTTCACATAATATTTAGTTTTGATACATTTTAATTAAAAAGCTAAGGTGTTTTCTATATTCTTCGGACACCTCCTCTCTTCTTAATGGCGAAAATGCAGGACTTTGAATGTTTTCAATTAAGTGTCTATCTGTCAGTAGATGCATGTTAAGAAAAACGCAAAAAAAACAATTTTATACCACTTATGTAAAATTGAACAATATACTATTTTCTATCTTGAAATGGTATTCCCATGCAACTACAATGAGTAGAAATTAAAAATTTGAAGGCCTAAATAATTGCTGACAAAGCTATGACGCGCTATGAATCTGTTCATGCAGCTTCCCGAAAAACCTCTAAAATTATAATTTTCTACCACTTGTAGTAAGCTCAAGTAACTATAAAATAAAAGAATATTATATTTTTTGGCCCTAAATGGCATTTTGAGCTACTTCAATCAGTAGTAATCAACAGTTTATAGGCTAAGAGTCCATTTTAAAAATATTTGATTTTCCACCACAATTCGGTGTGGAATTTTCTTACCGAATACCACGCGAAGTCAAATTAATATCCGGAAATTTTTTCGAGCTCATGAATATTTTGAAAATTTCCCGAGTCGCAGACAAGGGAAATTTTCTGAAAATATTCATGAGCGAGAAAAAATTTCCGGATATTAATTTGACCTCTAGTGGTATTACTAGTGACAATTTTATACCAGTCATTTTCAACCAATTAGATGCTTTATTTCGACATTGTTACTATGATACCCAGCAAATTTTCTGAAAATTTTTCATCCACAAGGATCTAAACGTAAAATAAATAAATGGAAATTTCCCGGCACATGACAGCTATCATATAATTAGACAATAATAATATTGACAATATTTTTTACTTACTTTATAAATATTACAATTTATTAAGGTGTATAATATCATTAATTAATTTTAATTTCTTCAAAAATTTCACTTCTATCTCCTCTTTCTTAAGTAATGAATAAAATACAGAATCGGATGTTTTTTTTAAGAATATGCCTGTGTTTCATAAAATAAAAATAATACTAATACACCAGTTTATTTCTTTGAGTATTAGATTTGTGTCCAAAAGATGGCACAATATCACGAAGAATGTTGCCAATCTCTTTAAATAAGTTTTCTTGTTCAATATTTAATCCAGACTCTTCCACTAGGTATGTTAGATATTTTACATTTTTATGGTACATTTTATTGTGCTGTGATTCTATGCAAAATATTTTCTTAACCAGCAACATATGCCAGCAATATTCTATTTAGAATAAAGAATGAAATATCTCGATTTCCTGAATTATTTGAAAAACAAATTGTTACCGCTAATATTAATTTTTCTTAGAATTACACCTAAAAGAATATGAAAAATATTTAAGTATATATTGTTATGATATAAAATTTACCAAAATCTTATTTGAGGTGAATCCTAGACAAAAATAAAAATAAACATTACAAAAATAATCATCAAAAAAAAATATAAATTTATGTTTATTCTGTTATATTCCTCTTCTTGCTTTTTCTTATTTATAATTACTTCTAAACTCTGATTTCTTACTCTTGTTTCAAATATCTTCTTACTTTCTTATTTCTTAATTTATAGATGCTTTCCAATAATTTAATATTGTTATAATTTATTCATCCTCCATTTCTTCTTACTATTGATTGAGTACCATTTTAAATTATACTTGTCTTCAATAACTTGAATTTTATGTTTAATAAAAAAAAATTCTTCGTTAATTGGTATTTAATTTCATAATTTTCTTACATTCCTTTACATTTACTATCCAATATACATTTCATCACAAAATTTCTCTGACAATTTTCAAAAATTATCAATAAAAATTTGACTTGTTTATTCTTCTTTTTTTTAACTGTCTATCACCCAAAATTAAAATTTTGTTTTTTTTTACTTGATTAACGAATAATTTTTTTCTTTTAATCACTTTTGATTATCTTGCCATTTACTTTTTAATTATACAGCAAACATTTACTTTAATTCCAAAATTTAACTTTTCTTTTAGATTCTTGTACAAATAATAATCATTTATATTATAATAATGATTCAATAATACAAATAAGATTTTTTTCCCTTATACTCCACAATTGTTGATTTTAAATATTTTATATACCAATTACTCTCAATAAATGCTTTGAACAATTAACTCTGTTTATAAAATTCAAAAATCATAAGATTATTTATGTTATTCAAATATTCAAATTAACTTATAAAAAAAATAACTAATACAGAGTATTTCATTAAAATATGTATAGGTATAGTTGTATATTTTTTGCTGTATTTGTAGTCAATATTCACATTTCCCTGAAACCAAGTAAGAAAATTATAGAAATCAATTATTTTTATATGATAATGTATCTGATATTATAAATTTTATTTTACTACGAACATCCACTTTCATTTTTAATCAATATTGACATTTCCCCTAAACAAAGTAAGAAAATTGTATGAAAACAATCAATTTTATATAAAATTTATCTGATATTATATATTTTTTTTACTAGGGCACGGGGAAAATCAAAAAATATATTTCAATATTTGCTTTTTAAATATAATTCCGGTATAAAATTTTGTTACCGAATCCCCACGTGCTTGAATTAATTGCGGGAAATTTGTCTCGTAAATTTTGAAAGAAAATTCATGTACTCAAAAATTTTCCGGCAATAATTCATGCCCTAGGGAGATTATAAGTGAAAATTTCACAACTAACATTTTCGACCAATTAAAAGCCTGTATTTTGTATCGTTACTATAGCAACTAAAAACAATTCCGGAAATTTTTATCCTTGGGGTAAGGAGTATGAAATTCAACTGGAAATTTTTTGACGTTTATAGTAAAATGACATTTACATTTAATTTCAGATTATGTCGAATTTATTCTATAAGTTAATAAGTAAAAATCAATTATTACCATATATGTAATGGAAAATTCAAAATTTAACAAAACAGGCAACTTTTCGTGTATATTATAAGACTTCGCATCGCAAAATTCTAGAAACTGCTTCCAAATGCTAGTCTTTGATTTTTTAGTGTTATCTGGGATCAAAGTTGAACTTCATTTCTAATTACGTCCTGGTTTTTCTCTCCTAAAACGAGATATTTTCATAAAAACAATATAATATATTTTCCCTTTTGATACCACACACATGAAAAATGACAATTAAAAAAAATTTATCCTTTTGTATTAACAAACAAAGCCTACTATTTAAATTTCAAAATCATCAAAAACCTTCATTATCCTAGTATTTTTTTAATATTTCGGTGGAAATTTTCTTGCCAAAAACTACTCTAGCGTCCATTAAAAACAGAAAATTTTTTCTCGAACACGTATATTTAGAAAATTATCCCTCGTCTTCGAATTTTCAAAATATTCGTGTTCACGAAAAAATTTCCAGTAATAATTGAAGCTCTAGTGGTATTACTAGTGAAAATTATTTAATTTTTACCTTTTATCCCTTTCCATGTATTTAAATATATTTTTAGAATATTTTTTTGAAGGTCATAATCAAACACTGTAATCCATTTGAGAAGGATACCAAAGTAGTAAAATAAGGTATTATTTGGCTAATAAAAGTTGAGCTTTGGAGTTCTCCATTCACCCTATCATTTAACACGATTGCTCAAGCTGTTCGCCTCGAAAGAATTTAGTTATAATTGGTTCAGTGCAGTGGTTTAAAAAATCAGGAATTACACACTCAGGAAACCGGAAAACGCAAAGAAAAGTCAAAATCTAGAGATCACATACTTTTCGTTTTAGCTTAGGTTTGTTATACCAAAAAGAAAGAACCACAAAGGACTATCTCAAATGTAAAGAACGACCATGATATCTATTGAGACGAATACAAGATAGCCACGAACAATTTGGAAATTTAACATAGATATGAGGAAGAAGATCGAATGGTGTGAGAAGTTGTTCCCATCGAGGGAACCAAAAATACCAAGGTGAAGGAGAACAGAGACCGAACCGGAACCGTTTAACCCGGAGGAACTTATGGAAGTCACAAATAAAATGAAGCTAGACGAAGTGCCACAGACGCAATCAAGATAATGATGAACATGAGACTACTACAAGTTCTAAACGACCTGTTAAAAGATCAGAGCCGAAAGAAAGCCGCATCCTGATATAGATACTCAAGCGGCGTAGAAGGAAAAAAGAGATAACGGGATACAGACCAATCTGCTTAGTCAGCACGATTGGTAAACAAGGCAGATCCATAATAGACGCAATAAAGAGGCTGACGCAATTGGTCAAAGAAATCGGTAGCAAATAAATGGTGGCAGCAGTAGCCATCGATGTAAAAAACGCACCAAGCAATTGTCAAACCTTATTAGAAACCTTCTATTTATCCCACAGAGATAACGTATTAGATAAAAAGACTAGAAAGAAAAGAGATGCGGGACTTCTACAAGATTCTGTCTTGAGGACAACACTCTAAAGGCTACAAAAGGACGAAATTTTACAGACGGTTAACCTTCTAGTCATCGCCGAAGAGGAACTGGTAATGAAAGAAAATGAGGCAAAGGAATTTACCCTGGACTAGATGGCCGGAAAGAAGTTTGAGGTGACCGAATGGAAGACAGAAGTCATTATCCAGAAGTTATATAAATAAAATATTGGATGACAACATTCTCCTTGGAAAGCACATTCGGTACGCAATCGAGAAGGCTGAAATGAGGCTAACCACGCTAGCCAGACTAATGCTAAGTACGAAGTAGTTTAGTCCATACTATTACGGAGCCCCTATAAGGCATAGAGTCTTGGAAAAAGCCAAGTATCGGAACATGATGAACTTCACACAAAGGATAGCTTTGCTATGAGAGATTTCCTTGTATAGATCTGTATCAACAGTGGCGATATAGCATGAGTACCTCCTATCCATCTATTGGCCGAATAACGGAATATGATCGGTGTTGTCAGCATGAATTCCAAAGTAAAAAATAAAACATTGTGTTCACAAGCTCCTTTCTTCGTAAAGTCACTGCGCATATTGCGGTTCATTTTATTTTGGCTAAACAGTATTCGGATAATAGATATGATTGTAATCTCTAGTGGAAAGGTAAATCGAAGGACCAAATCATTTGAAAAGTAAAATTAAACTTATTTGTAATAATAACACTTTTAACTTAGAGTAACAGCTGCTAGAGCTCATTTATTAATTGGTTAATTTTGGTTTACATTTTTTACAATTTATAAGTAACGAAGCTACCATAGCGATAGATTTAAAAACCGACACTTATTATAGACGATTTTTACGTTTTCACTTCACTGCACTATATATTTAGAATCACAATATTATTTATATTATTTTAAAACTTTAGAAAAGTATATTTAAGTTAGTGTGTTAATTGTTTGTTTCTTTTGCGTTAAGTAGAGAGCTTTAATTTGATACATTGATATAAATAATTACATTTTATAATAATTATTTCCATCCCGTGCGAGAGGGATGAAATGATGTGATGAGTAGATAGAGATAGATATTTTTGCCAAAGGTCGCTGTCATGACGTAATTTTATCTAAATGTGTACTTGGTGACAAGATCGAACTTGACGAAGCATATGGGAAGATTTGGCGCTAAATGAGAGCGTGATTTTGTAGAATTATAAGAAATCTGTTCTTAATAAATGTTAAATATTTATACAAAAAAAAATCAGTTATCCTAAAAACATACAACAATGAAAATTTACCCAGGAGCGTGGAAAAGTAGGGCGAAATAATAAATCACTACCCTTTTAGGTAGCCACTGAAGAAAAATATAATATATAAAAATTAATGTTTGATTGTTCAAGTTTTATGCACTGCCGAACCGTTTATCCAATTGCGATAAAACAATTTATTGCTTGCACTTGCGCGAATGTTATAGCCATGCGCTCGTGACGTAAACGCCACTCTCGTGAATAATGGCCATCATTATATGCTCTTTGAATAATATAATATTATTTAACTCTCTCTTTTACTATTTATAAACTATCTGTCAGTAGATAGAACGTCCTTTAACTTTAAAGATTCAATAACTAAAGGCGATGACGTTTAGAATAAAATTTAACAAGTTGATTTATTATACAATTGTCACAATCTAAACGTCATTGTCGTTAGTTACAGAACCGTTAAAGTTAAAGGACGTTCTATCTACTGACAATATGACATTTGGCCTTTGTAAATATATTTTGGAATCTTGACTCCTTAAAACTAATATTTATAACATTAATTTCCAAATTGAATTATTCTATAATATTTTTTCATTAATTATCCTTTCCCGCATTAAAACGAAATAAACTTATTTCTCACAAATTATTTGTATAGTATAAAATATTTTTCTCATTCTTTTGAAACTCGACCCCATCTCTACAATACCCGTCAGTAATATTTTTTGTCCCATCTCTGTTCTTTATCAAGATGAAGGATAAAGCAGAAGAAGAAGAAGGAGACCAAGACGTGCTGCCTATACGTGTCGGGTCCCTTTGGTGGTCACATCCTACCAGGAAATAACGAAAAACTGTGACTTAAACTTCTTCTTCTTCTTCGCTATCATTAACTTCATTCACTCATGTATCTGGTGTTATTTTAGTTTTAAACTTAGCGAATTTTCATTCTTCGTCGATGGATAATGGTATAGAAAAAGCTGCGATTGCCAAAAAATTTTCATTGCTCGGAGTTTAAGTGAAAATTGATTAAATTCTTTTGCGCTTCGGTACGTGGAAACATTAATTTGAACATTTGGTGTAGTAGCTTTGGTTTCCTGGAATTACGAAATTTTAAAAAGTGCAACTGACCACAAAAAAAACATTTTAAAATATCGACTACAACTATTTGTTAATAAAAGAAATGAATTTAATATGGGTTTATCCAAATCTGATTTTATTATTGTTAATTACAGTTTGCCGACGTGTGATCATTACAGATTAACATATACTTTTCATGTCGAACACATTCTCCGCCTATGGCCTAAATACGTATGTTGATGTAAATTGAACTTTTTTTTTAAAGCACCTGCTTTTTAAACTCGTGCTCGGAATCTGGATTTTGTAAGGGTTTCAAACCAATTAATTAATTAATACAGAAACGGTTGAAAGCCACATACGTTTTACTTTTCATTGAAATAAAATAAATTGGTTAACTGGATTACCGTTAGGTTACTTATAAATTAATAAATTTTATTAAGCGAAAAGATGCCTGCGATTTTTTTTGAACGCTTATTCGGTTACTTGCAGCAATTTTTTCAGTCCAGATTAAATCGATTTTAATTAAAGCCATTACTTTGAAAAAATCTTTAGAAATATTACTGGGCTTTTAATTTATTGCAACTGACTCTAAATATTTTTGATTATTTTCGAAAAAAATTATATCTGGTTCAAACTAAAAGGCATTTTGAAACAATTAAAAAAAAATAACTGGAAATTTATTGCAACTGACTTTAAATATTTTTTTTGATTATTTCGAACAATACTTAAATCTCTAGAAAGTGATTAGAAAATAATTTGACTTTAAATGAGATAAAATTTTTGCACCTCAGGGACTAATACAGGGACTAAACTACGACTTTTACTCCCTTGGGATTAAAATATTTTTAGTCCCCTGTCCGAGGGACTAAAAAATTTTTAGTCCTTCGAATAACAAAACCATTAGAAACCATAACAAACTATTTTACTCGGGGGTAATATAACAAGACCTCGTTTTCGATTTTCCCGTAAATAGTTTTGTTGAAACGCATATATTTATTTAATAATAGTACAAT
Organism: Neocrepidodera transversa; assembly: GCA_963243735.1. NCBI lineage: Eukaryota > Metazoa > Arthropoda > Insecta > Coleoptera > Chrysomelidae > Neocrepidodera > Neocrepidodera transversa. The sequence goes on from OY725345.1 coordinate 15,064,953, forward strand.
AGCACAATTATTTAAAATACAATTGATTAAATTGTCAAATTAATAAATTTCAATTTGACATTTAGTGTATGCTTACTTGATTTGTGTATAATATGTTGCCTATATTTAACGAACTGTCAATGAGGATAATAAAGTTTATTCGCAAAGGAAAGAAGCAAGTGCGTAGATATGGGGAGGGTAGAGCGGGTAATTACCCCCCAGGATACCAAAAATAACACGAAAAGAAGAACTAAAATTTATGAAATGTAGGAACAGACAAACATATTTGTCTAAAAGTTTGATTACCCCCGCCCCCAGGAAAAATCCCTCCCCAGGAAAAAAGTTATCTACGCTCTGTTATACAGCGTGTTTCACAAAAGGGTTTCATCGCCAGGGTTAGGAGAAAATAATCAATCCGAAAATCACTTTCTCAAATGAAAATTTAGATACAATTATAGAATCACTGTTGGAACAGATCCGGAAAAAAGGGAAGGAAAATTCACGGAAAACTCCAGAAAATCGGAAGAAATAAACGCCAAAAAGTATTTTCTGCAGAAAATCAAGGAAAAATGATATAGAAATGACCACAATTTCCAATTGGGAAGTTTTTTCCTAAATTTTTTCCAATGAAAATGAAAGTATGGAAAAATATATAAAGTACAAAATTTTACAAAAATAAATAAATTTTTTCACGAAAGTTAGCAGAAAACTCTAAAAAGGCCTAGAAAAAATCACACATTAATTGGGAAAAAAGCATGAGTACATTTTTCCACGGTTCAATTTGAATAAAAAGAAGCAAGAATGCATTTTATCACTGTTAATTTGGAAATAATGGAGCAAGAATACATTTTTCTACACTGAAATTTGAAAAAAAGCAGCAAGAATGCACTTTTCTACACCGGATTTGAAAAAAATGATCAAGAATGCATTTTTCCACACTCAAATTTGAAAAAAAGAAACAGGAATGCATTTTTGTACTATTAATTTAAAAAAAAAGAAGCAAGAACGCATTTATCTCCACTCGAATTTGAAAAAAATAAGTAAGAATATATTTTTCACAGTTAAATTTCACAGATTAAAATTTAGAAATACTAATTTTTCGGTAAATTGTTGAGTTGCTATAGTCCATGTCACAGAAAAACTGCAAAAATTCAGTTTTGAAATATGAATTTGAGAAAAACAAGAAAGCATTTTTCCCTACAAAAATTGGAAAAAAAACAACACACACACAAATTTAAAAAAAAATGGAAGCAACGGAAGCAACATTGCATTTTTTCCACAGAAATTTATAAAACAAAGCCACAATGCATTTTTCCCCAGAGGAAACAGAAAACAAAACATTTTTTCACATAAAAATTTGAAATTCATAGCAAAAGTGCATTTTCTACAAAGAAAATCGAAAAACAAAGCAACAATGCATTTATTTTTATAAAAATTTGAAATTCAAAGCAAGAATGCATTTTTCCATACAGGAAATTAAACAAACAAAGCAACAATGCACATTTTTTACACAAGAATTTGAAATACATAGCAAGAATTATTTTTTTCATACAAAAAATTGAAAAACAAAGCAACAATGCATTTTTCTAAATCTTGGACAAGAAGGGAAAAGAAATCACTTCCCGGATAATCTGCTTCTGTAGGATCACCCGAAACCAATTCCAATATAATCTGGTTCTTTTACACGCAAAGGCGTAGATATTGGGGATAAAGGGGGTAATTACCCACCCCAGGATACCAAAAAATAGCACGAAAAGACGAAATAAGATATATGAAATGTAGAAACCGACAAACATATTTGTCTAAAAGCCTCATTACCTCTCCCAGGAAAAAAAGTAACCCACCCCAGGAAAAAAAACTTATCTACGCCCTTGGAAATCGTAAAAAGTTTCTTTGTTTCAAATTTAATTTCCATTTAACCCAAAACTAATTAGTGAATTTCTACAAGGCATTTTGCAACGATTAAAAAAATTACAGGAAATTTATTGCATCTAGCCCTAATTAATTTTTTGTTTTTCCCAAGAATAATTATTAAATATCTAGAAGGTATTTTGTCATAATTAGCAAATAATGTAACTTCAAATTAAATTATATTAAATATAACTTGCTGATTTCTAGAGAAAAAAAACCTGATCAAATTTCCATTTGTTTAATTTTTCAATGACAATTTGCAATAATTATACAGCTAACTAGGCTTTAAATTTGTAACTGGCTCTAAATTCAATTGTTAATTCTTCGAAAATATCATAAAAAATAAAGAAAATTTCCGTGTTGCTTAAAAACATAACTGGAGATTTAATTTATTGCAACTGACACTAAATAATTTTTTTTTTGGAAGGAAAAAAAAGTTTATTTGTTTCAAATTTAATTTCTATTTAACCCATAACTAATTAGTGAATTTCTAGAGAGCATTTTGCAACGGTTAAAAAATTACTGGAAATTTACGGCAACTGAATTTTTCGAAAAATAAATATTAAATCTCTAGAAAGTATTCTGCAACAATTAGAAAATAATTGGACTTTAAATTAAATTAAATTAAATTAAATATAATTTGTTGATTTCTATAGAGGAGAAAAAAAATCCTGGTCAAATTTCCATTTGTTTAATTTTTCAATCTGAAATAATTATAAAGCTAACTGGGGTTTAAATTTGCAACTGGCTCTAAATTAAATTGTTAATTCTTCGACAAAGATCAAAAAAAAATTCCAATTCAAAGACAATTTCTATTTAACTGAGCTTTTAATTTATTGCAACTGACCCTCAATATATTTTTTTTGATTATTTTTGAACGCAAAAAAAATATCTAGTTCAAATTTAATTTCCTTTTAACCTAAAACTAATTAATACATTTATAGAGGGCATTTTGCAATGATTAAAAAAATTACTGAAAATGGATTGCCACTGACTTTAAATAATTTTTTTCATTTTTCGAAGAATAATTATTACATCACTAAAAGGGATTTTGCAAATATTAAGAAATAGTTGGATTTTAAATTAAATTATTCACGATTTGTTAATTTCTAGAGGAGAAAAAATTTCTAAAATTTTCATTTGCTTGATTTTTCAATTACAATTTGCAATACTTATAAAGTTAACTGGGCTTTAAATTTGCAACTGGCTCTAAATTAAATGGTTAATTCTTCTAAAATATAAAACAAAATATTTCCAATTCGAAGAAATTTTCCATTTTGCTCAAAAATAATTTGTTAATTTTTATATGATATTTTACAAACTTAAAAACATAAGTGAGCTTTTAAGTTATTTCAACTGACCCTAAATAATTTATTTAAAATTTTTTTCAACGGCACAAAAAATATCTTTGTTTCAAATTTAATTTCCATGTAACCATAACTAATTATTAGATTTCTAAAAAGCGTTCGGCAATGATTAAAAATTACGTGAAATTTATTACGACTGACTATAAACAATTTTGACTTTCCCGGTCCTATCAAAAGGAAAGTATAGTGAACGAGCAAAAACAAAATTCGAGATATTGATGGAAATATCGATTTTGAGGTCCCCTAGGAAGATTGAAACAATTTCCAGCGTATGGTCTGTCTGTGTGTCTGTGTGTCTGTGTCTCTGTGTGTCTGTGTTTCTGTGTGTCTGTGTGTCTGTGTGTCTGTGTGTCTGTGTTTCTGTGTGTCTGTGTGTCTGTGTGTCTGTGTGTCTGTGTGTCTCTGTGTCTGTGTGTCTGTGTGTCTGTGTGTCTGTGTGTCTGTGTGTCTGTGTGTCTGTGTGTCTGTGTGTCTGTGTGTCTGTGTGTCTGTGTGTCTGTGTGTCTGTGTGTCTGTGTGTCTGTGTGTCTGTGTGTCTGTGTGTCTGTATGTCTGTGTGTATGTGTGTCTGTGTGTCTGTGTGTCTGTGTGTCTGTGTGTATGTGTGTAATCGTCCACGATAACTGCCAAACCGTTTGACCAATCAAGCTGAAATTTGGTACGAAGGGTCGGTGTGTGCCTTGATCGCGACCATTAATTTTTGGTTTAAATTGGTAAGGTATAAGGTCCTCAAGACCGACATTGATTGAATAAACATAAAAGATTTTTTTGCCTTTTTTTAAATTTTAAGGACAAACAATACACTTTGGAGCAATATGTTCTGAAATAATCTTTTGGAGCATAAAATTTCCTACAATTTTTGGTATCAAACTATTTCCAGAATTTACAATAGTTGCGCCACTAGAGGGCGCGCAAAAAATATATATGTAGGTTTTCCATAGTTTTTTCAAATTTTGAGGACAAACAATGCACTTTAGTGCAAAATTTTTTAGTGCAAAGTTGTAGAGCACCAAATTTTCTTTAACTTTTATATTTAACTTTTTTTCGGATTCCCCATAGTTTCGCCGCTAGAGGGCGAAAAATTTACACATTTAGGCTTTTTCCATTTTTTTATTTTGAAGGCAAACAATGCGCTTTAGTGCAAAATGTTTTAGTGCAAAGTTGTAGAGCATAAAATTCCCTACAACTTTTGTATCAAACTTTCTCCCGAATTCCCAACAGTTGTCACCCTATAATTTTAGAAGATCCTAATTGGAGCGGTGTACTATATAATGGGCGCATGGGCCCGATTATTTTATTATCAACCTTTAAATAGTCACCATCGGATTGCTATTTAAAATTTGTTCTATCTATAAATTAATGTAATGCTTAGAATTTTTTAATTAAAATAATCCTATTCTCTATAGCCGAACCGGGAAAGTTCTGGGGTGACATGATTTTTTCAATATATGTACTAACAATTATGGAAAAAATGACGCATTTCCATGAATTTTATTAAATTTTGTAATTCGTATATTGCGTAAAAGTACAAATTAAGCAAAACACTTGAATTTCAAAATAAATTAATTCTGCGCTGGATATATTTCAATACACTATTTTTAAAAATCATAATTTTTTGCTTAAAAACAATAAAATCTTACACACAAAGATAAATTCCACCTCCACCAAAGCGACACGATGAACCGAAGCGATGAAATTTCCAAAAAAACAAGTCTGAACAATTCCAGTAATAGTGTTAGTTAAAGCGGTGAATAAACTTTTACAAAATTGATATAAAAATTATGTTAAGTGATTTTGAAATTTGTAAATTATTATAAAGGTATGTTAGAAATTTATACGAATTTCTTTATATTTATAATTTTTGTGGGTTTAAAATAACATAACACATATAGAAAAACCAGTTTGATATTTTTTTATAAACTTTGAATTTTCTCATAACTGTTTTACAGGATGATTCAAATTTACATTATAATCTTTTATTTTTGTATTAGGTACCTTCCATATTTTATTATACAGGATGCTAATTATTTCCGGGTTAAATTAAAAAGAAAAGTTTTAAATAGGCCTTTTATTGCACAATTCAAATTTTATAAATGTATAGGAATTATTTTTTTTTTGGTTTATTTTCTTCAATGATTATTTAGACCCTCTTATTTATTAGTAACACGTTTTCTCTTTTTTTCAGTTAAGTGAGAGAAGAAAACTGAAGATACGAGCTTCATCATAAAGGTAACATTTATGTAATTTATTTGGTAATGGTTAATGATTTATTGATAACAAGTACACGAATTTTCCCATTACTGTATTTATGAAAATTTAAGTTTTTTTTTATTTATTTTTTTGAATATTTATTGTGTTTTGTTCCACTAGTTTTGGAGTTTTTTCAAAAAATAAGCAAATTTCCTCTTGACTCATATTTTTGGCACATTAAATAATTCCTTATTTTCTCGCGATTTTCTGGTATTTGAAAAAAAAAATATTTTCCAAATATTAATAATTTCCCTGACTATATATTTAAAAAAGTATAACAAGATTTTTCAGTAATTTTAGATTTTCTTAAAAATAAACAAATTCTCCTGGAAAATTAATAATTTCTTATTATTTTTCATTAGATCGCATTATTTTTCAAATTATAAACCAATTTCCCCCGGCTACATTTAAAAATAACGAATAATTTCTTATTTTTTTCTAGTCCTCCCAATAATTTTTTTTTTTAATAATTTAATATTCGAAAAAAATATACAATTTTTTTTTTGATTCCATTTTCGGAAAAATATATGTGTTTTTTACGATTGTCTTTTATTTTGAATACATTGTTTAAAAAAAAGTTTTAATTTCCAAATAACGAACTAATTTCTCTTACCCATATTTTCAAAAAATTGAGTAATTATTTTTGTTTTAATTTTCCTCTAATTTTAACAAGATTTTTTCAGTAATTTTAGATTTTAAATAATTTCTTATTTTTTCTATATTTTCTTTTGTTTTGACTACATTGTTTATAAAAATGTTGATTTTCCAAATAACTTTCCTCGGTTATATTTTACTTTCCCGACCCATTCCTTCGGGAAAGTATTGTGAACGAGCGAAAAAAAAATTTCGAGATGGAAATAGCCATTTTGAGGTCACCTAATATGATTAAGACCATTTCCAGACGGAAATCTGTCTGTCTGTCTGTGTATTTTCTTTCACGATAGAGACCACACGTTTAATCCGATTGAGCTGAAATTTGGTATATGGGTTTTGGTTACTCGTCGGAAGAACCCATTAGTTTTTATACGACATCTGTCAAACGGAAGTGTCACTATCAAAAAATGACAGATGCAATATGTCACAGAATTTGACTTGCAATATGTCATTTAAAAGCCCGTAAATAACTATATTCAGAACAGTCAAAATTATTTCTCCAACTGTCACCTGTCAAAAATAAAAAAAATCAAAATTTGAAAATTTAACATTAAGTATCTGAAAAAGTATTCGTGGATACTCATCGGGAAAATTTTGGGGCGACACAACCGATTTTTTTGATTTTTTCAGAAAATATTTATTGAATTTCTAAAAAGTATGTTGACTCAATTTAGAAAATAATTGGACTATAAATTAAATTAAATATAATTTGTTGATTTCTAGAAGATAAAGAATATCCTGATCAAATTTCCATTTGCTTGTTTTTTCAAGTACAATTTACAATAATTATAAAGCTAACTGGGCTTTAAATTTGCAACTGGCTCTAAATTCAATTATTAATTCTTCCAAAATATCATAAAAAATAAAGAAAATTTCCGTTTTGCTTAAAAATAATTTGTTAATCTTTATATGATAATTTGCAAACTTAAAACATAACTGGGCATTTAATTTATTGCAACTGACACAAGATTTTGTTTGGAAGGAAAAAAAAGTTTATTTGTTCAAATTTAATTTAAATTTAACCCATAACTAATTAGTGAATTTCTAGAAAGCATTTTGCAACGGTTAAAAAAAATTACTGGAAATTTACGGCAATTGATTTTTTCGATAAATAATTATTAAACCTCTAGAAAGTATTTTGAAACAATCACAAAATAATTGGACTTTAAATTAAATTAAATATAATTTGCTGATTTCTAGAGGAGAAAAAAAATCCTGATCAAACCATTTGTTTCATTTTTCAATAATAATTTGCAATAATGACAAAGCTAACTGGGGTTTAAATTTGCAACTGGTTCTAAATTAAATTGTTAATGCTTCGAAAATATAAAAAAAATTCCAATTCAAAGAAAATTTCCATTTTGCTCAAAATAATTTCAGCTTTTTTTTGATTATTTTCGAACGCATAAAAAAATTATCTCAGGTTCAAATTTAATTTCCATTTAACCCAAAATTAATTAGTAGATTTCTAGAAGTCATTTTGCAATGATTAAAAAGAATACTGGAAAATTGCTAGGGACCCTAAATTATTTTTTTAATTTTTTCGAATAATTATTATTAAATCTCTAGAAATTATTTTGCAACAATTAGAAAATAATTTGTTGATTTCTAAAGAAGAAAAAAAATCCTAATCAAAGTACATTTTGCAATAATTATAAAGTTAACTGTTATAAAGTTAAATTTGCAACTGGCTCTAAATTAAATCGTTAATTCTTCGAAAATATCAAAAAAAATATTTCCGATTCAAAGAATATTTCCATTTTGTTTAAAAATAATTTGTTAAATTTTTATATTATAATTTGCAAACTTTTAAAAATATAGCTGAGCTTTTAATTTATTGCAACTGACCCTAAATAATTTTTTTAAATTTTTTTCTAAGGCATTTTTTTTTCTATTTAAGCCATAACTAATTAGTGTAATTTTAGAAAGCACTTCGCAACGATTTAAAAAAGATACGGGAAATTTATTGCGACTGACCCTAAATTATTTTTTTGAAGACAAAAAATATGTTTGGGCAAACTTAATAGTGATTATCCCAAAAATAAATCTTAAATCTCTAAAACGTATTTTGCAATGAGTACCACATAAAATGAATTAAAGATGAAAGGGTTTTCAACTAGTTTCGGCAAACTGCCATCATCAGGTCTAGGATACAAAGTTTTCAGGGTTAAGAGAAGAAAAACAAAGTGCAACTTCTTTTGTCAGCCCTAAGAACTTTATATTCCAGGCCTGATGATGACAATTTGCCGAAACTAGTTGCCAACCCTATTCCTTTCACCTTTAATACATTTTATGTGTTACTCGACTTATTTTATTACTTCATTAGTATAGAGCACATTTAATTAATATTTCAAGGACATATTGTAACACATAAATTATATATTTTTTTCCACATTATGTTTTTTTTTTTATTTTTTATTTTCATTTATTGATAAGATTTCTTATTTTTCTTAAATCTTATTTAAAATTTTGTACTTTCTATATATCTTCATACCTTTTGATGAATTCTGTCCCTTCTTGTATTCTGTATTGTAAAATAAATAAACAATTTATTCGTACTCTCCTGTGGTATTTTAAATAATGTTTTTAATAATAAATGAAATGAAACACAAAATCATATACCACATATGTACCGATAAAATCGGCAACTAGTTTTGTCTAATGAGTCATCTTAAGGCCTAAAAAAAGCGATGACATTGTTCGAAAAAATTGTATTAAAATATAACAATAACAAACTTACCAAATAGCAGTTTACTCATTTACGAGGGGGCATAACGCTGAAATTAAAATACCTAGAAAAGGAGGAAAAAGGGGGGAATAAAGATATTAATATACATGAAATATTGATGGTTCAAATTTTATCAATCAATTTTTTATGTAAGTACTTTAATATCCGTATCCCCCCTATTTTTATACGTATTTTAACATTAGCGTTATGCCCCCTAGTAAATTTGCTATATTTGTTAATTTTTATTTTTGTTATATTTTAATACACTTTTTTCGAACACTCTTTTTTAGGCCTAAAGATGGCTCATTTGCCGAAACTAGTTGCCGCGGTTTTATAATTATATTGTGGTACATGATTCTGTATTTGATTTAATTTATTGAACATTGGCGATATGGATAATCTTTTGTATTTAATATTTTTAATACCTACGATAACTGTCTAATGTATCAAATAAAACACATATTATTGAAATCAACATATATTTTCAAAATTTTACATACACAATTCGAAAAATACATTATAGTCCTAAATTTATTTAAAGTCAATAAAAATTTTTCTTTTTTTATTTATAAATAACAATTAAAGGCACCCATCATTACAATCTTATAACTGTATTTACAGAATGAAAAAATATACACAATTTTTCTTTGGTTTTAATAAGCTGTATGAAGTTTTACTAAAAATTTTCTTATATTTCGGAAAATATATTAGTAAAACTAACAGTAGAAAAGTGCAATACTGGACAAATGTGCAATTTTTACAATTTTTTTACATTCTTAATGTTTGTATAATTAATTAAAAAAAAAAACACAGAAAACAAAAATATAATTTGGACAGAGTATCTGCACTTTTTGTGTTAAATGGTAACAACTATCTTTTGTTCAAAGATTAGGAATTACATTATTAAAAAAAATTACAATCACAAATAACAAAAGCATCATAGGTTTCAAAACACTTTGGATAATTTATAAATAATTTTTTTAAAAACTTTAGGAACATGATCGAATATTAAGAGTTATAATAAAATATATAAATAAATTATTAATAATTCCTAATCTTCGTTTACATCTTAGACTAGACTGGTCAAAGTCCCGAATATTATATCTATATACAAAACAACTGGCAATTAAAGTTAAAATATATAATACAAAATATTTACAAAAGAAAATTTTTCACTAGTACAATGATTAACTAATCCTAAGCGTATATTTTTATACTTTGGTCATATTTGGACGGACTCAATTCGTTAGATATTATGGCATCTGAATGGCCAACGGATTCTTTAAAATGGCAACTTTAAGACACGGGATTTTTTTTATATAAATGGCACTATTAAGTCTACAGGGTAGAGCAACATATATTTATTTAGCATGTTTGTTTCCGTATTGAAAAATTCTTGTTTTAAATAATATCAGTAAAAAATTCGTCAAGAACATTGTAACAGAGTGGAAAAACAACCAGTAAAATATATTATGTTAATGTCACCATTTTTATGGGTAGCAAATACAATTGACTCATCTAAACAAAGAACAAGTATCTGTTTAGGTATGTTATATATTTTAAGTTCAATTGGCGATACAAGATGGTTCCCAGCAGGACTTGACATTTTTTAGGCAAGTTTTCACTCATAAACATTGATGCCTCGCCGAAAATCATACGACTTAAGATTTATTCATTTTTTGTCAGCGTCAATATTTCCCAAGAATTTATAAGTTAAAACCCTTTTCAGTAATGACCAGTTTGGTTACGGTTAGAAATTCCAGAATAGTTAATTTTTGTGTTTCGTTGGGTAAAGACCTGCTTTCGGGCATCTTTTAGTTTCTGTTGGACAGGCAAGGGTTTCTAAGAAATAATCAATAGTTTTTATAATTTCTTGTTCATTTTGATAATTATTTATTTTTTATTCATGTTGATTTTGTCTTTATAAATATTTAACTCTGGCCAATAAATTAGTAGAAAAAGTACCGACTTTTATTTACAACCATACTAATAATAATCAACTTAACATTTCCTCTATCAACGGAAAAAATACGTAAAAATGTATAGACTTCAGTCAGGATAAAATAGAACTTCAATCACTGTTAATAACATATACTTGTATAATTAATTATGTCAATAATTATCATTTTATTGTAATTCACGCGCGTCTAGGTTTGCTCGGCCAAACAAGAGATATTTTGTCGTAATAATATTGATATTTATATAGAAAGAAAGCGCAATTAGTACACATGAAGTATATCGTTGTTACACCTTTTGTTACAACATCATTAAATAACTTTTTTTCTTTTTGGCTGCTTTAACAAACTTCCTATAACTTATATTTCATAAAGGCAAGGATGGAAAGACAAGGATGTATAAATTAAAAAGACAAGAGAAGAATTATCAAGAAAAGAAAACTGAGTAATGAAAAAATGAAAGGAATATTTTCAAAATGGTTCAGAAGTAAATTTAGGTGTTACTGAAGAAAGGGATATTTATTAATAAATAAAGGACAAGGTAAAATTTGGCAACTGAATGGTGAAAAATTATGTAAGAACTGGGTAGTACTATAGTAACTATAAATCTGTTTTGTAAATGTGCAAAAAAATACATAATAAACGATCAATAGTACAGAACTCTAACTCACTGAATTATAAACTTGGAAAAGCTTGGAAAAATCCTTTGGAGAGCCTACAAAGAGAAGGCTAAATATGATATTAACTAAAGGACTAAATAATTTATATAAAATCAACATTAATTATCTCATGAGGAAGAGTGCTGTAAGAAACGGGACTGAGTGATAGTAATGATCAAGAGCCAAATATATTTAAAAAAATAGATAAAAGAATTTTAAAAGGAAGTAAAGCAATTTAGTCACTGGCAAAAATCTGGTAGTCCAAAGAAATTATATGAAAAGCCAAAAGAGAAAAGTATTGAGAAAGATTTTTGGAGGAATTAAAACAGCAGAAGGAGAATGGTGAAGATGTGAAGAAATAATAAACCTATATGGAAAACAGACAATAACAAGAAAAATCTGAGCACAAAGAGCCAGATGGCTGGATTGCATAATGAGACTGCCATAGCAGAGATGTACGACAAGAATCCTATTCACAGCAAAAGAAAAAGAAGACGACCAAAAAGAAGTGTTAGGAAGAAGTATAAAATGATCTGATATATGTAAATGTAAATGACTGGGGGAAGAGTGCCACAAATAGAATGAAATGGAAACAAGTTTTAGGGAAGTACTTGCAGGGTTTGTTTAGCTGACATATATACGAATGGGAAAATGACGACTAGTAAAAAGTATATGAGAAACAGGAATTCAAAAATATAAAAAATGTAGAACCGGAAAAGACCTGGCATAAAATAAATAGTGAGATACTTGAAGAAAAAAGAGAAATTAAAGGTAAACCGACTGAAAAAGAAAAATAAACTAATTTTGTTAAAAATGGTAAAATGACGACTAGTGAGAAGTGTAGGAGAAACAGGAATTCAAAAATATTAAAAAAGTAGAACCGAAAAAGACGTGGAATAAAATAATTGGTGAGATTCTTGAAAAAAAAAGAGAAATTAAAGGTAAATCAACGAAAACCGAAAAATGAGATAATTTTTGTTAAGATAAGTGAAAAGTGTAGGAGAAACAAGAATAAAAATAAAATAAAAAAGTAAGACCAAAAAAAGTCATGGAACGTCGTGATTTGTGAGATGTTTAAGAAAGTAAAAATTAATCGTAAAATAAAAGGAAGGATGAACTAATTTTGTTAAAAATAAATAAATTACGAATGGTAAAAAGTATATGAGAAACAAAAATTCAGAAAAATACAAAATTAAGACAAAAAAAAGACATTGAACTTCGTAATAATTGGTGAGATACTTAAAAAATAGAGATTTATTGTAAAATAAAAGAAAAGGAAGAATAAACTGATTTTGTTAAAACTAAATAAATGACGAATGGTAAAAAGTAAATGAGAAACAAGAATTCAGAAAAATAAACAAGTTGGGCCAAAAAAAGACATGGAACTTAGTAATAATTGGTGAGATACTTAATGAAAAGAGAAAATTAATTGTAAAATAAAAGAAATGGAAGAATAAACTAATTTTGTTAAAAATGAATAAATGATGAATGGTAAAAAGTATATGAGAAACAAGAATCACAAGAATAAAAAAATAGGATCAAAAAAAGAGATGGAACTTAGTAATTGGTGCGATACTTAAAAAAAGGAGCAATTAATTGAAAAATAAAAGAAAAGGAAGATAAACTAATTTTGTTAAAAATGAATAAATAACGAATGGTAAAAAGTATATGAGAAACAAGAATTCTGAAAAATAAAAAAGTAGGACAAAAATAAAGACATGGAACTTCGTAATAATTGGTGAGATACTTAAAAAATAGAGATTTACTGTAAAATAAAAGAAAAGGAAGAATAAACTAATTTTGTTAAAAATAAATAAATGGCGAATGATAAAAAGTATATGAGAAACACGAATTCTGAAAAATAAAAAAATGGGACCAAAAAAAAGGCATGGAACGTAGTAATTGGTGATATGTTTAAAAAAGAGAAAATTAATTGTAAAATAAAAGAAATGGAAGAATAAAGTTGTTAAAAATAAATAAATGACGAATGGTAAAAAGTATATGAGAAACAAGAATCAGAAGAATAAAAAATAGGATAAAAAAAAAAGACATGGAACTTAGTAATTGGTGAGATACTTAAAAAAAGGAGAAAATTAATTGTTAAATAAAAGAAAAGGAAGAATAAAGTAATTTTGTTAAAAATGAATAATTAACGAATGGTAAAAAGTATATGAGAAACAAGAATTCAGAAAAATAAAAAAACAGGACCAAATACTTAAAAAAAGAGAAAATTAATTGTAAAATAAAAGAAAAGGAAGAACAAACTAATTTTGTTAAAAATAAGTAAATAACGAATGATAAAAAGTATATTACAAACAAGAATTCAGAAAAATAAAAAAGTAGGACCAAAAAAAAAATAACAGAAAAGAAAGAATGAACTAATTGTGTTAAGAATGGACTTGGAAAAAAAAGAGAAACTAAAGGGAAAGCAATAGAAAAGGAAGAATGAATTATTTTTGTTTATTTTGTTGTTGTTTTATGATGAACTTGTTAAAAAATAAAAGTAAAAAAGTAGATTTTACTATAAAAAATAACGAAATTCAAAAAATGAGTCGAGAAAACAACAAAAATTAAATACATATTAAAAATAAATTGTTTCAGCATAATTTGATAATTTTCAAACTTTTGAATCTTTTTTTCTGAAATAATATTTTCAATATTATATCAGGTTTTATTTTATTTACTTGCTGAATAAAAATTGGAACGAGGCAATATATTTTATAAATTTTATAGTAATAATATTTTAAGGAGATACACTGAAGGCTGTTTTTTTTGTAATAATAATAATGAAGACAATTAATGTATTTCCTTTTATTTATACTAACGACATCTACCCTGTAGACTATTTTAATAAATAACATTTTGAAGTTCACCAACAAATTTTTGTTACTATTCAAGCATTGTATTAATGTAAGAAAATATTTTTTTTATTATTTGGATTAAGTATTATTAAAGGAAATAAAAGCTCAAAGTCAATACCACATGATATTTAATTAAAGGTAATTTCAATTAAAAGTTTCGCTACTCAGGCCATCATCAGGCGAATGTTTGAACAAACTTTAAATGTAAAATGAAAATATTTTAACACATCACGTTAGATAAGAGCCCAAGAAAAATTAATTAAATTGCTATAAAAAAAATTGTTAAAAAACTAATTTAAATGAACATAAGAGCACCTATTGATACTATTAATTGAAATTACCTTTAATTAAATTTCATGTTATATTGACTGAGTTTTTATCTCCTTTGATATGCTATAACACATTTGAAAATGGATAATCTAGTTTATTTAAGTATTATTACTTTGTAAGTCCATTAGCACATAAAAGAGTTAATAAAAACATTTTTTTATAAATGTTAAAGAACGATACAAGTTTCATTATCCTTTGTACCAATATTTAAATTATTTTGAAAAATATGTTTTTATAAATGTTAAAGAACGAAACAAGTTTTATTATCCTTTGTACCAATATTTAAATTATTTTGAGTCAACATTTTACTTTTTTTTTCAAATTTAATAATAAATATACAATAGTATTTTTTCATAACAAGATGCGTTTTATTTTAAACTTTGTTCATAACATTGGTAAAAAAGTTCTTTGCTAAGCAGGTATTACAATCGTTGGCCCAAAAGCTATGAAACTATATACAAAAAACGTTAAGCAAAATATTAAAATTTGATGTGTTCTCTGTGCTATTTTTTAAAATAAAAGTCTGAATTATTACAAATTCTAAAAATAAGATGACAAGTGATAATTTTCCATGATTTCAGAAAAAATTGCACATTAAAAGAAACACAATAATTGATGACATTTCTTAGTCTCTTTTAATATTTAACTACTACTGCTCACTTCTGTTTTAACATCGTCCAAATTAAACTCGGTTCTATACAAACTAGATATGATCGAATCTGGAACGCTGGGATGTTGAGATTCTCTGTGTCGCCGCAAATCTACTTTTCTTTGGAAGGCTTTCTCGCAGAGCCCGCAAGAAAATGGCTTGTATCCGGTGTGTTTGCGCATGTGCGTAATCAGATTTGACGATTGGCTGAACGCTTTGGAACAGACGACGCACTTATGCGGCTTTTCACCTGTAACAAATGATTTAATTAGGATTTTAAGGGTTTCCTTAGGGGATTAGTTGAAGACATATGGGGATTATTAAAAATCAGTAAACACATGATTAGTTAAGAACCAATACCAATTCGACTTTATTATTTTTAATCAAACAATGTTTTAGTAATTGGCTGTTGTTCTTGTTCTTTTGCATTATTTATGAAACCGTTACGTATACATGTTATTTATTTTAAATGGTAAACACTCCATTATTCGTATTGCAAACAATGGATGTCATAGTATAATTATTTCTCGTTTGTAATAGATCGAATTATGATATTGTAATATTGAAAGTGAAATCGACAAACAGGTACGAAATATGATCCGGTCAAAGTTCAGAAAAAATGATTACGGTGAATTAGAATTATTATTATTCGTTTAATGGTGACGAAATATGTTACAATTTAAACATTAATTTAATTTGATTTCGCTTCATCATTTTTACCGATAACTTAATGCGAAAAAAATATCTCTAAAACCGATTTTTTTAAAATTTTCGTACATATAAAAGTACGCAGAAAAATACATTTTTTATTCTTAAAAACTACGTTGAACAGGTAACGAAGTTACTTAATTGCCATGAAAATTCTCTGCCAGTTCTAACAACCAATCAAATTTTTTATCATTTTGTGTCATATGAAACAATTTCACCCAATCATGTCAACATTCAGTTCAATTATCAATCACTATGACAACACTATTGAGTTTGACAACTTCATTTAAAAAAAATTTCAAACTGTCACGTTTTGGCAAAGCGAATGTTCAAACTATAAATGGGCTAATCAAAAAAAAATTCCCAGAAATACAACCTACAGTCACAAATATATTTGTTTATTTTTATGACAAATTTCTCAAGCTTTCGATTGTCATAAAATTATGTCGTCTATTATCAATGTCCTGAGAATATTACTACTGATAATTAAAATATATTAGTTGTATCACGCACGGCTCTGGATTAGAATTAACTTAAAATTATAGTAAAGGCAACATTCTTTCGGAAATAAGGTCAAGAGCGATCAGTTAAACCTACGCCCGATAGATGGAAACAGTCTCGTACGTGCTTTGCACACGCATAAATCCTTACCGTATACCACGATTCAATTCGTTGTCATGAGTTCGAATAAGAGCTCTAGCTGAAGGCAACGAAGTCGAGCTCAATCGGCTCGTGCACCATATTAACCGTTCCAATGAACCGATTATAAAAATAAAAAGGACCGACCGTCTTGTATTCTCCAACCGATGAAAACCAAGTGATATTCGGAAAATTATACACCTTTCTTCATTAGATAATATATTTGATTTTTGAATAAAAACAATTATTTTGTACCTAGTGATTTTGTTGGTTTGTGAGTTTAGGTATTTAGCACCTAATACCTAGGTTCTCAGCCCAGTAAGGGCAAATAAAGACCGCCCTTCTGAGCTTCATTGACGCTGCCCACTATAAACGGAAGACGGCAATCGGAAACCTGGACTAAAGCGCATGACGACGCAAAGAGCGTTACAAACAAAAAATACCAAAATTGAATTATCGGTTCAAAAACAATGTATGGCTGAATTCACATAGGGACAAGCAAATGAACGTATTTTTTTAATCGAAAAAATACCGCCAGACAAAACACTTGAAAGACCATTTTTAACAAAAGTTGCGGGACAATTATTAAAAATAATATTTATTTTAAAAACTAACAGCTGTGTATAATTATTTTTAATAAAAATTATGCTGATGAAAATGAAATATCCTTAAAATAATTGGATAAACATATCTTTAATTCTGGTCTTTTAAACATTAATGATGGTCGTTGGACCGAAAGCGCTCAGCCGAATTTAATTAAAAATAATTTCTTTTAAAAATTATACATTGATATACCCTTTTCTTTACTTCAATTTGTTCGTTTACCAAATAATTTTCCAACTTTCCCCCACCATCTATTCGGAGCAAGTAAATCAATCAAACTCTCCGAAAAAAAAATAGTAAAAAAGTAGGGAAAAACCGGGGGGAAGTGGGAAAAAAGTTCAAAACATAAAGAGTAAAAAAGTAGAGAAAAAAAAGAAGGGGGAAGTTGCAGAATTTGATTCTTTTAAATTCTCCGAACCTCGCTGCGCTCGACTCGGAGTGGAGTTGTTCGCAATTGTGAAAGGTTTGGGCTTTCGAATAGTTGCCTATTGGAACCTTTTTACTATCGATTGTGTCAATAGCTTAACGAGATGTTTGAATAATCGAAATAATTTATTCGATTACTTAAGATTATCGATTCACACAATTGTGAAACTTCACATCAAGACGATTCGTCGAAACTTCAACTATAACGATTCATTCAATCGATAAGAACTTCGATTGTTCAAATTACAATCGAAACATCTCGAGATGTTTTAATAATCGAAACAATCGATAAGAACCTTCCACAATCGCATATCTCTAGAAGTGGATAATAGGGTGAATAATAATTCCAACTTTCCCCCACCATCCAACTCCGAGTCGAACAATCAAATCCATCAAATTCTCCGAAAAAAAAATAGTTAAAAATGTAGGGGAAGGGGGAAGTGGGAAAAAATGTTTCGTACATAAAGAAAACAATAAAAAAATAGGTAAAAAATAGAAGGAAGAAAAAAAAAAGAAAAAAATAGTAAAAAGTAGGGGAGAAAGGGAGAAATTGGTGAAAAAAGTTTAAAACATAAAGGAAACAGTAAAAAAAGTAGAGAAAGAAAACAAGGGGGAAATTGATTGATTTAATTGCTCCGAACGTCGCGGCGTTCGGCTCGGAGTGAATGGTAAGGAAAATAATAATTGTAATTTTCTCCCAGCATCTACTGAGCAATTAAATCAATCAAACTCTCCGAAAAAAAAATAGTAAAAGTGTGGTAAAAAACGGAAGGAAGTGAGAAAGAAGTTTGAACCAAAGAAAACAGTAAATAATAATTCATATTTCCCCCACCATCCACTCCGAGCCGAGCGCAGTAGGTAAAAAAAAGAAAGGGGAAGTTGCAGAATTTAATTGGAATGGTTAATTAAACTCTCGGAAAAAAACTAGTAAAAAGTAGGGGAAAAGGGAGAAATTGGTGAAAAAAGTTTAAAACATAAAGAAAACAGTAAAAAAAGTAGAGAAAAAAAAAAAGGGGGAAATTGATGGATTTAATTGCTCCGAACGTCGCGGCGCTCGGCTCGGAGTGAATGGTAGGGAAAATAATAATTGTAACTTTCTCCCAGCATCTACTGAGCAATTAAAACAATCAAACTCTCCGAAAAAAAAAGGCAACAAATGGGGTAAAAAACGGGGGGAAGTGAGAAAGAAGTTTGAACCAAAGAAAACAGTAAAAACGTAGAGTAAAAAAGAAGGGGGAAGTTGCTAATGGCTCCGAACCTCGCTGCGCTCGGCTCGGAGTGGAAGGTAGGAAGAATAATAATTCATATTTTCCCCCACCATCCACTCCGAGCCGAGCGCAGCGAGGTTCGGAGCAATAAAAGGGGGAAGTTGCTAAATATAATAAAGAAAACAGTAAAAAAAGTAGAGAAAAAAAAAAAAGGGGGAAATTGATGGATTTAATTGCTCCGAACGTCGCGGCGCTCGGCTCGGAGTGAATGGTAGGGAAAATAATAATTGTAACTTTCTCCCAGCATCTACTGAGCAATTAAAACAATCAAACTCTCCGAAAAAAAAAGGCAACAAATGGGGTAAAAAACGGGGGGAAGTGAGAAAGAAGTTTGAACCAAAGAAAACAGTAAAAACGTAGAGTAAAAAAGAAGGGGGAAGTTGCTAATGGCTCCGAACCTCGCTGCGCTCGGCTCGGAGTGGAAGGTAGGAAGAATAATAATTCATATTTTCCCCCACCATCCACTCCGAGCCGAGCGCAGCGAGGTTCGGAGCAATAAAAGGGGGAAGTTGCTAATGGCTCCGAACCTCGCTGCGCTCGGCTCGGAGTGGAAGGTAGGAAGAATAATAATTCATATTTTCCCCCACCATCCACTCCGAGCCGAGAGCAGCGAGGTTCGGAGCAATAAAATTAATCAAAGTCTCCGAAAAAAAATAGTTAAAAAAGTAGGGGGAAAACAGGAAGAAGTGGGAAAAAAGTTAGGAACATAAGGAAAAAAGTAAAAAAGGTAAAGAAATGAAGGGTTGCAGAATTTGATTGATTTAATTGAGTGGATGGTTAATCAAACTTTCCGAAAGAAAAATGGTGAAAAAGTATATAAAAAAAGGGGGAAATTGGAAAAAAACCATAAAGGAAACAGTAAAAAAGTAGAGAAAGAAAAAAAGAGGGGAGAAGTTGCAGACTTTGATTGATTTAATTGCTCCGAACGTTTAATAATTACAACTTTCTCCCATCTACGGAGTAATTAAATAAATCAAACTCTTTGAAAAAAATAAAAAAAAACAAAAAGGGGCGAAGTTGGAAAAAAAGTTTGAAATAAAGAAAACAGTAAAATAGTAGAGAAAAAAGAAGGGGGAAGTTGCTGAATTTGATAAATTTAATTGTTAGGTAGGGAAAATAATAATTCAAATTTTCCCCTATACTATCCACTCCGAGCCGAGCTCAGCGACAGGGGGGAATGGGAAAACAAAGAAAACACTAAAAAAAGTAGAATTAAAAAAGAATGGAGGAGTTATTTGAAGTATTAAGACGCCCTTCATCATAGGTCTGATGATTTCTTTTTCGACGTCATATTTGATTAAAACTATTTCAAAAAGCTTGAAATTCGATTTTTTACCGTTTCTAAATCAAAAACACTTAAATAATTAGAAAGTTTTCGGAAATTTAGAACTACAACTGTTAATTAGTATCTCCAATTTATTCGTACTAGTTTATTATTATGCATGACTAAACCATAACATTTTTCCGTTTCAAACAACTCGCATTGGCGTATAATTAAACAGATAACGTTGTACGAAAAATGCAATGCTAACATGGAGTTAATTGAAATTGATGTCCATAATGTTTGTACGGTCAGCCAATGTCGGAGTTCCTTAGGGGCTTTATTAATAAATTTTAGTAGAAAACAGTGTAACACGTTTGTATCTACGTTACATCACAACTCGACTCTATCATTTTTAATCAAACGGATAATTTAGTAATTGCCTGTTGTTCTCGTTCTTTTGCATTATTTATGAAACCGTTACCTACTTGTTATTTACTTTAAATGATAAACACTTTACTGCAATGGATGTAATAGTGTAATTACCTTTGTTGGTAATGGAATGTAAATTATGATTTAAATTTCTTTTTGACACATAATATAAATTATCTTTCTTATTATTTTTTTTATTTCTTTTTTAAATTTATGTTTAGTTTTCCGAAGATTACGCTTAATTTCCATTGTATTTTATCTTTAATTGCTTATGACCTGGTGATCCACTTATTTTCTTTCACTGATATCGCTTTGTAAATTTGAAGCTTTTTAGATTATTATCTATCCCATCATAGGTCGTCTCTACATTTTTTACTTGCTTTAAATACCTTTTTCAAGTTGATCTGCTCATGTTTCTTTCTTACAAAATATAACATAACTTTATTTAGAAATAAACTTTTTCTACTCATGTATATGAAAATGATCATTTTTACACCGGTTACTGTACATGAAATTGATATTTTCTTACTCTAGAGATGAAAATATTTTCACTTCTGGAGATGGAAATGAAGCAAATGAATAATGACGGTTAATCAGAGCATAGTTGAACCAATCGGCATATACAAATGGGCATGCCCTAGCGATGAGAATTGTGATGTTTCGGATCATATCTATCTCTCTCAAAATAGTAATCGCCAAATAGATAGTGCGAAAACTATACGCCATCTTTCTCATTCTTTTCGAACCAAAAAATTATTACGATATAAGGGTAAGGCACGTCTATTAGTATATGTCGTTGGTTGAACCTGCAAACGAACCACGTGGACAAACAGTACTTTCATCTCTTGTTGTAAAATATACCACTTTTAAATACCTAGTAGTTTTTATTTCCATAATTAACTAACCTGCAGCATTATTCTACTCAGGAACTATAAAACACGCTATACGTTTAGGTACCAAAAATTATCCATATCTCAAAATGTGGTGCAAAGTTTTAAGGAAATAAAGCACAAAGTCAGGTACCACAAATTTAATAACAAAAAAGTACTAGCGGGCAACTAGTTTCGGTCACTGACCATCATCGGGCCAATATTAAGTACTGAACGAGGAAACAAATTGATCACAAAATGTGAAAGACTCCATCAAACGAATACACACCCCCGGGACATTTACCAACGAATATGTACAAAAACTTCTTAATAACTTTAAATACCGTAAATGTTATCAGACTTGTGCACTGTCTCTTTCTGCATTATTGGCAATATTGCTCTTTTAATGGATATCTGAAATATCATCTTTTATTATTGTTGTTTGGATATCATTGATATCATATTTTGTATGGACAATCCTACTAGATTACGACCGGATCAACACAAGCTATGCAACACTTATGTTCAGACTGAATACTAGTTGGACCATAACTTAGAAAAAGATAATGCGAAGTTGGTATTTAGGATGGTACAATTACCCAGTTGTAATTATTTTACGTTCGGTGCAATTAAATCAATCAAATTCTTCAACTTCCCCCTTCTTTTCTTTACCTTTTTTTCTTTATATTTCAAACTTTTTTTCCCACTTCTTCCTTTTCTTCCCCTTACTTTTTTATTTTTTTGGTTTTCGGAGACTTTGATTAATTTAATTGCTCCGAACCTCGCTGCGCTCGGCTCGGAGTGGATGGTGGGAGAAACCCACGAACGATGGAAATCTTATAAGCTGTTTAAGTCGATACGTATTTAATATTTGTCTCAGGAACTAGAAGAAGTTGGCGAATTAAAATATGAAATACTTATTCTGATTTATTGTTGAGAAGTCAAAAAATCCAAACGTAGAGAAGAAATTGTCGGTTGACGCCGAAATGTTCGACGTCGGGACGAAGAGCGGAGCGTCGTGGAATGGCGTCGAATATTGTAGCTTCTATTAAATATACTGGATTTTGAAGAAGTAAAACCCAACTGTTTGTCGAATTTATCGGCGTCGTCGTCTCGGCGCTGAATACAGGAACTTCGGTGACGTGTTGGTAGTTTGAAATTTGATTTTTGACTGGTATTTTCTCCTGCTTGCAACCATCTTTTTATGCCGATTTTGACTATTGACTTAACATTCCTCGTCATAATGTTCTGTGGTACCGTGTACTATTTGTTTTTCAATAAATACGGACTAAACAGATCTAAAGTATCCTGAGAAAAGTGCTAATGAAGAGGGGCTTAAAAAAGATCGAGTGCCTTAAAAAAATCAACAAAGTCTAAGACAAAACATAACAAATTAAATATAATGGGTTTTGGGTATCTCTCTAAAATTTCTTAAAGAAATAATTCTATAAAAGAAAACAAAATACCATTAAAATTTCTGAAAAAATAATAATATGATATACCGGGGGTTGGTTGGTCATAACAGGAAATTTTTTTTAGAAAAAAAAGTTAAGGGATGCTTCAAATCCCTTTGAACTCAATGATTATACTTTTATAAAATTAGATAGGATCTAACCTGAAATCAAATTTTTCAGAGTTATTTTCAAGAATAAAATATATTTTGATCTTTTGTAACTTTATTTTTATTAAAAAAAAATAAAATATTTGTTTGTTTTTATTTAAGCCATAATACAAAATTCTTAATTTTGTTGATGAAAAACAACATTTCCATATTTCAGACTACTTTTTTAGTACTTTACTTGTAGCCGATTATACTCTTTCTTAGAATAGTGGAATCTGGCTGGACTATAATTTACGATCTACTTACATGTTTAGTATACTACACTTATAAGAAAATAAAGCACAAAGTCAAGTACCACAAATGTAATAACAAAAGAGTACTAGTAGGCAACTAGTTTCAGGCCAATAAACGAATTGATCACAAAATGTGAAAGATCCATTAAGGGTAGAAAGGAAAATTAAATTAAATTAAATATGATTGTACTTGAAAAGTATTAAGATAATTTTTAAACAATTAAAAAATATATAATAATCGAGCAACCTTTATTTAAAAAAAAAAATTGATTTCAATCATATATTTTTCTAAAATATATTGTCAGTGTTACGCAGTGGCGTACTGGGTCAATCGCATTATCTTTTTCTAAATTATGGTCCAACGAGTATTCAGTCTGAACATAAGGGTTGCATCGCTGGAATTGATCCGGTCGTAATCTAGTAGGATTGTCCATACATAATATGATATCTCAGATATCCATTAAAAGAGAAATATTTCCAATAATACAGAAAGAGAGAGTGCGCAAGTCTGATAAAATTTACGGTATTTAAACTTTTTGTACATATTCGTTGGTCCCGGGGGTGGGTATTCGTTGAATGTAGTTTTTATGAGCTCCAAAAAGGCCATTTACAATTTATTTATTGTCAACACAATTATGTAATTTTTCGTTTTGTTGTAATTTTTCAGCAGTACTATCACAGGAGCATCGAAAATAATCGATTATACGTCAAATAAGGACAGTATAATATTATTTTTAGTTTTAAAAATTGTTACAATAAACTGAAATAATTATACAACGTTTAATATAAAAAATGTTTAGAAGTAAGTTTTGAACAATTTAAGCGGTAAATTGAGATACTTGAACAATTTTAGGCTACAAAATTAATTGGAATTTATTTTGCCAAAATTTTAAAGCAACATTGAGTGATAAATGATGGTTATTGGACAATTTGTTTTTTTTTAATTACTCAAAAATTATTTTCGAACAGTTTGAACAACAAACTAAGATAATTGGACAATTTTTAGTTCCACAAATGCTTAAAAACTGTTTCTTAACCAATAGTTTAAAGCGCAAATAGTTTCGGCTCATGAGCCATCTTCAGGGCCATAAATAAGAGAGTTTCACTTTAAACTGTTGTTTTTAATATATTGTGACATACGACTTGGAGTATTATTTCTACTGAATAATTTGACCACATTTGAGATATGGATAACCTTGGGATTTGTTCAAAAATTACTTAATATTTTAAATAGTAAATGATGGTTAATGGACAATTTCTTTTTTTAATTCTTAAAAATTATTTTCGAACAGTTTGAACAGCAAACTAAGACAATTAGACAATTGGTAGTGCCACAAATGCTTAAAAATAGTTTTTTGACTTTGACAAAATTGTAAAGCAAAAAATGGTGGTTATTTGTCAATTTTTAGCATCAAAAATCTTTAAAAATAGTTTTTGAACTGTTTTGGAGGAAAACTAATATAATTAGATAATTTTAGCACAAAATATAATTGAAATTCACTTTGAATAATTTTTAGTTTTAGAAATTGTTAAAAATAAATTCTAAACAGTTTCAGCGATAAACTGAAATATTAGGACAATATCAGGTTACAAAAATAATTCAAATTTATTTTCTCAAAATTTTATGGCAAAAAATTTAAAAATGATGGTTATTGGACAATTTCCTTTTTTTATTTTTAAAAAATTAACAGGCTGAACATTAAACTAAGACAATTGGACAATTTTTAGCTCCAAAAATGATTAAAAATATTTATTAAGCAAACTGGAATAATTGATCAAATATAGGTAAAAAAGTTATTGAAATTCACTTTGACCAAATTGTAAAATAAAAAATTCAAGAATTGATCAAAAAATGAACCAAAAATTAGTTTTGAACAGTTTGAACTCCAAACTAAGATAATTAGATAATTTCAGGTCAAAAAGACGATTGAAATTCGACAAAATTTTAGAGCAAAAAATTTACGAACTAGGCAAAAAAGACAAATTTAGCAATTTTTTAAAAAAAAATGTTAAAAAATAACTTTTGAACATTTTGAGTGACAAATTAAAATAACTGTTGTCATTTTCCTGTCTTTATCTCTACTTCGATGCTACTTTTTATTATTTATCTGCCTATTTTTTTCTCTCTGACTATTTCAATCTTTCTGCGTCTCACTTATTAATCTTTTTTGATGCTGCTTCTCTCTTTCTTTGGTTTCTTGTCTCTTTTAAATTGTTATTAATTATTTCTATCTTTCTGTGTCTCACTTCATAGTTTATTTCCAGTCTCCTCATTGGATATCTTGTATATGTAATGTCGCCACTGGTCATACTTTAAATTTACTTATTTCCTATTCTAGTGATGACGTATACCCCATGATCGGTGAAATGGACTATATTGTTTTCTGCCATTGGTTTGAATTATATTAAACATACAAACACAAACAGTGGTCGAAGAGCACTTCCTTGCGGTACTTAGAACTTATATGAATTGTTTGGATTTTTTTTTCATTCATCTATCTTGTATATAGGTATAATTTCAATAAACTGGTGTAAATTAACTGGGTCTCAGAAAATATCATTATTTTCTATTATATTGTTTATTACTTGTGTAATTCGAGTTTATCTGAACCGTAATTTATTATTCGGATTAGAATTTTTAGAATAAAGATTCTTGTCTATTATGCGGATAGAAAAATATTTTTTTATTATGATTTTGTTATACAGGGTGATTCATTGGGAAATGCGCATACTGTAAGGGTAGATGAGGCACACCGAGGTGAGTCAAATAGATACAGAGTGATTTAATAATTTTATCCCTTTTTTTTATTAATCATAACTTAAGAACTACCCTATATATTTTTGTAATATTTATTACGTACATTTTTTGTCCAATGTGGTGTCGATTAAAATAATAATTAAAAATCTTATTCCAGATCCGGCCTTAAAAAAATTAATAAGTAGGTTTCGACTGGAAACAAAACCCTGTATATCAATATTTTAAAATTCTATTGACATATTTGGAAAGAGCAGAAAAAGTTAAATACACTGAATGTATTTGGTGTTTCCGCATCCAATTTTGGTACTTATTAACTTTAGTCAAATTTTGATCTTTCGATAAAAAGGTCGAACAAATTTTTTAAAAAAATAAATGTTCGTTCCTAAATGATAATTTTCCAGATTTAATCAATAAAATCATCAACTAATTTATATTCATGTTAATTTCTGAATCTTAATGTAAAAACTTTAGGACAGGTCCGTATTTGGCACAAAATATTATCAATGACTAACTTTCAATCTTAAAAATTGTTAAAGAGCAAAAATTAAAATTAATTAAAAAAGAGTGAAAATTTGCAAAAATAGGCAGAAATAGGAAAAAAGGTCAAATAAAGCAAAAAAAAAGTGGAATAAAGCAAAAAAGGGAAAAGGTAAAAAAAATCAATAAAAAAAAACTCAAAAAAAGGAAAAAAATGTTAAAAATAATAAAAGAATTGTTAAATTGAGCAAAAATTAAAACTAATAAAAAAATAGTGAAAATTTGCAAAAAAAAAGGCAGAAATAGGAAAAAAGCTCAAATAAAGCAAAAAAAAGTGGAATAAAGCAAAAAAGGGAAAAGGTAAAAAAAATCAATAAAAAAAAAACTCAAAAAAAGGAAAAAAAAATGTTAAAAATGTTAAAAATGATAAAAGAATTGTTAAATTGAGCATAAATTAAAACTAATAAAAAAATAGTGAAAATTTGCAAAAAAAAGGCAGAAGCAGCTAAGAAGGAAAAAGGTAATATAAAGCAAAAAAAAAGGAAAAAGGCAAAAAAAAGTTTTAAAAACAGCAAAGAAGGGTAAAAAGTAGCAAAAAAAGCAAAATAGAAGCATAAAAAGATAAAAAAAAACAATAAAAAGTTTCAAAAAATCAAAAGTGAAAAAAATTTAAAAATGATAAAGAATTGTTAAATTTGAAGGAAAAAAGACTTAAATAACAAAAAAGGAAAAAATGTAAAATGAAGCAAAAAAGGAAAGAGTAAAAAATGAAAAAAAATCAATAGAAAGTTAAAAAAATGCCAAATACGACAAAGTAAAGGGAATTAAGCAAAAAACGTCATAAAAAAATAAAAAAAGCAAAAAAAGGGTAAAAAAGCAAAAAAGGCAAACAGTTAAAAAAAACATAGAAAAAGTTAAGAAAATCAAGAAAAGGAAACTCTGATAAATTGCGCTGCATTTAAAAAAATAATAAAATAAGAAAATGTCTATTCCGAGAAAAGCATAACTATACAGGGCGTTTGAAAGTTAGTAATTGATAATAATATTTTGTCTCAAATACGGACCTGTCCTAAAGTTTTACATTAAGGTTAAGATTCAGAAATTAAGAGAAAATGAAGTAGTTGATGATTTTATTGATAAAAGCTGGAAAATTATCATTTAGAAACGAACATTTATTTTTTTTTAAATTTGTGCCGAAAAATCACGATTTGACTCAAGTTAATAAGTAACAAAATTGGATGCGGAAACACCAAATATATTCAGTGTTAGTTAAATTTTTCTGCTCTTTCCAAATATGGTAATACCATTTTAAAATGTTGATATACAGGGTGTTGTTTGGAGTCGAAACCTACTTATTAATTTTTTTAAGGCCGGGCCTGGAGTAAGATTATTATGGTAATCGACACCACATTGGACAAAAAATGTACGCACTAAATATTAAAAAAATATATAGGGTGGTTCTTAAGTTATGATTAATTAAAAAAGGGAACAAAATTATTAAATCACTCTGTATCTAGGTTATAAAGAAAGACAGGGCCATCAAATATAGGTTATTTTGAATCACCTCGGTGTGCCTCATCTACCCTTACAGTATGCGCATTTCCCAATGAATCACCCTGTATTATCATGGCTAGTTTTATTTTCAAACGTGTCATAACCAGGTACCATATCTGTTTTAAACAACTGTGTACCTATTAAAAGCTGACATGATGATGTTATTAGCGCATTGATAAGCTACTAATTAAAATCGTGGATGTAAGTAATAATGGTAGTTGTTTGCGATAGTTTTACAGTTGTTAACAAACAGGCACTTATAGAAAGTTAATCACATGACAGAAAGGTCGAAGTGTTGTCGCGACTTACCAGTCTACTTATTTTTTATAGGTGCATTGTCAATTATCATAATGTGCCTTGATTATATACCTTATTATCGTATACATTTTATAGTTATATTATAGATATGAATATTCAAATGTTATTGTATAAATATTCTATTATTGTCTATACCTTCTTTTTTTATAAAAAAAAAAAACAAATAAAATCAGTACTATCGCAGTTATTATTGCTATCAACATGATTTAAATAATTTCTTAATTAGGTATTCTATTCGATCGTGTTAACCGTGCTACAAGTAAAAACAAGTTTAGACAACACAATCTTAATTGTGTAGTAAAGTTTATAGCTATAAAAATAATATCAGGTGAATAGGAATCTTAG
Organism: Neocrepidodera transversa; assembly: GCA_963243735.1. Lineage (NCBI taxonomy): Eukaryota > Metazoa > Arthropoda > Insecta > Coleoptera > Chrysomelidae > Neocrepidodera > Neocrepidodera transversa. Next base: position 15,093,808 of record OY725345.1, read on the forward strand.
AAGCAATTCGCAATAAACTATTGAAAAAAATATTAAACGCCAATTTAGATATAAATGAAGTACTTAATCCGTAATTAACTGTGATACCAAAAGTAACTCTTTTATGTTAATGAGTGATGTCGTTAATAGTTTCATTAGAACATTACATTTTTTTTTATAAAAAAACTTTCTTCTGAAAAAATATTATTACTGACAATTTTGAGTACTTTTATCAGTATAATATAAAAAAACAGTTTTTTTTGCATTCTTTGATTGGTAATATTTAAAAATTGGTAACCAAAAATTCTAATTTTAATTTTTGTTAATATAACTTACCACAATTGTTAATACGCCGCAAAACTGACCAATGGGGGAGTTCCCTCAATGTTGCCAACCTAGAAAAAGGTCTACCAACTGGGAAGGATTATTTTTGGTCTAAATCTACTTCATTATTTTCGCAGTGATAAAATATGTATACAAAATTCTATTGAGCTTTCCAGAATCTATCGTTAGCGAAATATAATGATTTTAATAAAATCTTACTTCTGATTGGTTGAAATTTCGTTGTCAAATTTCATTCCTCATAGAGTAAGTATAATAGAGCGACATGTTTCATTTTCATCTCATAGAATATTCAAACTACTCGCCAAATTCAGTTTAGTTCCACCAATCATCCAAGGTCAGTCGCTGAAAATGAAACATGTTGCTCTGTTATACTTACTCTATGACGAATGACATTTGACAACGAAATTTCAACCAATCAGAAGTACGATTTTATTAAAATCATTATATTTCGCTAACTATAGATTCTGGAAAGCTCAATAGAATTTTGTATACATATTTTATCACTGCGAAAATAATGAAGTAGATTTAGACCAAAAATAATCCTTCCCAGTTGGTAGACCTTTTTCTAGGTTGGCAACATTGAGGGAACTCCCCCATTGAACTTAGTTTTGACTATCAGTAAAAAATCATGTATATTATAAGCTAAATTACTAATGAAGTTTACTAAACAGTAACTAACGGGACTTTCACAATAAAAAGTAAAATTTAGGAAAATTGGTTTAAAAGATAGTTAAAAATAACTTTTTTTCTGAAATCACTCAAGAATACCTACTTTGTCGAAGCAAATTCAGACCCCAAAATAGGCTATTCTAGTATTTTAGCCCGTTGCTAAGCAATGAACTTTCCCGGACCGACAAGAGTCCGGAAAAGTTTTTGCCGGCGTATAAGCAGTGAATCTCTGACTTTTGTCATAACAATAATCGAACAGAGGTTGTTGGTTGTCAAGGAAATGATTTCATAGACAGTAAGATGGTAACCAAAAATTATTATGCATTTATAAAAAATCCTTAATTTATGATAATGATAATTGCGATTTCAGAAAAAATAGTATGTTTACCTCGTAGTAAAAGCACATTCCCAGACTCCAATGCTTAGTGGCCTCGGCTTAACGCCTCGGCCTACAATTTACATTGTCGTCCGGGAATATATCGCTTTTACTACTGGATAAACAATGTACTATTGAACAGTTTGAGCGTCAAATTGGACGGATGAGTTCAGAAAGAGAGGACGATGCACTTTGTTGTCCTAGGAGTGGGAAAGGAGAATAAGTCCTTTAGTATCTACGGCGGCAGAATGGGAAAGATTACGGAAAACCACTTAGACCTACTACAGAGGTAGTCCAAAAAAAGATGTACGAAAAGAAGTAAAAAGCAAACATGAAGTATTTGAAGGTAAAATAATTTCTCAGTCGAATGTCCGGGAGCAACAGTGTACAAACAAATATCGTAAAATGGAGAGACAAAAGGAAAAACAAGAAAATACAAAAGAAATAGAAATTCAATGTTAAAGTTTAAAATTTTGACATTTTTTTGTTTTTGACAAGCGACAGTTGGAAACATAATTTTGAATGTTCTGAATAGAGATTTTCAAGTGCTTTCAAATGGCATATTGCAAGTCGAATTCCGTGCCATATTGCATCTGTCATTTTTTTGATACTGACACTTCCATTTGACAGATATCGTACAAAAACAAATGGATTCTTTCGACTGATAACCCAAAGCCATATACCAAATTTCAGCTGAATCCGATTCATACTTTTTCAGATATTTAATGTTAAAGTTTAAAATTATGACACTTTTTTATTTTTGACAGGTGACAGTTGGAGAAATAATTTTTACTGTTCTGAATATAGTTTTTCAAGGGCTTTCCAATAACATATTTCATGTTAAATTCCGTGAGATATTGCATCTGTCATTTTTTGATAGTGTCACTTCCATTTGACAGATGTCGTACAAAAACTAATGAGTTCTTTCGACGGGTAACCTAAATCCATATACCAAATTTCAGCTGAATCCGATTCATACTTTTTCAGATATTTAATGTTAAAGTTTCAAATTTTGACACTTTTTTATTTTTGACAGGTGACATTTGGAGAAATAATTTTTACTGTTTTGAATAGAGTTTTCAAGGGCTTTCAAATGACATATTGCATGTTAAATTCAGTGAGATATTGCATCTGTCATTTTTTGATAGTGACACTTCCGTTTGACAGATGTCGTACAAAAACTAATAGGTTCTTCCGGCGAGTAACCGAAACCCATATACCAAATTTCAGCTCAATCGGATTAAACGTGTGGCCTCTATCGTGGAAGAATACACACAGACAGACAGACAGAGAAACAGATAGACTTCCCCTGGAAATGGTCTTAATCATCTCAAGTGACCTGAAAATGGATATTTCCATCTTTATCTCGAAAATTTTTTTTAGCTCGTTCACAATACTTTCGGAGGTGGGTCGGGAAAGTAAAAATAGGAAAAATACAAAAAATAGAGAATAATATAGAAAAATAATGGAGAATAAGGAAAAATAAAGAAAATAGAAAAACTATTGGAAAACAGGAAAAATAGAAAGAATACACTCCACCATTAGACCACATCGTTCACAGTGATGAATAATTAAACTTTCAAGTTAACGTACAATAAAAGCCGATTAGGGCGAAACGAATAATGCGCAATAGTTTTAAATTCAAAACCAAAGAATCTACTGAAATCTACTAAAATTATCAATTCTACTAAACACCCTCATTTTGCATAAAAATCTACTAATTTAGTAGGAAATCTACTGAAAACGGTAACCCTGATTCTAATGACAAAAAGTTAAACATAAATAAATATTCTTCCAACAACTTCGACGATTTTTTTCTACTGTATATCCAAAAATTGAGGAAAAATTATTCATAATGAATTAACATTTTTAATTGTTTAAATTATACAATACAGATTAATATTAATTAAAAATGTAATAAAAGAAACGTTAATATTAAATAGATAAGCAATAATATTGTTGTTTATTATTTTTTAAAACTACTGTTAAAAGTAATTGGCTTTTAAAACCGGTGTCTTGAAGTGGCAAAAAAAATTAAAATGCATGAAAATAAAATAAAAAAATTATCAAATTTGATTTGTTACATAGATATTTACATATAGAAAACTATACTTCCTTTCGGTTAATTGTTTATAAATTTAAAAGTTCATAAATACTAAAAATAATAAACACCTGCAATAATCTTTGTAATTTATTTTTTACAATCATCTTTGTTGATAATTTTTAATAAATTTTACTGATTACAAATATTTGTAAAAAATAAACAGAAATAATGTCTTTTTGCAATATTTATATCTTAGTGAATCAACGCAGCAATAAATTATTTTACAAATTTTAATTGCGTTCTTTGAAATAAATCAATGATAACCGAGGTAGATTTGCAATCAAAGTCACATATGTTGAAGGTAATACCCGCATACTTTTCATTTACCATTTGTATTGGAAGATAAAGGCTTGGCCTTGCCACATTTGGTTCCAATTCAAATGGAGAGGTCACACAAAATTTTCTGTGTCATAAATCCCATAAAGAGTAAAATTACTTGTATTAAAAAAAATATATTTTATTTAAATAATCATTGATAGTAAAATACTTTTTTTTAGGTCATATGAATCATAAAAGATATTATTCCACATTTATCCACAATAACTAGAAAACCGATTCTTATGATTTCTTTAAACTTAACATACTCATCAAATAAAGTTCCGCTAAATTATTAAAAAAAAAATAACATACTGCTTGGAAAAATCTGAAGTCATAGTGCAACTGTAAAAGTGGAAGTTTAAATTTTTTATTATATTTTAAAATCAATTTTTCATTAATTAATCATGGAAACTTAGCGAGTAAATCCTTGACTGAAATAAGTTTCCGGTATTGAAAAGATTGCAGTTTTAAACAAATATTAAATTATTGATTGTGTGGCTAACAGAAACTCCATTTTTTTATTAAATATTCAGATTCATTAAAGATACATTTTTGGTACAATTTAATAGCTCTAAATGTTAGAAGTGGTAGAAGACTAGTGGAGTATACATAAAAGATTGCACGTAATGATAAACGTTTAATATACCACAAAGATACAATAAAAATATATACTGGGTGTCCACATATATTTTCCCCTATTTTAATTCCCTATCAGGATATCAAAATGCGTTTTTAACTAAAATATTTTAATTTAGTACAAGATTTGTTTGAATTGATTCAATTTTTTCTATCGATTTAGATAACTTCACAACAAAAATGACGGATCATTGATAATTTTTTTGTTGACTTGTTTTAATGGAACACCCAGTATATTTTTTGTAGTTTGAAAGAACTGACTTTCACCTATCCAGGGATGCAAGATTTTTCCAAATCGGTTACCAAATGACTGAGTAATTTTTTCCAATGTTTTAACTAATTATAGTTGACGTCATCGAAATCGATAAAATAATTCAATCTATTCAAACCAAACTTGTACTAAAATAAACAATTTAATTAAAACCGTATATCTCTATCCAGAAGGGTTTAGAAGTTATAAACAGTTAAAATAGGGGAAAATATAAGTGGACACCCGGTATAAAAACTAGCTGAATACCCGTACTTTGCTACGGACTCTCTTTAGTAGATATTTTTCTTGTTTTGCATTATTTTTTACTGTTTTTCCCTATTTGTCCGTATTTGTCCTTATTATTATCTATCTTTTTCCTATTTTTACTATTTTCCCTATTTTTCCATGTTTTTTCCTAATTTTTACTATTGTTTCCTATTATTCGCAAATTTTCCTATTTTTCCCCATTTTCCTATGTATTTCTCTTTTTTCCTGTTTTCCATTATTTCCCATATCTTTTCCTATTTATTCTCTATTTCCTTGTTTTTCATTTTTTCCTATTCTCAGTATTTTGTCCATGTTTTCCTACTCTTCCTGATTTTGCCCCATTTTGCCCCTTTTTTCTCTATTTTTTTATCTTTTTTCCCCATTTTCCTATGTCTTTCTATTTTTTCCTGTTTTCCATTATTTTATTCTATTTGTACCTATTTTTCCCCATTTTCCCCATTTTTCTCCATTTTCACTTTTTCCCATATCATTCCATATTTATTCTTTAATTTTCCTGTTTTTCCATATTTTTTTCCTATTTTTCTTATTTTTCCCAATTATTCCCAATTTTTTTATTTTTTCCTATTTGTCCTTTTTGTACTTAGTTTTGAATGTTTTTCTCCATTTTTTTTTTCATATTTTCCCTATTTTTCACTATTATTCTCTATGTTTTCCATATTTTCCCCTATTTTTCAGCACTATCGTTATTCCGGCACGTTCTGGCCCCAATAATCCATTGGAATTATGCCCAAATAATAGAAGAAAAGAACATCCAATCTTATATATTGTTACCCAAGATCACAAAGTAAAAGAATTAATACAGAGAAAAATTATATTGAAAGTGTCTTTGTTATTGCACAGCAAATATTAGAATAACGAAACTACTTGTACGTAATCGGAAGAGTCAAGTACAAATAGAGGTAGAATAGGTTGTAGAACTATAACTAAATGGCAAAAAAATTGGAATAAAAAGATGTTTGAGTTAAAATCTTAAAAATTGGACTTGAAATAAAAACCGAAACATATACTACAAAACACGGATATTAATGGGACATTGATCATTTAAGATATTTATAAAAAGGGCAAAGAAAACCAATCACAATAGGTACAGCAAGCGCCAACTAGAAAGAGATTGCGCAGATCCTGAAATACGTGGTATTCCGCCGAGAATGCGCGGCTTTACCTCATGCTAGATACGATGATGAGGTTGCGCAGATCTCTTCCTAGTTGTCGAATACAGTATACAAATTGCAGAGAAACAAACACTGAATCGCACAATCCCTTTTTCTGCATAGATAAAGAACAGATGAGAATTGAAATAATTATAAATAACTTACAGCCAGTACCATAAATATCGACAAAAGGGTCCTTTAAGTAAAGTGGACTTTGTGGTTAAAGTCGACTTTTACTAACCTAAAAGTCTGGCCTGTATCATAATGCAAATTTAATCGCCTGTTAGGTAAAGGACACTTTAATTAAATATTGTTATGTTGGCTGCACTGGAAATGGTGTTTCATGATATAAGTGACGTTATTTTGACAGAATTGTTTCGACTTAACCTATCTTGTTTGACTATTGATTTGTGTTTGCTGAAATATTCTTTAAATTGTTTTTAAAATATCGTCAGATTTTTATTTTAAATTGTGTCAGAGCGAAAGATTAAGCGTAAAAAGAGTTCTCCTTTTTCTAAAGAAGATGAATTACGGTTGGCGGAGGCAATTTATACAAAAAAAAAATTATCCAGAACAAGGAAACGAACAAAGTTTCAAATGCAGAAAAGGTAAGATTTAAATACTAATAAAAAACACAATAGGTCAAGTGATGGGTTTGTTTCAGGACAAGGCTTGGGAGCAGGTAGTGGTAGTTTTTAATGCTGGTGCTTTAGAATACAGAAATGTAGACCAGCTCAAATCTAAATTTGACAACCTTAAAACCAAAGCCAGAAAGATGGTTGCCCAAGAAAAATATTTATTAAAAGGAACTGGTGGTGGTGGTGGTGGGAGTCTAAATACTGATCCAGTAATGGAACTTGTTTTAAAAATAATCGACTGGAAGACAGTTATCGGCTTATATAATGCTTGTGATAGCGATGAAGTAGCTCTTGATAATGTAAGATTTAGTTATATATCTAATGATTTTTGTTAAAGTGTATAGTTTTAGAATTTCGTTGCAAGCGACTGTGTATCAATTGTTCGAGAGACCGACAACTCATATGGTCAAAACAGTGATTTTGTAAGTCTTATAATACACATATTATATATGTAATATGTATTTCAATTTTTCTTTAAGGTAACATTTAACCTGAATATGGAAGACAGTGAGGAACGCAAAAATATATGTGAGCAAATAAAGATAGTGGCCACTGAACCCCCAGCACATTCTCCGTCTGTCAATACTGACCTAACACCTTTGAAAGTAAGTTTTTTTAAATGTCATGAAACTTTATAATTGTTATCATTTTAGGAATTACATTCCAATTTAGCCAATCAAAGACCAGAAGTAGGAGAAGCCTCAACATCCCAGAAAAAGGTAAATTGATTAAATATGTAATTGCTTTTTAACTACAATAGGTTTTACATATTAGAAAGTATAAACTACAATATTTGTATCTGTATTACAGACAGAAATAGAAAAACAAAGTAAATGGAACAGCTATACTCCAAAAAAATTAAAAGAACCCATTTCAAAAAAATTAAGGCCCACTATTATTAGTCCACTTGCAATAGCCAAAGATGACTATTACAAAAAAAAACGTTGTTTTTGGAAGAAGAAAGGAAATTGCGAAGGAACCAGAACAGACCGTAGGAAGAAGAACATAAAAAAAAACAGATTCTGTTAGATCTCGATATCGAGATTAAAAAAGAAGAACTAAAAAAATTGAGAGAGTGAAATTCAAATAAACGTAATATAAATATTTTTTAATGTTTTTTATTTATAATTGAGGTAATATGACACATTATAAATAGCAACCAATTTTTATTTAAACCAAAAAATAGCCCAAGCTTTTAAATAAGATTAAATAGTAGAAAAAAATTATGTACGCTGATTATTGAGAACGAATATAATATTACTAACTTGCCAAAGTTAATTATAGCTAAAACATTATTAATACATTTTATAAAATTAAAATATTTCCGAAAATAAATCAGAGTTAAAAATTTTTAAAAATTAACAATTCAATTAATTTGTTGCTACTATTCCAGCAATTGTAACTCGTTGCATTTCGGGTATCATACCAACTAATCAAATATTAATATTAATGCTGAAACTTACACTCTTAATTAAAATATTTTTATAAATTTGCAAAATGTTCATTAATAATTAATTGTCGAATATTTCTTCCTGCAATACCAATATTTGGGTTACCAGGATAACCGTTATTCTGGTCACCTTCGTGACCATAACATTGAACCACTCCTCAGGTATATTCTCATTCATATCTAGAGCTGTATTATGGAGTACAGCTGTAGACACAATTATATTCATAACTGTCGGTACCTTCACCCTCATTCCAAACCGCAAAATTGGAAATCGCCGCTTCCAGACCCCTTTCTACTGCATTTCTTGTCCGTATTATTGACTCGTTATAAAGATTCTCTGCTTCAGTATGTACATGCTGCAACTTAGTCATTAAGTATGGTTCAACTCCATAGCCACTGTCTCCAACTAAAAGATGTCTACCATATCTGCCATTTTCAAATTCGTTTTTCACACGACTGTTGTTGAAAATTGTCTGGTAATGACAAGAACCTGGCCAACGTGCCACTATGTTCTGAATTTTCAATGACGCATCGCAGATAGTCTGTACGTTGAGGCAAAAGTAGCCCTTCGTTGAACGATATATTTCGGCATTGAGACCTCCTACAGAATCTATTTTAATTAAAGTGAAATCTATTGCGCCAATCACCCGCGGAAAACTCGCTATTCTATAGAATTCTGCAGCAGCCTGTTCCATTTCCTCATTTGTTTCATACAATTTTATATATTGTGGACGTAGAGATGCAATGGCAGAAGATACTCTTCGTATGATTCTACTGGCTGACATTTTTGAAATACCAATAAAATCACCAACAGAAATTAATAAATTTCCGGAAGCAAAAAATCTTAACGTCATCAATAACTGGTCCATTGGTTGAATACAACCACCCCTAAAATTGAATTTTCATTTTATTAATATATAATTATAATTTAAGAAACCTTATTACCTGTTCGTTGGAGAACGTATTAAATGGTCTATTTCTTGCAACAAGCCCAATACAGTATTCTTGGTTAATCGAAATCGGTCGAAAAACTCGATGTCGTCATATTTATTTAAATATCGCTGCCGCTGTCTATATATTTTTGGTCTTCTCACTACGATATTTTCTTCGTCTTCAGAAGAGCTCGAACTACTACTTGAATCAAATATATAATCTCCCATTTTAATCTAAACTAAAGCACGTGTGCGCGGTGTAAAATTAATAACCTTTAAAGATTTGTAGGTTATGTTTCAAAATAAAGCTTACTTTAACCACGCAAAAGTGTCAAAATTGGACCTTTACAATAAAGGCGGCTTTTTGGCTAATCCTCCTTTAAAGTTGTATTATGGTACGGGTTTTTCAGGTAAAAGGGACCTTTTACCCTTAAAGTATACTTTATAATAATTATGGTACTGGCTGTTAACAAGAGCAATGGTGGGAAAGAAGTGTAAAATAGTGAAGAAGTTCATAAACGATTTAATGAAGATAAAAGAAAAAGATAAAACAACATCTGGATAAGCTAATGGATTTTATCAGATTGGAAGACATTTCCAATCATTTGAACAAAAGGATTTCCACTTTTAAGCGAATAGTTCTTTTATGAATATATATCGTTAAAGGAATAGATAGGAAGAAATATTTACTTGCTCTAAAGAGGAATACTAGTCAAAAATTTGTATCAGCAGCAGTAGCAATTGATGACATGGTATGTTAATGTGTTCTTATTATAAATTTTAGTTCTTCTCTGTTTAAAGCCGCTATAAGAATATTGACGGGTACTATGCGATTTTGGTAATCTTCTTCGTGCAGCATTGCATTGGAGGTGGCACTATACGACGCGTGACACGCAAAACACATTTTAGGTTCACACGCACATACCCATATCCCGTTAGACCGAGCTGCACCCCATTCGAATAAATTTTTAATCGCCATTCTCGATATCGGTCGCGGTGGCCAACTAGGTATACGATGCATCCACAGATTTATGATTCATTTTACGACTGACTATCAATCAAGTTCCTCGCGATTGCGGTAAGGCGCCAATTGCACTTAAGACTTCAGATATTTAAATCATGTTTAATTTTATTATTCATTTAATCTAATTCAAATGGAAAAAATTAAAATAAATATTAAAAAGAAGGCAACTAGTTTAGTACTTTATCTTAACTATTAAAATATCTGTTGGAAAAAACAAATAATTTAAGCAAAAACTGCACTGTAGGTGGATATTTAAAAAGCATTGTCTATCGCGAATTTCGTCACCCTTATTTTTAAAAAGGTGACAAATGTGACATAATGAATTATAGGCGAATATCTACCTAAAAATTATGGAACATCGGGTAGCGTCTGAGTATCTTTTAATTAATCCTAATCTTAATTTTTGTAAAATGTGGATACCAAAGGTTTTATTTATTATGGCACAACGAACCTCGATAAAAAACTTGAGAGCTTAAAACCTTCATCATTAAATAAAATAAAAAAAAACGATTACAGTGAGTTCTCTCTTTTTTGTTTCTCCTTCATTTTGGTTTTCTAAATACTAATTGATCCATTTGTAACTTTTCCGTATTTTTACAAGTACATTTTTTATAATTTTTGCCCATTACCTACTAAAAATCTACCTCCATTGTGGCACTATGTAAAGTGCGCCACATTTGCTCAAAAGTCAGGTAAAATATTATTTTAGGGATTAAACTCATCGGTAAAGAGCGCCACTAAATAAAAGAAAGTTATTACTTTAAATCTCCGTAAGTATTTCAATCTGTAAACAAAATAAAATAATAGGGATAATAGTCGTCAAACAATCGCAAAAAAACCGCAATAAAAATCACAAAACAATGACAAAAAATCGCAATTATCACAAAAAAATCAATGAAATAAAATAAAATGAGAAAAAATTAGAAAACGAAAAAAAAAAACAATAGAAAAACAGGACAATGAGAAAAAATGACAAAAGTTTGGGAAAAATTGAAAAAAAAAATAAATAAAAAAAAACGGAAAAAAAACAAAAAATCATAAGAATGAAAGAAATAAAAGAATCAAAAAAAATCGGAAATAATAATTAAAAAAAAAAACAAAAAACTTGAGAGAGAAATTAGAAAATAGAAAATGTAAAATACGGAAAAAAGCAAGAAATCGAAAAATATCACAAAAAAATCAAAGCACCAAGAAAAATGAGTAAAAATTAGAAAAAAATCGAAAAAAATCAGAAAAAAAAATCAGACAAATATAAAAAAATCAGGAATAATGGAAAATATCGCAAAAACCAAAGAAAAACCGGAAACAACTGTAACCATTAAAAATGAGAAAATTCAAAAAAAAATTCGCAAATAATGGCAAAAAATCAGTAGAAAAGAAAAAATAAGAAAAAAATTAAAAAACAAAAGACAAAAAATAAAAAAAGAAAAACAGAACAATGATGAAAAATTACAGCTTTGTTCCATATTAATTCTACAAACAATATCCGAATATTTTTCAGTTCGTTAATATTCTGTTAAATTGATATTAAAAGTTACAATAATGAAACATTTAAAATTCAGGAAAAAAATTAAATAAAAAATAGAGTTTATTAATAAACTAAGACTAAAGAATTTTTCTTTTGTTAAATACTTAAAATTATCCCTTCAAATTTGTAAATATTTCACATTAAATTTATTTGAGTTTATATTTGCATATTAATTATGTATCATAATTTTTTAAATAAAAATAAAGGGTAAATTAACAATTGTTTTATTTTTGCTAAAATGTAGATAAAATCAAGTATGGTAATTATTTTTATGGTATTCTTTTATAATCTCTTAATCCTCAAATTCAAAATAGGTGGCGCATTTTACATGTCCTTTCGGACCACCCAGGGCACATGGAGCATCTTACATACAGCCAAAAAAATTGTAGATAGGAGGAAAGTTATCAATATTTTTAGATAATCTTAAGTTATACAGATTTAGTTTGTATTTATTGAGTGCAATTTAGGCTTTCCCGCATTAGCAACCTCTTGTGCCCCTTTATTATACCAGGAATGTGTCTTAAACGATCAGACGGCATCGTAACAAGCCAATAACGATGAGGATTTAATTTTCAGCCAGTTACGATGGCATAGAAATTAACTCATGTAGAAGTAACACTCATTAATGACTTTATTTTCGTTGATAATTTAAATTTCAAGTTGATGAGCTGCAGTTAAATGCAGGTGCGGTAAAAAAGATGACAGAATCAGAATTATTGGCTAAAAAGAAATGGAATTAATTGAATTCCTGACAAATTGTTCACTTATTATTATATGATAGTAGAAATAATTAAATCTTAGTTATTATAACTTTTAATTAATTGTACAATTGTAAATAAAGAAATTTACATTTTACACTCGTGTTAAAACACAATTTTACTAGGGAATATCTACAAAAACAATGAATGATTTTGGTAATACTAATAATGACAAAAAATAAGAAAAGTACATCATGTCATTAATATAACAGCCAAATCAAATGTGCCCTGGTTTCTCTGCAGAAAATTATATAGTGTACGTAGTAAAATACGAATCGAGATTTAACAGTTTACAAGAAAAAGTTCCAAGTTGTTAAAATTTTGCAAATATTGTATTTAAAGATATTGAAGAATATCCTGTAAATTATTTTGTTTTACGCTTACCAAGTAGAATCGGGACAATCTGTAACATGATCGAAAACCACATTGTCAGTTGCTCTCTCAGAAATAACCCTATAAATATATACGTTAAAAAGTATGTTAAGCCATATGCTTAACACCTCATATCCATTTAACGGGATGGATGATTATCCGCCATTTATTCCGATCCCTTGTTTTCTCTTTCCATCTTGTAACTCCTGCCTTGCTTAAGTCCTCTTCTACCTCTGCCAACCATTTCGATCTGGGTCTTTCACGTCTTCTATTTCCTCCTGGCTGCCATTGTAGCATAGCTTTTGTTACCACTTCTGGTCCTTGTCTCCATATATGTCCTAGCAACTTGATTCTTTGAGCTTTAATTTTCTTTATTATATCTTCTCCATTCAGTTCTAATTTTTCTTGATTCGTTCTCCTTCTATATTCTTGCTCTCCGATCTTCAGCGGCCCCAGAATTGTTCCTATTATCTTTCGTTCGTTTATCCTTAATTTATCTTCTTCTATTTTCGTCATGGTGATCATTTCTGCTGGTTACTATTGTAGTGGGTTTTATTATTGTTCTACATATATTCATCTTTGTTTAGTCAATATTTTGTTTTTTTATGTTTAACAGGTTTTATGTGCTTGGTACGCTTATTTTTTCTTCGATCTCCGTTCTTCTTTCCCCTTTATTGGCTATCATTACTCCCAGGTATTTAAATTTTTGTACTTCTTCGAATTTTTTATTTCCTATTCTTATTTCTCCATTTTTCCCTATTTGTCCAAAGGTCATTATTTTAGTTTTCTTCACATTGATTTTTGGTCCCTACTTCCTCCGTTCTACTTCAATATCTTTTAGTATTTTTCTATGCGTTTCCTTTTTTTTGTAACTTATATAATGTCATCTATATAGGTGATTAATTGACTTCCTGTTGTTCTAGAGCCAGATTGAACAAAGTGGCTAACAGTAAAAAGACGATGACATAATTTCTAGTAGCTTTTTATTACCAACAATAGAAAATTGTATTTCCCAATGTTAAATGCATTAAATATTATTAAACTAGTAAAATTTTATGATAGTATGTTGTCTACCCCAAAAATAATTGTCTCACTGTTGTAATTTTCATATTTTACTTGGTTGTATCTTTTGATCTTTTAGCGTTAGTTAATCATTTTTAAAAGTAGAATATTAGAAATATTATTTTTACAAAGTTTCACTAGTTTCAATTATTAATAACACCGAATGGCTTAGCAACGGCAGTAATAACTGAAGGCGAAACCCAAATGTACATTTTACTCAAAATATCTTCCATATATAGTGGTGAATTATATGCCAGTCTTCAGGCTCTTATTCTCATCGGAAAAATAACAGACTTACAGTTTATAATAATATCAGACTCCATAAACTCCTTGAAATTCCTTATTATTATGTACACAGTTTGCCCTATATCACTGCTCATTAAACAACAACTACATCTGATTCAAAGCAATAATCTTTATCTGGGTATTTCACATATTGGAATTAATGGAAACGAGGAAGCACATAGAGCCGCTAAGGAAGCCGTGAGCAGTAATCAATCAGTGCGCGTTTATGAAGTGATTCCGTCAGTGCTATTTAAAATCACAAGTTTATAACAAGTGGCAAGATGAGTGGAATCAATCCCAAAACATTTTATCTGAAATAAAAATATCTGTGAATCCCTGGCCAAACATTCTAAAATCTAGGAAAGATAAAACCGTGATAACTCGCCTTAGGATTGGTCACAGTCGGTTTACTTATCAACACAATAAATGTACGCAAAGCCGGCAAAAAACAACTTAGCGACTGAGTTCAAAAATACCCTAAACAATTATTTGGATAATCTAATTTGTTTTCTAAAAGATATCAACATGTACAATCTGATATAGCTGTAAAACTACTTTATAACAAAATGTACGCTAATAACCCTTTTGCGGTTGATGCGCTGTTTTTTTTAATGAAAAAAAAAAATAAAAAATAATTAATAAATACCTTTGATACAGTACAAAAAAACGTAGAAAAATTTGAAATAAATTAATTATTAGCAACACCGCAGTCTATCATTTTGTGACATCCTGCTCTTCTTAATGTCAGCATGTAATTAAAAGGAAGTTCAAGCCAAAGATATAGGTATAACAAAAACCTGCTGTGTCACCCCGGAATATTCCCGGATCGGCTATTTAGGTTATGAAGGACTTTGAAATGACAGCTGATTTTCAAGGTTATTCGATATTATAGATGGGAAAAACGTTTATTGCATCCGTATAACAACAATTCTACAATTTTTACTTTGAAAGTCGTACCCATTCTTGAAAGAGGCATGTGAATACTAAAATTCAGGTTCACATCTTTAATATTTAAAAAGATATGCGTAAAAAGAAGAATCAATTTCATACTTGAAGACCTTCTACTGCGCCAATTTAAACCAAAAACTAATGGTCGCATTCGAGGCACACACCAACCCTTAATACCAAATTTCAACTGGTTTGGTCAAACGGGTCGGTTGGTATGGTGGAAGATTACAGACATACAAACACACAGACAGACCTCACTCAGGGAATGGTCTCAACCTTCTCGGGGACCTTAAAATGGATATTTCCATCGATATCTCGAATTTTTTTTTGCTCGTTCACTATACTTTCCTTTCGATGGTGTCACCAAAATTCACCTATACTTTTTTATTTTGGTAAGATTTCGAAGATATTGTCGTTTCAGTAAGTTTTATTTTCCATAAGATTTTTTTCGGTGAGTTTTGTTTAGGTGACTTGTAACGGGTTTATTACGAACGACAATTTAATAACATAAATATGGTTAAATTTGAACCGTAGTATTCCCAAAACATTAAAAATAAAATGAAATAAATAATCTGAACTAGTTAAACTTAGTCTAAAGGCACAATATTTTTACATTAGGACCATAGGTTATATTTACTTAGTGATAGGTAGAAGAAATTCTTCTGTAACCTCTTATTCTTCAAATCTTGTGACATTTGATGGTATTGACTTCAGATAATAATTATTTTAAGGTTTAGTTTTTACAGCCAGGCTTATATTCTTTTCTTTGTAAATTCTTGTTAAAATACCTTAATGTGAAAAGTCTTCTAACCAGTTTCAAGTCTGCAACTTGAGCTGGAGAAAAGTTACTAGATTTTGGTGGGAAGTGGTGGCACAAAAAGTTCTTTATTTTGGTGATTTTGATGTGCATGCTCACATTTTTCGTTTATTAACGGATTTTTGGAATATTTCCCATATCCTTAGGAAACTCATTTTAATTTGTTGAAATTAAGACAAATAAACTAGGAAAGCCCGGAAAAGTTCATCACCTCTTCGGAAAGTACTCGTTAAGGTCACCCAACATCCAAGGTATGTAATAAACTACCTAAAATAATAATTCTAAGTCTTGCTTTCCTTCTCTTTTGTAGACCTTTTATTTTATATTCAACACATCTTACCAATGCTTGTGTCTTGCGTCTTGCTGGCAACTTTCAAGAATTGATTCCTTCTTGCTTTGGGAGACTACCCTTGACCCGGATTGCAGTTTTACTGACCTGCCTTACCAAGCCTTGCATGTTTATAGGGCGAGCCGTGACCTCACTGCTCAGAAGAAACAATTGCTGACTTCGGAACCCATAGGGGCATGTTTCAGATAAGCTTGCATGTTTAAATATATACGGATTTCTTGGACTACCATTAATTTATTTGCTTATACTTGATTCTGTGTCGAGTTCTACATCTACTACGGTTTTCTTTTTATTTCACTTTAATTATTTTGTTTGGAAGTAACTTTTACTTCATATGAGGTGCTTTTTTAATAGTTATTGCCTCAAATTGTTTATAAGGGTAATTTTTAAGGTACATATTTGAACAACACAAACAACATTCATAGACCCCACAATTAACAACAAATCATAATCGAATCATAAACTCTGTAATTCCTTTTCTTGTAAAATTAATCAAATTACATAGTATATTAGAATATATATCCTTAGTAGTGAGATCTTTGCTCAAACCTGAATTGAGGGTTACTTACATATAATAATTAGTGAAATATATAAATTATTGGTTTGGTTTTATCAATACTTACTAAGAAGTTGTAAACCTATGCAGTATATACTTTTAGGTGTAATTATTCTGAATTTTGTAACATCTTATAGATACTTTGTTGATTTGTTATATAATATTGACATTTGTTAGATCTGAAGCCCTGTGACAGTCGAGGTTGACATTTTGCCAATTTCTTCTTTTCTTTGACACATTGTGGCCTCTTACCGTTAGGCATTCACCCATATCAATAAATCCATCACTTTAGAGAGAAAATTGAAATAGAATAAGTCAAAAATGGATTTGGTGTTTTAATTAAGAACCCACGACCCCGTTGCGTTGATCAAAAGAAAAAGTAGTTATTTTTTTCCAACTATAGGAAAAAAAAACACAACAGACTTTTGATGTAACGATAGGACAGGAAATGATCTTGTTTCTTATTGGGACACTATTTTCTTTTGAAGATTAAAAAAATTAGTAACTATTTATCCGTCAAGTTGTAAAGTTAGTCACTTCTACTTACTTGTCTCGTTACAGGATTTGATTAATATGATAGTGGCCGAACATAAAAGAAAACTCATAATGTATTCCGTAAAAACGTGAATAATAATAAATAAACATACAATACGCTATCGTTTCCGTGATTGGCAGCGTACGGAGAAATGCTGCCGGAGGATATTTGCATTATTTCTTCGACGTGTGTATGACTTCGAGACAATGGATATGACTCAGATTAGTCGTTAAAACCAAATGTATACGTGGATATATTTCTAGCTGTTATCAATCAATGACAAGAAAATTAAAATTTGCACCGTGATTGCCGATAGTAAAATACGACACAAGCGCCTACCTTTTTTCCTTTGTCTTTTTTTATGCTTCACATTTACGAATGAACAGAAATGTTTTATAACTATTGTTTATGCTGGCGCTTGTTATACAAATAATCAGTGGCGGAGCTTCCGAGGAGGAAAATGAGGCTCATATTTTCTTTAAACCAAAAGACATACAGGCCGTTTCTTTTATCATAACATTACTTTATTCTAAACCATGAGAGGTACGATGATCATTAAATGGGCAAAACGTTAACTATTTTAGAGCACATTATATGGGTCGAAAAAAATCTACAGGAACTCTCGCCCCTCTCGAGTTATACAGGGAAAAATAAAAATGCGATATTTGGTTTTTTGCGCATAAAATTTTTATTTAAAAAATATCAAAAAATGGAAAAGGAATGTTTTATTGTAGACTGAAATTATTTACAACATTGTACTAATAAATCTTTGATACGACGTTTCATGTCTTAACGGCTACCATCAAGTTATTTTTTTCAAATACAGACCTCTTTTTTTATTACTTATATCGATAAACCGTTAAATTCCAAATTCAGTGATAGTTTTTAATTACGGTCCTGTCGTAGTTCCTTGGCCAGCTCGATCTCCGGACCTTACCCCTTTAGATATTTTTGTCTGAGATGCATGTAATAGCATTACATCCACCATGTTAGAAAATTGCCATAAAAATTATATGGGCAGACAACGTAGGTTCACTCAGCATAATTGCAGCTCTCGATTTCGTCTCGAGCTGAAAACTTCATACATCGTGTAACAAGTATACACTTTTTACACTAGTGCCACAAATAATTATTTATGCTTGCTTAATTTCTACCACTTTGTTTTTTTTATTTCACTGATTAATGCTACCTTTTTTATCGAACTTGTATATCGAATTACGTTTGTTTTAATGAAATCAAAACTAATTTACAAAAGAACTACGACAGGACCGTAATAAAGAAATATTGTCACTGATGATGTTAGTTATTTCAGATAAAACGTCGTTAAAATTACAAGTATGATATATCCCTGAATTTGGATTTTAACGGTTTATTAATATTTGAAATAAAAAAGATAGGTTCGTTTTTAAAAAAAATAACTTGATGGTGGTCATTAAGACACGAAACGTCATATCGAAGATTTATTAGTACAATTTTGTAAACAAATTCAGATACAATAAAATACTCCATTCCATTTTTGATACTTTTTGAAATAAAAATTATTTGCGTAAAAAACCAAATATCGCATTTTTTTAGTTTTCTCTGAAGAATTCGAGAAGGTCGAGAGTCCCTATAGATTTTTATTAACCAATATAACGTTCTCCAAAATAGTTAACTTTTTGTCTATTTAATCGCCTTCGTATCCATTATGGTTTAGAATATAGCAATGTCAGTACATGATAAAAAGAAACAGCCTGTAAAATTGCGATCTTCATGTATAAAATTTTGCCCATGTTAATCCCTGCTTTTAGGAAATTATTGTAATATTGGAGACATTAAATAACAGTTTTTTTAAAGAATTATTTATACTAGTGGTGGCCCCGTAATCGAAATTCTACCGTAATTCATTAAAATTTCAAATTTATGTCTATATTTAGGTATTTTTTCGTGGTTTTCTCCATTTTTCTTTATTTTATTCTAATTTTTCCTATTTTATTTTCCCGACCACTTCCGAGAAGGGAAAGTATTGTGAGCGAGCTAAAAAAATTTTTCGAGATAAAGATGGAAATATCCATTTTGAGGTCACCTGAAATGATTAAGACCATTTCCAGACGGAAGTCTGTCTGTCTGTCTGTCTTTGTGTAATCTTCCACGATAGAGGCCACACGTTTAATCCGATTGAGTTGAAATTTGGTATATGGGTTTGAGTTACCCGTCGAAAGAACCCACTAGTTTTTGTACGATATCTGCCAAACCGAAGTGTCACTATCAAAAAATGACAGATGCAATATGTCATGGAATTTTACTTGCAATATGTCATTTGACAGCACTTAAAAAACTCTATTCAGAACAGTCAAAATTATTTCTCCAACTGTCACCTGTCAAAAATAAAAAAATGTCAAAATATGAGATTTTAATATTAAATATCTAAAAAAGTTTTCCTGGATACTTGTCGGGAAAGTTTTAGGGCGACACAACCGGTTTTTTACTATTTTTATCGTTCTCTTAATTTTCTCCGTTTTTCTATTTTTCCATACTTTTTTCTCTTCTTTCATATTTTTTATTAATTTTTCTTGTTTTTTCCAATTTTTTTTTCTATTTTTTTCATTTTTTCCTATTTTTCCTTGTTTTTTTTTGTTTTTCATATTTTTCACTATTTTTTCATGTTGTTTCTATTTTTTTATTTTTTTCCAATTTTTCCTATTTTTACTATTTTTTATCATACTTTTAATTTTTCTCCATTTTCGATTTTCGACTATATTTCCCATTTTTCCAATTTTTTTTCTCTTTTATCCCACTTTTTCCCCCTTTTTACTATTTTTTGTTTCTATTTTTTCTCCGTAAGTATCCCAATTTTGGCTATATTCCCCTATTTTCCTATGTTTCCTTTTTTTTCCTATTTTTCCCTATTTTTCTATTTTTCCATATTTTTTCCTATTTTTTTTTCAATTATTTTTCCTATATTTTTCTACTTTTGTTTAATTTCTCCTATTATTTCCTTTTTTTACCATTTTTTCTGGTTCTTCCTATTTTTCTTTTTTTTCTGTTTTTACCATTTTTTTCAGTTTTTCCGTTTTTTCCATATTTATACCGTTTTTCAAATTTTTCTTTATTTTTCCTGTTCTCTATATTTTCCTGTTTTTTACTATTTTCTATTTTTACTATTTTTTACTATTTTTTACTCTTTTTTACTATTTTCTACCGTTTTGTTACTATTTTTTATTGTTTTTACTTCTTTTTACTGTTTTTTATTGTTTTTTACTATTTTTTACTGTTTTTTACTATTTGTAATTATGTTTTATTTTATTTTACTGTTTTATTCTATTTTCACTATTTTTACGATTTTTTAGGGTTTTTTACGATTTTTTACGATTTTTTACGGTTTGTTACTGTTTTTTAGTATTCTTTACCATTTTTTACCATTTTTTCTATTTTTACTATCTTTTACCGTTTTTTACTGTTTTTTAATATTATTTACTATTTTTATCATTTGTGTATGTGTTTTACTGGTTTTTTTGCTATTTTTTACTATTTACTACTATTTTTATTATTTTTTATTATTTTTACTATTCTCTACTTTTTTTTTAACTAGTTTTTACTATTTTATGGCTATTTTCCCATTTTTCATTTTTTCTCTATTTATCCCGTATTTTTTACGTTTTCCTATTTTTTCATTTTTTCTCTTTCTCCAATATTTCTCTATATTTTTTCTATTTGTTCAAAAATAAAAAAAAAATTGACAGGATTAGGATTCGAGCCCATGTCCAGCCCCTTAGTCCATTCGGCGATCGTACCTATACATAAACATAGTCTAATGTTTGAGATAAACAATGAATTTTATATTAAATTTAATTTAATTTAATTTGTTTTGAATTTATTTGTAACTATTATATATTAATTTTAGCTTTCTGCACTACTCCTGTATATAAACATTAACTATGCAAAATCTCACAATTCTCCGTTGTTGTATTACACTTAAAAAGGGGTCCGAAGCTTTCCCTTTGCGTGTTAATATATAGATTTTTTCCCACAATTTTGAGTTTTCAGTTTTTTGCTTAATTTTTTTTCAGTTTTTATTTTACTAATTATGTTAAGAATTAAATTTTTATTTTTTATTGAGATACTTTTGACTTGTAGTATTTTTTTTATTTTATATTTTTTATATAAAATTATATTTTTTTTGCAAGAAAACTTATCGCCGATTGGTAACAATTAATTAATTAATGCATTGATGTAGCTATCAGCGGTTAAGATAGAGGTTTTTCCAGTTTTTTTTTGTCTTTATTATACAGCATTCTCAGCTAAAAAGTTTACAATCCGCTACTGCTTAGAATAATAACAGATAGCTTTTTCTTACCTACAGTAAACTAGTAAATTGCTGAAATATACAAGGTGGACCAAAATTGCAATACTTCTAGGGGTTAAAATAAGTAATGTTTGTCTAAAACCGCTTATTAAGAGTGCAACAATCCCTAGAAAGGGCTTAAACGATAATTGGTTTTTCATAAATATCATTCGAGAGGGGTACCATACATTATTCAAATTTTAGGTATTTACGTTTTTTGTCTTGGATATTTTTCAAGGGATGAGTAACCCTTTTTTAGACATTTTTTTTTTGTTATCAACTCTTTTGGAAAATGCATATTAAAATAATATTTTCGGAAGTTTTAAAAATATATCTAAAAAAGGATAACTCACTAATTGAAAACTACCCTTAGTGAATTCTAAAAATCAAGACAAAATACGTCAAAAGCTTGGTACCCTTAGGGGGCAGTCATCAACTCCGGTCCGCGGTAAATCCCTGGTACAAAGGTACCTGACAATTTTTAATCCCGTTCATCAGCTCCGGTCCAAACACTACTAGCGGTAGATAAAGGGTCATCAAAATAGTAATAAGGGATTTGAAAAAAAGTTTACAATATATTTAGATTAAGTTTTATCTTTTTTCGTTTATTGGTTGTTCTCCAAGGGCAAGTGTATAGAGATTATCCAAAATGTCTTTACAAGAAATGTATAGTCAGAGAGGGAAAAATATGTTAATATAGGATGATTTTAAGTTTTACAAATACAAGCAACTTTCAAGAACGATAAATGCTTGTGAATCATTTCACTCTAGGTACAATGCTTATTGCACGTCACCTCACCCTAATATTCATGTTTTTATTACATCTTTAAAATCCATGCAAATAGATACGTATGTAAAATTAAATAGCATTGAACAAAAACGCATACTAAATATGGCAATTGCATGAAAATCGAATATCGCGATATAATTTTGTTAAACGCGTTTCTTATAAATACGCAAATACTTTTTTATGATATATTGTTTGAAAATTTAATATTTTTAAATTATTTAAATAACATATATAAATTATAAACAGTCTTATTAATTTTATATTAAAATAAATCCTCTGGACCGGAGCTAAGGTACAGGATTAGTGGGCCGTTGAGGCACGGACCGGAGTTGGGGTACCAGATTATATCGACACCATACTTGGACCGGAGTTGAGGATCTCCGCCCTTAGGTACTACCTAAAATCTGAATGTTGTATGGTACCCCTCTCGAAAGATATTCATGAAAAATCAATTATCGTTAAGGCCTTTCTAGGGGTTGTCGCACCCTTAATAAGCGGTTTGCACATATGTTCATTAGACAAATATTACTTATTTTAATATGTTCTATCACCCCTAGAAGTATTGCTCGACAATTTTTTGGTCCACCTTGTATAAGCAACAATGAATGACTTTAAAAGTATTTTAAATACCGAGAAAATATTATATTTGTTACAACCCATGTTATAATTAACATAATTGATATATATTAAAATTTTAATAAGTTGCCCTACATTGTACGTCGAAAACAAATTAAGAAATTTAATTTTAATAACGAAAATACAAAGTTATAATTTTTCAGTGAAATTACTTATAATCGTTTAATTTACATAAGTGCTCAGACCTATTATATTTATTTGCTTTCGGTTCTTATCGTAATATTCGAAACAAAACATATTAAGATAATTATCATGCTGTATAACACATTGGTTCATTTTCAATGTAAACATAGGTAAACATTTTAGAAACGAATAAACACGATTTGTTTAGTTACGGACACTTCCTTCAAATTGTTCAATTTCATTCATTCACTAATGGAATTGATTTGGTCGCATTACGTGTTCATTGATTGGAGATAACCACTTTGGATATTACAGAAAAAAAATTGCTTCGATTTCATTATCGATTTTAAATAATTTATGTGTGTAATTAGGACTATTATAATTTTAGCTAAACTCAAAAATAAATCTCGTATAAGTTTATAGGAGACACGATAAATTGTAAAAGTGGGTAAAATTGAGTGTCATGAAAAATTTCGTGTCATTATTTTTGAGCTATGTGGTGTGTGTTATTTAGCCAACAAATATATTGATTGTCAATAGAACTTTTCAGTTAATACATTACGTTTATTAGTCTAATAAGCGTTTCATGATTAAAAATTAATTAAGTTATTTTATTATAATTATAGACTTATTGGAAATCGAAATTAAGGCTTTATTTTTACTTATACTTATTATCTTTTATTTGACTACTTTGCACATGTTAATCCTTTAACTGCGGGCAGTTGAATTATGAGTCAATTTGAATAAAACATCAATAAACGTGATTCTAATAATTTTCAAAAAAAAAATAAATAAATTTTAAGAAATTCAAAATTTTAAAAACATAAAAAAATTCGAAAATTAAAAAAATAAATTAATAATATCTAGAAATTCAAAAATTTTGATAATGTCAAAAACATAGAAAATTTCCAAATCCTAAAAATTTTCCGAGAATTTAAAAAATTTTAAAAATTTTAAGAAGTTAAAAACAGTTCAAGAATATAAGAACTTATGAATCAAACATTTAAAAAAAAATAAAAAACAAAAAAATGTGTAAGAAATTCAAAAATTTCAAAAAAAAAATGGTAAAAAATTTAAAAGTATCAAAAACATTGAAAATTTCAAAATATATTAAAAATTTCGAAAATTTTAAAAATTGCAAACAGTTCCAAAAAATTTTAAAAATGGTAAGAACTTTATTTATCATGCATTTAAAAATAATTAAAGAATTAAAAAAAATGAATTTTAAGCAATTTAAAAATGTCGAAAATATATCAAAAACTTCAAAAACAAAAGTTAAAAAATTCAGAAATGTCAAAAATATATCGAAAATTTCAAAAATTCCGAGAATTAAAAAAAAATCAAAAAATTTAAGAAAAAACCTGGTAAAAATATTAAGAACTGATTTATCAAACATTTAAAAAAATTAACAATTGTAAGAAATTCAAAAATTTCGAAAATATATCAAAAATTTCAAAAAAAATGTTAAAAAATTAAAAACATCAAAAATATATCGAAAATTTTAATATATATTAAAAATTTCGAAAATTTTAAAAATTGCAGTTTCAAAAAATTTTAAGTACTTCAAAAATTTTAAAAATGGTAAGAACTTATTTATGAAACATTTAAAAAAATTAAAAAAAAATGAAATGTAAACAATTCAAAAATGTCGAAAATATATCAAAAATTTGAAAAACAAAAGTTAAAATTTTTAAAAAATCTTAGAATTTTAAAAATTTCAAAAAATTTAAGAAGTTAAAAACTGTTAAAAATGTTAAGAACTGATATATCAAACATTTTAAACAAATTAAAAAATGTAAGAAATTCAAAAATTTCGAAAATATATCAAAAATTTAAAAAATAAATGTTAAAAAATAAAAAAATATCAAAAATATATCGAAAATTTCAAAATATATTAAAAATTTCGAAAATTTTAAAAATTGTAAACAGGGTCAAAAATTTTAAGAACTTCAAAGATTTTAAAATTGGTAAGAACTTATTTATCAAACATTTTTAAAAATAAAAAAAGAATGAAAAAAAAAAAAAAATCAAAAAATTTAAGAAGTTAGAAAGTGTTAAAAATGTAAAGACATTTTAAAACATTTTAAAAAAACTAAAAGATGTAAGAAATTCAAAAATTTCGAAAATATATCAAAAATTAAAAAAAAATTTTAAAAAAATTAAAAAATATCAAAAATATGTCGAAAATTTCAAAATATATTAAAAATTTCGAAAATATTAAAAATTGCAGTTTCAAACATTTTAAGCACTTCAAAAATTTTAAAATTGGTAAGAATTTATTTATCCATCATTAAAAAAATGAAATATAACAAATTCATAAATTTCGAAAAAATATCAAAAATTAAAAAAAAATGTTAGAAAAGTTAAAATTATGAAAAATATATAGCAAATTTCAAAATATATTAAAAAATTCAAAAATTTTGAAAATTGCAAAAAATTTCAAAAATTCCGAGAATTTTAAAAAATTTCATATATTTTAAGAAGTTCAAAAATTTTCAAAATGGTAAAAACTTATTTATCAAACATTTAAAAAAAAATAAAAAAATTAAATACAAGCAATTCAAAAATATATCAAATATTTCAAAAAAAAAAGTCAAAAATATGAAAATATCGAAAATATATCGAAACTTTCAAAATATATTGAAAATTTGAAAAATTTTGAAAATTGCAAAAAAAAATTTCAATTATTTCAAAAATTTTAAGAATGTCAAAAACTTTAAAAAAGTTAAGAACATTATGAAAAAATTCAAAAATTAAAAAAAAAACCGAAATGTAAGAAATTAAAAAAATTTTAAAATTTCAAAAATTATTTTAAAAATTTCAAAAAATGTTAAAAAAAGTTAAAAATATCAAAAAACTTCAAAAAAATGTTAAAAATTGAAAAAAACATTAAAAAATTCCTATAAGAAATTTTCTAATATTGCAAAAATTTCAAAAATTCCGAGAATTTTGAAAATGTCAAAATGTCAAAAATTTTAAGAACCTTTAAGAACTCTTAAAAATGTTAAGAACTTATCTATTAAACATTTAATATAAAATTCAAAAACTAAAACAAAAATGAAATGTAAGAAATTCAAAAATTTCGAAAATATATCAAAAATTATTAATTTATCAAAAATTATTTTAAAAATAAAAAAAAAATAGAGAATTTAAAAATATCAAATATATATCAAAAATTTCAAAAAGATATTAAAAATTCAAAAATATAATCATATATTTTCCCATTTTTCGTGTTTTTCTCTATTTTTTCTAATTATCCCCATTTTGCCTATTTGTCCCTATATTTCCCCATTTTTTCGATATTTGTCTATTTTTTCCAATTTTTCTTCTTATTCTATATTTCTCCCGGTATTTTTACGTTTTCTTATTTTTTATTTTTTCTATTTTTTCCTATTTTCCTTATTATTTCCTATTCTTTTCTTGGTTTTGATTACTTTTGCCAACTTTCTGCCAATTTTTCTATTTTTTCCCAATTTTATTCTATTTTTTTCTATTTTTTTATATTTTTCTTATTTTTTCTGTTTTTCTGATTTTTAATATATTTTCTCATTTACTGTTATTTTTATCTATTTTTTCCCATTCTTTTCTATTCTTCTTTATTTTTTCCCAATTTTTACTATTTTCTGTTTTTTACTGATTTTTACTGTTTTTTAATGGTTTTTACCATTTTTCGTTTTTTTTTATGTATTTCTCATTTTTTCTGTATTTCCCATTTTTACGTATTTTCCCAATTTTTCCCTATTTTCCCTATTTTTTACCATTTTCCCTATTTTTTACCATTTTCCCTATTATTTCCTATTTTGTTCTACTTTCACCATTTTTTAAATTTTTCCATATTTTTTATCCATCAAAAATCGTCCATCACATCTAGAGAAATTTTCGCTTTAAAAATAAAAAAAAGTTTGAGCTTAATAATGAATGTTATAGTATATTTCCTTTAATTATTTTTTTTTATTTTTAACACATATTATATATATTAATTTTAGCTTTATGCACTACTTCTGTATATAAACTTTAACTATGAAAAATGTCACACTTCTCCGTTTGCGCATTATGCTTAAAAATGAGTTAGAAGTTTTTTCTTTACGTAATATAGATTATTTAAGATTTCTATTTATTATCGTTTTCTTCATTATTCACTTTTATTCATTATATTTGTTCCCACATCCTATTTTCTCTTTTTAACTTATTTTTCGACATACCTTTCTCTATAAATTTTTCATTTCAATAATATCTTCATTCTTTATTCTTATTTAATTCTTCATTATTCCTTTTAAATTTTCATACTAAAATATAATTTTAATCATGTACCATTTTCTTTTCCTCTTTATCTACGAATTCATCAATTTGACTTCATTTTAATTCTTTTTTTCCATTTTTTAGAATTATTTATTTTCTCCTATAAATTTTTTTATAATTGTCTTCGTGTTTTCTATATTTTGTATCCTCTATAATATATCTTCTTATATTTTATATTTTTCCAACAATTTGTATTCTATTGTCTTCCTTTTGTTTCCATTTACAAAATTCTTTCTGCTCATTAATTATTTTCAATTTTTTTGTAATTATTGTTTCCAATTCTTCTTTGCTCATTGTAGTTTTGATTCACTTGATATTTTCATATGGTTTATAAACTTCTGACACTTGTTCTTTATTTCTTCTCTATAGCTTTTCCTTCTTGTAAATTTTCCACTTCAGTCATTTTGACAATCATTTATACTCTTATCCTTATTTTAAGCACTTCTGTTTTTTCCGTTTGACTCCATTTTTCTTTCTTTCCTTTTTATTGCTTTTTTTATTCTTGCATTTCTCTTGTTTTCCTTCTTCTTGTATTCTATTTTGTATACTAAGATTTTTTGCCAACGTTTCGAATATTTTTGTAGTTAACCAATACAACATAGTCCATGGTAGATTTTAATTTAGGTGTATGTAAATTTATATATAATACAGTTCGGGTTACCATGGCAAAACAATGTCATCAGTGGTGCTTCGCTAATATAATGATAATATGATGATCGTAATGAAATAGGACACGAACGTGCGACGCGAGAACGGAAGTTCACTAAGCGGCTGACGTTGGGGTGTAACTCTGATTCTCCATCAGTTTCCGGTACAACACGTGTCCATCATGCACGCTGTACACACGATCTTATCGTATTAAATTTAATTAATGAGACTTTGATACGTCTCTGACCATCTACTGATTTATTTCAATAATAAAAAAAAACATCAAATTATACAAAAGTTTATAGTACCTAAAATTTTTATTGATGTTGGCTGAGCATATTGACGAAACATTGCTAAAATATATCGTGTAAATGTATCCGAAGTGAAAGTTTATTTTTTAAAAATTCTCGAAAAGTAAAAATTAATTGATGGTGACCACGTTGAGACGAAACTTTGAATTTTGGGGTTTTAACTACCACCCAAAAATATTGATTTTTTTCTCATATGTATAAATGTGAGTTAGTTTAGAGCAAATAATTTAAACAATAAAAACATTAGAAAAAAATTAATTTTGAAATATTTTTTCATTATTTTTTTTATTTATTTTTAACTATTTTTCCATGATTTTCCCAGTTTTTCATTATTTTTTCGTATTTTTACCAATTTTTTCCTGTTTTAAGTTATTTTTTCACAGGTTTTACAATTTTTTACTGTTTGTTTTCCTTATTTTTCTTCATTTTTCCATATTTTTTTCCTATTTTTCAATATTTTGCTCCTATTTTTCCAATTTTCGTGATTTTTTCCTGTTTTTTATTGCTCTTCTAGTTTTTCCAATTTTTTATTGGATTTCTTTGTTTTTTAATATTTTTTCCAATTTTCCCATATTTTATCCTATCTGTCCTATTTTTTCTTATTCTTACTATCATTCATTATTTTTTCCTATTTTACTTTTTCCCTATTTGTTTCTATTTTTTCCTATTTCCCTCAATTTTCTCCGTTTTTTTCTATTGTTTCCCTATTTTTCACTATTTTTTCTTTATTTTGCCACAGAACAAAAAATAAAATAATTGAGTCAAAGCAAAAATATTAAAAGAGGAAAAGAAGGGATAACGAGGAATAAAAATAAAGAAAAAGACAGTAAAATTGAAATTTTAATAACGGTAAAAATTCAAGGAAAAAATAAGAAAAAATGAGAAAGAACAGAAAATTATAATAAAAAAAAAGTTTGTGCGGTCGAGGGACCCCCATCAGGAACGAAGTTCTTCACGTTAGTTTTTCAACGTGTTTTCTCTCTCTTTTAATTTTTTAACTATTTTTTTCTGTTTTTCATTATTTTTTCCAATTTCTTTTTCTTATTTTATTCTATTTTTCAGATGTTTTTTCCTGTTTTTATTATTTTTTTTGTTTTTTTCAATTCTTTCCTATTTTTTATTGTTTTTTCCTCAATAATAACCATTGTAATAAAAGTAACAATTCACATTATTAATTAATAATCGTTATTAAAGAACGAATAATTACTGTTTCAACATCTCTATTTTTCGTTACGTTACAATTTCTGATTGTTAAATCCTACCGCAAGCAGCGTTAATTAACTTATAGTTCTAAAAAACAGACAGATGGAAGATATACTTTAAAAATAATAAAGAAAAACTAAGAGACCAGATAGAGGAAAAACTTGAAGATTATCAAGTAACGTCAGGCTAAATAAGGGAATAAACGTCAATATCAGTTTAACTAGAAATTAGAAGAAAATCATTAAAGCCTAATAACATTTGTCAGCAATTAGATCAATCGTGTATAGAAATCTTCAATGAGGAAGTCATTATGTATGATACGCTATGGTATGCAAGGAATTTGCAGAATGTTGATATTTTAAATACAAGCCTAAAAATTAACCTTTTTAGGATGGATAACGACCGGAGTTGCATAATTTTTTTTCTCCACGACCATTACTGAATGTATGAATTCTGAAATCATTTTTAATAATAGAATGTAAACATTCACACTCTAGAGTCTGAATATTTATTCTATAATACTTGCCTCTTATGCATTTTGCATGTATTTTCATTCTTTATCAAGGTAAAGAATGGATTTTCTGTAATCGAATTAAACAATATCGATTGCCATGGATTTCAAAAGTGTCACTGTCAGATATAAAATGGCGACGGTAATAATTATTTTCAAACAAGTTTTAATTTAAACAAAATAATGAGTGGAAAATCAAGTGAAGTAGATATAGAATTTAATAATATCTGAAATTGCAAATTATGAAAAAACACCAATGCACCAGATTTTAATTTCGGTAAGTGTACCACAGCACTATAAATATTAATACAATGTAATACAAATATGTCAACAAATAACTTGTGTTCAGATTTAATTTAATTTTGATTTATACTTTTTGATCGTGGAGAAAATATAGTCTGTTACTCGGTTAGAATGAAAAAATTCGACACTCGTGGTTCCTCACACTCGCTTTCGCTCGCGTTCGGAATTTTCCACTCGTGTCGAATTTTTCATTCTAACCTTGTTACAGAATCTACTATTCTACTCCTATTTTATAATACGCTAATTAAAAGCCTAATACCAGTTTCATAATGAGATTCATTATGAAACTGGTTTTCAGCTCTTTCAGCCAATAGAATCGAATTATTT
Source organism: Neocrepidodera transversa (assembly GCA_963243735.1). Classification (NCBI taxonomy): domain Eukaryota; kingdom Metazoa; phylum Arthropoda; class Insecta; order Coleoptera; family Chrysomelidae; genus Neocrepidodera; species Neocrepidodera transversa. Next base: position 15,124,653 of record OY725345.1, read on the forward strand.
TTAGAAAAGTCGACGGTTATTTTGATAGTACAAATTTTTCAGTGAATACAATCAAGTTATTTTTTAGCGAAGTTGACAATTATTTTGACAGCTGTCAAAATATTTTAAATTGTTTAAAATCCATAAGAAAAAAGGTTAACTTATTAATGTATTCTAAAAAGGTTACTAATTAATATATATTGTGAAAAAAAGTGTTTAGCCTTACACCCGTAATGGTAGATGGGCAATATGGATTAAGTAAGTAAAAAGTATTTCTTTTCATTGTTATAAAAATGTTCCTTTTCATTTAAGATAATTAACATGTGAAAGTTTTAAAATAAATATGTATTTCGTTTATTAATGGGAGTAGAAAAAGTAGCGTATGCAACTCTCATGAATACACTCGCATGTTATACAGGGTGTTTCATTGGGAAAATGACATACGTTAACTGCAGATAGGGGATACCTAGGCGATCTCAAAAACCCCATACTTAATGGGTCTAACTACTTTAATAACCAAGATACAGGGTGTTTTATCTATATTACCAATTTCTTGCATGGTTCATAACTTTCTAACCACACTGTATATTTTCATAATATTTTGCAGGCATATTAGGTTAAAAGTGCCGAATCGATCAATAAATTTACAATAAAAGAAATCCAGGTCCGGATTAAAAAAAATATTATAAAACATTCCGACCCGAAAACAACACCCTGTATATCAGATTTTTCTACAATAGATTCTGTAAAGAGCATGAAAAAATGAATTTAATGTTTTTTCTTGTAAAATTTTGAGCTTGAATTCTGAAATGGTGTGAAATTGTGAGAGCCCAAAACTGAAACAATTTTTTTTTAATGTGATTTAGTTTTAATGAAGACTTGTTAACCTCAAATGGTAAAATTTTTATATTTTAAGTATTTTTTATTATTTGCGATAAATAATCCACAAAAAACATTCATCTTTAATTAACAAACAAAAAATAATAAATTTACAAAACTTTAATCAATGAAAAACAACAAAAATTATAAAAAACACCTAAAAATTAATGACAACAAAATAAAACCACTATGGATTAACATTTTTCAAATACAATTTGTATGAAACTTTTTTTTATCCGACCTACAGCGGTAAAACTGGAGGGGGTTAAAATATCCGCCATTTTTAAAAATATCGAAACAGGTCATATCGTAAGAAATCTTAAGAAGTCGTAATTTAAAAAATCCTAAAAACCGTAAAAAATTCGTAAAAAATATCGAAACAGGTCATATCGCAAAGAATCGTAAGAAATCGTACGAAAACGTAAGAAATCGTAAGAAATCGTAATAAATCGTAATAAATCGTAAGAAATCGTAAGAAATCGTAATAAATCGTAATAAATCGTAATAAATCGTAATAAATCGTAAGAAATCGTAAGAAATCGTAAGAAATCGTAAGAAATCGTAAGAAATCGTAAGAAATCGTAAGAAATCGTAAGAAATCGTAAGAAATGGTAAGAAATCGAGAAACCCAAAAAAAAACCGTAAAAAATTGTAAAAAACCGTAAAAACTCGCTATGTCCATAAATTTCGTGTTGCGTATAGTTTTTGTGTTTAATGTTAAAATGATTTTTTACCCCCGTGTAATATTTTTTAGGCGTTTTTTAAAATATTTGTAATTCTTCATTAATTATTATTTATTTTTGGTGGACTCATTATTATTTATTCGTCAATTAAAGATGAATGTTTTTTGTGAATTATTTATCGCAAATAATGAAAAAATACTTAAAAAATTAAAATTTTACCAATTTAGGATAACTAGTCTTCATTAAAACTAAATCACATTAAAAAGAAATTAGTTTCAATTTTGGGCTCTCACAATTTCACACCATTTCAAAATTTTACAAGAAATTTTACAAGAAAAACATTTGCAAATACAGAATCCATTTTAGAAAAATCTGATATACAGGGTATTGTTTTCGGGTCGGAATATTTTATAATTTTTTTTTAATCCGGACCTGGATTTATTTTATTGTAAATTTATTGATTGGGCACTTTAAACATAATATGCCTGCCTAATATCATGAAAATATACAGTGTGGTTAGAAAGTTATGAACCATGCAAGAAATTGGCAAAATAGATAAAACACCCTGTATCTTGGTTATTAAAGTAGTTAGACCCATTAAGTATGGGGTTTTTGAGATCGCCTAATCCCCTATCTATAGTTAACGTATGTCACTTTCCCAATGAAACACCCTGTATACGAAACTCGCTTGCAGCTCGTTTCGTACCCTACAACATGCTCGTGTATTAACGGCTACCATTACATTATCGTTGCATAATATACTATTACCTGTCAGGCGGGAAACGACACGAGTTTAAAGGGAGGCATATGGTTTAGAACGTGAAACGATCCGTTGAATTTTGATTTTTATATAGTGATTTATTTGATATTGATTTTTTTTATGTTTTATGTTTTTCTATTTTATGACGTTACTCGAATTAAAGTTTTGCGTTTTTGTAATATTCAATATTTGATTTTCAGGTCGAAACACTGTCAACAGTCGTCTGGAGAATACGGATCGTTATTATCCCGAAAAGGTAGGTGGTCAGTTAAAAAAATATTTTTTCTGTTAATGATAAAATTTAATAAAAAATGCTTATTAACATTAGTAGTTTAATATTAAAACAAAACTTCCTAATGTATAGGAGGAAGCTATAAAACATTACAAATATTATAATAAATTAGAGCTATCACATTATAAATTCGTTTTATATAGAAGTGAGATACGATCTACCTATATATCTACTCTGTATTAAAAAAAAAAAAAATAGTGTTACAATATGTTCACGAGAACAAGTCTTTATAGCCTTTCAGCAGGAATATATTATGTTCAAAGTAGGTGTATGGGCATAGTAAAGCGTGGTTTTAGCTTTTTAATATTCAGAAGTCCATTTGTTACTGTCAGATTTGATGACAGTCGCATTTATACTTTTATTTATTGATTTTATTGAAGCTTACTAAATCTAAAATTGATGATTCTAACGTAACTGATGAGACCAAATTACTTTACTACAAATTACACTTTAGTTTTGGTCGATTTCATTAACGGATTTATGAATATTGTAGTCCGATTGTTGTTTCGATTTTGTAAGGAAATTTTAGAATCATTTTCTAAATTGCTATAGATTAGGGTCATTTTTTTTAAAACACTGGGTTGGAAAATGTTTTGTATAGAATCGTTTCTTAATATTAAGTATCGTTATTTAATTCGAAAAAAATATAATGGCTTCTTAGAATTTCTTATCTTATTAATAAAAACTAGAAATAAATATATATTTTAGTGAAATTTATTACAGTTAATGGTTAAATAATAGTATATTATACACCAAGGTCGAGAAGTAATTTTTCTCAGCCCAGCATTATCGGGATAATAAGTTGCGAGGCAGAGAAAACTCTTCTCTACCGTGGTTTATATACTGTTTTTCCACTACCAGAACATTTAATCATTTTTACAATGATATTTTTGGGTATATATTTAAAAAGAATTTAATGGAAAATAAGCAGTTTGTGAAAAAAGTTGAATAAGAATATTCAATACATTAAATTGACATTTCATTATGTTAATTGTACTGTGAATTTTAAAAATTTCAAGTACTGATGAAGACATGAAGAATTCGTTTCATTTGACACTTAGATTTGAAAAACTATTAAATTGATTTTTAGGTTACTTTTAGGTATTATTGCATATACTAATCAATATGAAAATATTTATTACATAACCTTAAACTATTTCAAACGAAAATATAGCTGATAAAAAATTACCTACCTCTATTTTATTTGATTCGGTCGAAAATTCACTTGAAATGATAGGAATTCAATAGAAAGTGCTTAATTGCTGTCGAATTTTTTATAATAATTTGTAAAAAAACTCTTTTGACATCCGAAATGACAGTTGTGTATAATTAATTTGAAAGATTTCCTGAGATCGCCTACCTCTGACATCACGTTTAGTCTTCAATTGTTTTTATTACCTACTAGTAGTACATATTCAAAAATTATGTACTTGTAGGAGAGAAATTCAACTTATCGACTCGAACACCGCAAAAATAATGACATTTTATAATACCAGTAGTGGAAAAATAATTTTAAAATAATTAGTATAGGAAATTTGGCCGACTACACTATTCGCAGACGGCAACATTATTTAACGAAAACCATCCCAACAAAATTGTATCTGCTGTTTACGTAAGAAACTTAATACAATTTTTTTTTCAAACTGAATCGGTAAATAATAAAAAAACGTGATAGTAATAATCATGGCGCACGAAATGAAGCAATTCAAGTAGCAGTTCTTGGTCACGTACATTTAGACCCACAGCTTTGAGTTAGAAAATTATGAAAACTGTGGGAATGGCAAAATCAACGTGCCATAAAATAATAATATTAAATAAAATGCACGCTTATAAAATACAGCTTCATCAAGAGTTAGGTGACGATGACTTCGATAGAAGAGTTGAATTTTGTGAAACTATGACAGGCATGATTCAGTGCTTGGAAGAAAACTTAGATCAAATGCAGGAGAATCAGTTATATTTTCAGTAAGACGGAGCACTATTCCCCCTATTTCCTTAATTGCATTCCAAAATTTCAAGTAGATATCTTTTAAAATACCAGATATAATTAAATTTAAAGTAGTGGTAATACTTCGATCTGAGTATTCAACTATATATTGCATTACCTACGAAGTATCATCTACAAACAGTTTTTCGTTAAAAAAAATTTGCGGTCCTTAATTTTATTGTGAGATCTATTTCTTATGATTTCGTTCAGAAATATAATTAAAAAAGTTACCAAGAGAATCGTAGGTATTTCATTTGATAATGGAAATCAAAAATCCAGCAAGAACCGACAGGAGTCAAACGAACAATCACGTAGTCACGTTTGCCAACATTGCATCAATAAAAAATAACAGACATAACCCAACTTTAGTGATCTGTCTGAAATTCAAATTAGAGTGAATTTTTTGAAAAATAGTAGTTTTTCGTTACAAACTGCTGAAAACAAGTAAATAAAGGCATTTGTAGTATTTGGGTAATAATTTTGTGTGTTTTCAATAACAGAAATTTGAGGTGTCAAATGGTGAACAAAATATGGCTGTATCTCCGAAACTACTTGAGAGCGCCACGTTTTGATTGCGGATTCATGTTCAGGAGACCAAAATACGTAAGATCCACTTTTTTTTTAAATTGCATGATACCTCAGTACGAAGTATTACCCCAAAGTAGTTATTAGACGGAATGTCGAAGTTTGATTTTTCTTATTTGGCCTATTGACAGATGATGTTTAATTCTAGTCTAATGGACTTTATACTGTTGGCTCTTATGATTTTACTTTCCCGACCCATATCCTAGAACGGAAAGTATTGTGAACGAGCGAAAAAAAAAATTCGAGATAAAAACGGAAATATACATTTTCGGGTCCCCTGAGACGATTTAGACCATTTCCAGATGGAAGTCTGTCTGTCTGTCTGTCTGTCTGTGTGTGTATGTGTGTGTGTGTGTGTATTCTTCCACGATAGAGGCCACACGTTTAATCCGATTGAGCTGGAATTTGGTACATGGGTTTGGGTTACTCGTCGGAAGAACCCATTAGTTTTTGTACGACATCTGTCAAACGGAAGTATCACTATCAAATAATGACAGCTGCAATATGTCATTGAATTGGACATGCAATATGTAATTTGAAAGCCCTTAAAAAACTCTATTCCGAACACTCAAAATTATTTCTCCAACTGTCACCTGTCAAAAATAAAAAATGTCAAAATTTTAAACCTCAGCATTAAGTATCTGAAAAAGTATTAATCCGATTGGGCTGAAATTTGGTACAGGGGTTTGGGTTACTCGTCGGAAGAACTCATTAGTTTTTGTATGACATGTGTCAAACGGAAGTGTTACTATCAAAAAACGACAGATGCAATATGTCACGGAATTCGACTTGCAATATGTCATTTGAAAGCCCTTGAAAAACTATACAGAACAGTCAAAATTATTTCTCAAAATCTTATCTGTCTAAAATAAAAAAATGTCAAAAGTTGAAACTTTAACATTAAATATCTGAAAAATTATTCGTGGCTCGTCGGGAAAGTTTTGGGGCGACACAACCGATTTTTTTATCTGTATGTATTTTAAAAACAAGATTTAAGCATCATTTATTTCGGGTGTTTTAAGTCTACTTAATTGCTAAGATTAAGGTCAACATCATTTTCCAAATAGTTAGAAAGTCTTACCTAGTCTTAATTTGTACAATAACAAAAGCAATGTTTGCTGAAAATTTGGTTAAAATCGGATCCGTAGATGATTTGTTACTCGATCACACCTTATCCTCATACAGGGTGTTTCATTATATTCTGACTATTCTTAAAACCTCATATCTTCCAATCGGTTCTAGATCCACACGGTTATAGATAATGAGATGCGGGTTTCAGAGATAAATTTAGAATTACTTTAAGTTTTGTTGTGACATATTAAATGGCCTACTTCCGGTTTACCTGCTTTAAAAATGGCGTGTTTTCGATATTCCAGTTAAAGTTCTAAAACTTCGCTTTCTGTGTCCCGAATTTAAACTTTAAGGTACCATTACAAAGTAAAAATATGTGTCTTTTAGAAAATTACTTAATATACTGGGTGACCCATTTAAAAAATAACACCTATTGTCCTCTGAAAATACGTCACTTTTATATCGAGTAAACGGGAAGTAGGCCACTTATATCAATATCTCACAACAAAACTTAAACAAATTTTAATCCGAACTATGAAAACCGCATATCATTCTGTAGAACCGTTTGGAAGATATAACCTTTTAAAAAGAGTCAGAATATAATGAAACGCCCTGTATAATCAAGTATATTAGGTATAAGTAGCGGGAAACTAAACAATCTTAACAACTTTTAAATGGTAAACATTTTTCTATTTGTTATAAGAAATTTAAAAACCTCGAAAACATTCCAATTAATTCATTGTAACTGAGTTCCAAGGTAGAAATCTAAATCCACTGGAGTACAAGCGCTATGTAAAAAAGTTTTTTTTTTGTTTTTGATCATTGAAAAAACAATTTTATTAGAAGGATGAGCAAGTTTTCTTTGTTATGGACCTCAAACCAAAGAGTTCTTAAACATTTTACAACAATCAAGTAATGAAAAACTTTGTTTTTACACATTCCTAACAAGAGAAACTATCGGTCGACACGAATTATGGTTTGCTTGGTAGTTATCAGTATAATCCATCGTTGATTAAATATTCTGACACGCGTGACTCAAAATGACCGATTTTGTTTGGTTTGATATTGAAGTCAAAAATTTTCATCAAAATAACACCTGACTGTTTTGAGAATTTTTTTATGTGTATTTTCTTCTGCCCATATGTATAGTATATTTGAAAGTGCATGATAGCACAGTTTTTATGGCAAACGCCTATATACAGGGTTGTTCAAAGCAGAAAAAAAGTAATTATTGATACCTTCTTATTTAAATTGTAACTAGATTTTAGTATGATCACCCCGAAAAACTTCGAATACAATATATTATAAAATGTAAATGAGCAAACCCTAAGGGATTAACCCAACCTCAGTGACGGGGAACACGAAATAACTTTAATATAAAAAATAGAAAACTGTCAATATTAAGTACCTACATATATTTTTATAAAAATAGTATACTGGAAATTAGGTTGGGATATTTTCTTGAGTATTTTTAAAAATTTTAGGAAGAAAACTAAAGATTTTTTTTACACAATAATGCTAAACATTTCATGTTACAAATTCTCCGCCACTGATTTATGATGTTATATTGGGGTTTACATATTGGGTCATAAAAATTGTGCTATTAATCATTTTCAAATAAACTACCCATTTCTGGTATTACAGAACATACATCATCGCCTTCTTCATGCCTTTATCTGATTTCTTCTATCGTCTATAGAAGGATATCGGTTTTATTTTGAAACACTCTGTATATATTTATTAATAAAAATTTTGTCTACTTATTTGAATTACCATTAACTTCAGAAATCTGTTCAAAATAATTATATACCACGAAAACTTTAGTTATTCCAAAAAACATATAGAACACGAAATGTCCAAACTTTCGAAATTATACTAAACGATTTCGTTCACAAATGATACATTATTAATTCGAAAATGCACATATACCCCAAAGTTCGTAATCGTAATATATTTAAAGATATATTATTTCACAACTCGGAACACTTGAACGGTTAAGACAGTTTCAGCATATGCATGATGAATATTCCATGTCGAAATAACTCGTTTGTATATCAATAATTTATTGAAATTTAAACTTTGTTGGCGTAGTGGGTAATTTGTTCTCTGCTGATCGTTACTCGAATATATCATTAAAGGTGGACTCGTGTATTATATGATTTGTAAAATAAATTAATTGAAATGTGATTATTTATAATGTTTTATCGATATACCTGGAATCTTAAGATTTAATTATTTCAGTCTGTCTGGAAGAGACAATTAACAAATTAGTTTATCCACTGGTGTTTCGAACTTCTAATTGTATAATAGATATAGAACACGTTGTCCAACTGCGTTTTTGTTAACAAACTTTACAGCTTGAAAAAACAAATAGCTCTAAATTTTTTTTCTAAGTACAAGAAATCTTGTTCTTGAAAAACCTACACTACCGACCTCTACATAAAAATATAGATTACTGATATTTAAAAAATGTAAGTTAATAGTCCAATATTTATGAAACTCTTAAGAAGCTTTACTATATTTTGCAAATAATATATTAATAATTTTAAACAAAAAACTTACCAGTATGAATGTAGGTGTGTTTTTTCATATCAGATTTTTGATGAAACCTTTTCCCGCAGTACTGACACGGGTACGGCCTTGTGTCCGAATGAATGAGCAGGTGGGTGGAGAGGGTGGAGGAACGCTTGAACGATTTACCGCATTGCTGACACTGAAACAAACAATAAATTTTAATCATAAATTACTAGTAAAGTGTTGCAACAATTATTATAATGGTATAATCGATTGGTTTTTCACATACAATAGGCAAATAGTAGGAAGTTATTGTCACATCCATTAAAAGAATAAATTTCAACTTATTACTGAGCAGAAGAGCGTTTCTTTTGTTTTTGATAAAATATCACGAGGAAAAATTAAAAACGAAAAAATATTAAGAGTTTTGTCCTTTTTAATATGATATTTTTTCGTCCTGGCTCATAAAACAGGTTCATTGAAAGGTTTTTAGAGAAATGGGACTTTATCCCTTTGTAACTTGGTCATTGAACTCTGTCTTGCAGAGCTTCCTAGATCATTATACTGAATCCTAAAGTTTGGGTAAACTTGAGGATTCTCTGAACTAGGTTTGGTCCTGTCAGGTCAACTTCTGTATTGTTTGTGCCCTCTTCTGCCATATCACACATTCTGCAGTTGGTGGTCCCATTTTCTATGAGTGTGTGTGCAATTTGCAATGACGTGTTAGCAGGCCGATAACTTTTCTCATTTGTCGACGGTTAAGCTGTAATAGGTCATTTGTTAGGTTATGTTGAAAGAGGTTTATGAAATTTGTTCTGAAATTAAACTGCGGTTTTTAACATTTCAAAGTACTTTAATAAAATCTATCTCACCACAATCCTCTTGTAGAGGAATTCTATGATTTGTTCTCATTTTTTTCTGATTCTTTGTGCTTTCTCTTTTTTTTGTTTTATTTTTTTCTGATTTTTTCGATTTTTTTCTAATTTTTCCTCACTGTTGTGTTGTTTTTCTATTTTCTTCTTTTGTTTTACTTTTACTTATTCCTCTGATTTCTTTTTGCCTTTTTTTTGGGATTTCGTTGCGATTTTTTTTCGATTTTTTTCCTTGTGACTTATTTAATTTTTATTCATTTTTTTAATTTTTTTTTAAATTTTTTGATTGTTTTTTTTTTATTTTTTTAATTTTTTTTTAATTTTGTTATAATCTTTTTAAAAAAATTTTTAATTTTTTTTTTGTCATAATTGTTTCCTGTTTTTTGGTTTTTTTGGCTTTTGCGATATGTTTGGATTTTTTTCGTTTTTATCTCATTTTTCTGATTTCTTGTTTTTTCTGTATTTATTCTGATTCTTTTTCGATTTTTTTCCCAAATGTGTCTGATTGTTTTGTTTTTTTAATTTCTTTCATTTTCAAATTCTTTCTTATTCCTCTGATTTTTTGTGATTATTTGCGATTCTTTTGGGACTTTGTTGCGGTGTTTTTGCGATTTTTATGCAATTTGTTGCAATATTTTTGTTCGATTTTTTTATTTTTCTTTTGATTTTTCGTTTTTCCGAATTTTACAATTTCATTTTTGATTTTTCCCAATCTTTCTGATTTTTTTCCATTGTTCTTTTTCTAATTCTTTCTTTTTGTTTTCCAATTTTTTCTGATTCTTCTGATTTTTTGTGTTTATTTACGATTCTTTTGTGATTTTGTTGCAGTGTTTTTTTTTGCGTTTTTTTGCGCCTAATTCGGTTTTTTCGACTTTTTAATTTTTTTTTTAATTTTTCATTTTTCCAAATTTTACAATTTCATTTTTGATTTTTCCCATTCTTTCTGATTTTTCTTTAAATTTTTTCAATACATGTTTTTTTCCATTTTCCGGTTTTTTCTCATTTGTTGGTCATTTTTCTGATTTTTTTCTGATTCTTTTCTCATTTTTTGGTCATTTTTCTGATTTATTTTGATTCGTCTAATTTTTTATCTCTTTCTCTGATTTTTTGATTTTTTTTTTCTGTTTTTTTCCTGATTTTTTCAAATCTTTCCTTATTTTTTCTCATTGTTCTGTTTTTTTTTTCTCATTCTTTCTTTTTGTTTCCTAATTTTTTCTGATTCTTCCGATTTTTGTGATTATTTACGGTTTTTTTTGATTCTGTTGCAGTGTTTTTTTTCGGTTTTTTTGTGTTTTTTTTTGCGACTTATTCGGTTTTCTTCGGCTTATTTTATTTTGATTTTTCGTTTTTCCGAATTTTACAATTTCATTTTTTCAAAAGATTTCTGATTTTTCTTTAAATTTTTTCCAGTTTATTTTTTTCCATCTTTTCCGTTTTTTCACAATTTTTTATTTTTTGTTTTTTTTTCTGTATTTTTTTCTGATTTTTTAAATTTTTTCTAATCTTTCATCATTGTTCTGTTTTTTCTAAATGTTTCTTTTCGTTTTCTGATTTTTTCTTATTCCTCTGATTTTGTCCATTTTTTTCGATTTTGGGCTTTTCGATTTTTTTTTATAATTTTAATGATTTTTCTGTTGTTTTTTGATTTTTTAAATTCGTTCAGGTTTTTTCTCATTTTTTGTTTTTCTTATTCTGGTTTGTCGATTATTGTCGATTTCTTTCGATTTCTCTCGATTTTTGTCAATATCTTTCGGTTTTTTTGATATATTTCGGGATTTTCGTTTTTTCCGATTTTTTATCTCATTTTAAAATTTTAAAATTTGAAAAAATAACTTAAGGGACTTATTAGGCTTTTAAAATCAAGTTCCCAGGACGAACATAAAAATGTAAACAAATATAGAGTGTTTCATTTAAAATAATATAAATATGGTGCAGATCTTTTTATTGAGGCAACTTGTATACATCAAAATAATTTAAAATTGTCCCAGAAGAAAACATTTTTTATACAATCTTAACGTTTGTCATATAAAGACCGACGCGACGCGTATATGATGGGCCACCCTGTATATTTCATTATAGGGTTTTAAATAGAGATTAACAAAATATAATTATTTTAAACATTTTTTTTAACTGTTCAGGTTGATGTATTATATATTGATATTTGAAACTCAAAAGTAATCTATTTTCTCCATATAAATGAGACATTCTGTATAATAGTACTAAACGGTTTTTAATAGTCACAATTAATTTCTAAATTCGGTTAACTTATTTTTTTTTTAGTTTTTTTTTGTTGTTTCAGCTCAGAAATACAAATAAATTTAACTTAGTATTACTTTTAACACTCTGTAAAGGCTAAACTAGTCATAGCAGAAAATTTAAACTTTACTATTTTTTTTACTTTCAGTAACAAACAGCATATAAAATTTTCATTAACTTCCACCGAGATCCAATTTCTTAACATTCTGTGCAGGGTTCTTTCTCTTCAAATATTTCTAATTTTGTAACTAAATTTTTCTTGTTTTCGTCCAATTTCGGTGACTTGTTTTATGATGACTCACCTTGTTCTTGTAGTTCTGTATTTCTATTTAATAATATTTTTTTGAAAAAATAACTAAACCAAAATGTTACACATCCTTCTTCATAAAAATCAAATCCTTTAAATATTTAATACGATTTTATTATTCAAGCTAGAACAAAACGCGTATTTATGTAAAAATTTAATCCAAGAATATCTAGACTCGACGTAGGTAATAAACTGAAAGATATCAATATCAATCCTTTAATATCAACTCAAATCCGAATTGGTTATAAGGCACAAAACTGGGTATTATATTTTACTTATTTATGTATGATGTACAACGTGGACCGGCTCTGTATTAAAATTGTTACCTACACAAAATAGACTGTAGACAACATATTACTTTTCCGCTATTTGTGTGTATTATAATTTTTAATCTTGCATTTACATCCTTTATTTTAATCGCAATCATGTAATTCTTACTTAATCTATTTTATTTTTTTCTTTTGCTCTTACTTTATAGATTTTCTTAGCGATTCTTTCCTTCTTATAATAATCAACTGCTATCGTATTTTTTATCCTTTTTATACTGATTTTTATTTTCTTTTTTGTAATTGTCCATTACTCCCCCATATACTAAAGAAAGTCTTATAATTATTAAATATAAACTAACAAACACTAGAAATTATTTTAGAAATTATTATAGCCATTTTTCTGTTAAACACAACCAGCCAGCTATAATATTCAAAACTTTTGTGGTTCTTCTTATAAGTATTTAGTAGTAAAATGTATTTGAGCCAAATTAATGTATTAATAGCTCAAATACCCAAATATTAAACGTGTGTGAAGTTAGTGCCCCATTTTTCGAATTTTGAAATTTTGAAAGTTGTACCAAATTATTCTAGGGTCCATACTTAAATTTAAATACAAACGCCAAAAAAATCAAAAAACTATTTGCAGATCTAGCCCCCATTATTTTCTTCTCGATTTATTTTTTATTGTACACCAGATTGTTCTAGTTGTTCTTAACATTGTATCAAATTTTCGTGTTTAAAAAAAATATCTCAAGTCCCAACTCTATATTAAAACCATTTAGAGCTATCCCCATTATTTTTTTTCAAAGTTTTTGTTGTTCTAGTTGTTCATAACTTGTTTCCCAAAAATAGACTTATTTATCTAGTTAAAGGTTATTAGAATGAAAATTTAATATTTTATATAACAAAATTCTACACTATAATTTTAAATAAATCTTTACGGAAATAACTGCCACAAATCAACTTACATTATGGGGTCCATATTAGTAATTTATTTTTATTTTGAACCAAATGAAATTAATTTTCACAAAGTAGCTTTAGAGGTTATGTAAATAAATAAATATCGTTTAAACGAAATGAAAGTTAGGCAAACATTTATTCATCTATCGTCTAAAGGCGCTTTTTTAAATGAATAACTTTTTGTTACTGTTTAGCCTCAAAAGGAATGTAGAAAATTCAAAAATACTTCTGCTTAAATTTTTGATAAAAATAAAAAAATATTCCGAAACTTTAATGTTAACATTAAAAAAATATGCACTGAAGTTGGGATTCAATTGTTTTTATTTAGTTTTTTTTTTTATGAAAATATGTAACAATGTTTAGGATGACTAGAATAATCCAGTGCAAAAAAATAAAATGGGGTGCTGGATCTAAAGGAATTTTCGTGAATTTGAATATGAAACAATTTTTTTGATATTTTATTAGTCATATTTTAACGAAAACTAGCAAAAATATACTCTAAGATACGTTGATTCCAAAAAATAGATCCGTTCTTCGCCAACTCGATTAGTTTCAGAGAAAACAATTTTTTAATAATAATTTTCTAATGAAGGGAGCGCCAATTCTTCATTTTTTTCTCCAAATGTTTCATTAACAATATTTTAAATAAAATTGGCAAAAATATGGCCCAACGAACGAAGATTTCAAAAATAGATTAGAAAAAATCAATTATTTCATTTTAAGAAAGTGGTGAGAGCGCATTTTCTTCAATTCTTTTCAAAATGTTTCATTAATCATATTTTAACGAAAATTGGCCTTAATTAAATTTTAACGAAAATTGACCAAAATATAGTCTAAGCGACGCAGATTCCAAAAAATAGGTCAGTTTTGAAATAACTCGATTAGTCTCAAAGAAAACATTTTTTAATAGTGAGAACGCAAATCCTTAAATTTTTTTAAAATGTTTCATTAATCATATTTTAACGAAAATTAGCAAAAATGTAGTCCAAGAGACGCAAATTCCACTAAAAGATCATTTAACTAAATCGATTAATTTCAGAGAAAAAAAAATTTAATAAAAAAATGTTCATTAATCATATTTTAACTAAAATTGGTAAAAATATGGTCCAAAAAAACGTAGATTCCAAAAATACATCAGTTCTTTTCTAACTATTAGATTCAGATAAATCAATTATTTTATTTAAAAAAATGGTGAAAGCGCATATTACAAAAATAAATCAATTCTAACTCTATTGGTTTCAAAAAAAAACAACTTTTTAATAAAAAAAATGGTGGCAGCGCCAATTCCTCATTTTTTCCAAATGTTTTATTAACCACATTTTAAATAAAATTGGCAAAAATATGGCCCAACAAACGAAGATTCCAAAAATAGATCAGAAAAAATAAATTATTTCATTTTAAGAAAGTGGTGAGAGCGCATTTTCTTCAATTCTTTTCAAAATGTTTCATTATCATACTTTAACGAAAATTGGCAAAAATATGGTCCAAGAGACGCACATTAGAAAAAATAGATCAGTTCCTGACTAACTCGATTAGTTTCAGAGAAAACATTAAAAAAAAATGGCGAGAGCCCAAATTCTTCAATTTTTTAAAAATGTTTCATTAATCATATTTTAACAAAAATTGGCAAAAATAATGGCCTAAGAAACGTAGATTCGAAAAATAGATCTGTTCTTTTCTAACTAAATTAGATTCAGAGCAATCAATTATTTCATTAAAAAAATGGTGAGAGCGCAGATTCTTCACTTTTTTATAAAATGGTGCATTAATTAAATTTTAACGAAAATTGGCCATAATATAGTCTAAGCCAAAATTCTTAAATTTTTTAAAAATGTTTCATTATTCATATTTTAACTAAAATTGACAAAAAACAGTCTAATAAACGCAGATTCTAAAAAATAGATCAGTTCTTCTCTAACTCGATTAGTATCTGAGAAAAAAAAATTAATAAAAAAAAAATGGTAGTGAGGGCGCAAATTCAATTTTTTTCAAAATGTTTCATTATCATATTTTAACGAAAATTTGCAAAAATGTAGTCTAAGAGACGCAAATTCCACAAAAAGATCAGTTTTTAACTAACGCGATTATTTCAGAGAAATAAAAAATTTAATAAAAAAATAGTGTGAGCGCAAATTCTACAATTTTTTTAGAAATGTTCATTAATCATATTTTAACTAAAATTTGCAAAAATATGGTCCATGAAACGGAGATTCCAAAAATACATCAGTTCTTTTCTAACAATTATTTCATTTAAAAAAATGGTGAAAGCGCATATTACAAAAATAAATCTATTCTCCTCTAACTCTATTGGTTTCAGAAAAAACAATTTTTTAATTTTTTTGAAAAATAATGAGATTGTTTTAAGAGATAACACGTTTTTTTTAGCTTTTCGACATTTGTATTTAAGTTTAAGGAATAATTTTCTTTAACAACTTTAAAAATTTTAAAATTCACATACACAAAAATATTAAATATACTTTTGTGTGCTGTCATATTTTAGATTGGGAGTCGGCCCTGTGCACAGCAATAATTATAGTGGAAATAATTGATTCTTGTAGGTAAAAGACAATCGTAATCGATACAAAGTAGTTTAAGTCATGAAGCTTTATAAAATATTGAGCATGTTAAATGAGAAGAAATATATGCTTAGATTTAATGAGTACTATTTTACGATTAAATTGAATTGCATTATTTATAGAGACATTAGTAGAAGAAAGGGAATGATCGTTACTCGACTTTGACTATGATTTACAACGGTGTACTTTTCGTATCATTAGCTTTATGGTTTTTAAGTTTTCTTTTGATTTTAATGAAGCCTTTGTTGAAGTTTTTTTTTGTCAAAGCGCGCTTTTAACTGAAAATCGTTGTATTTAATCTATGTACATTTATAAATAGAAAAATACTTTAATGTAATGATAGTGAAGAACTTTTATTTATTGTATATTTGACCAAATAAAGATAATATATTTCTAATGAAATAATTTTTATAAGTTTTAAATGTTATAAACATAGTTGTATTGTTAAAAAAAGTTTGATAATATAATAATAATAATTATATTGATATTTTAAAGAATTCGTTGAGAGTAATTGGTGTATGATTGTCAACAATTGTGGAATACTAATCAATCTTATCTCATTATTATTATTATAGTTATTTTGGGGAATATAAAAAAATTGATAGTTGAAATTAATCAAGTAGAAGGTTGTTAAAAAAAATAAGGTAGACAAAAAAAAGTCTGTCAATATTTTTTTGAATTGTCATGATTGAAGAATAATCAAAGAAAAAAGTTTATTGAATGTATAATATGTAAAGATGGAATTAACTAAAAAAAATAATTAAATTTATAACCAATAAAAGGAAGATTTTTTAATAAATTTTTTTTTATAAATTTTGATGAAAAAGAACTGAGAGAAGATTGGGATAGGATAAACACACAAAATAGTCAATTTATAGAATGTAACAAAAATAATTAAACTAGAATAAGAAAAATAAAGAAGAGATAAAATAGAAAGGTAAATTTCAAGATAAATTTATATATATTTTTTTAAATTTTTATTTAAAATGTAATGTCTATTTATTTTATACTAAAAACTACCCCTAAATCGAGATTACCTAATATTACAAATGGCGCTGGCAAACGTGACGCATTCTACATTTTAAGATATATTTTGGTGATTAAATTTGGGTTCGAGATCTCTTTTGACTTCAACAACGTGGTGCAGGTTCCAATTTTGGAAGGATTAACTTTGGTAAGATTTCTTTTATAACCACAATTGTTGATTATTATAATTTAACTGAAAAGTAGGTATAAGTGCAGTTTATAGTGGAAGTATATGTCTCTGGAAGCTTAAAAATAAAAAAAAACTTGGCGGCCACTTATTTTAATGAAATTAATCACTTTTAAAATTTTCACTTGTTTGCTATGCAAGAAGAATGATAACAATAAACGTATAAATATTTTTATAAATTTTTGACAGTTTCTGTCAGTTTTTAGCAATTTTGATATTTTTTTAATTAATTTTGAACAATTTCTTAACTAGCAATTTTGGACAGTTTTGAGCATTTATAAAAGTTTCCATTTTTTTTTATTAATATAAACATTTTTCTTAAATATTTTTATCAATTTTTGACAGTTTCTAACAGTTTTAGTAATTTTGATTTTTTTTATTAATTTTAAACAATTTCTTAACTGTGTTCAGCAATTTTGGACAGTTTTGGGCATTTAGGAAAGTTTCAAATTTTTTTTTATAATTATAAACATTTTTCCTAAATATTTTGTCAATTTTTGATAGTTTCTGTCAGTTTTTAGCAATGTTCATTTTTTTTTTATGAATTCTGAACAATTTCTTAACTGTTTTAAGCAATTTTGGACAGTTTTTAGCATTTATGAAAGTTTCCAATATTTTTCTTAAATGTTTTAATCAATTTTTGATAGTTTCTGTCAGATTTTAGCCATTCTGGTTTTTTTTTTATTCATTTTGAACAATTTCTTAACCATGTTTAATAATTTTGGACAGTTTTTAGCATTTATGAAAATTTATAATTTTTTTTTATTAATATAAACATTTTTCTTAAATAATTTTATCAATTTTTGATAGTTTCTGTCAGATTTTAGCCATTTTGGTTTTTTTTTTTTATTCATTTTGAACAATTTCTTAACCATGTTTAATAATTTTGGACAGTTTTTAGCATTTATGAAAATTTATAATTTTTTTTTATTAATATAAACATTTTTCTTAAATAATTTTATCAATTTTTGATAGTTTCTGTCAGATTTTAGCAATTTTGATTTTTTTTATTATTTCTTAACAATTTCTTAACTGTTTTTAGCAATTTTTGACAGTTTTCAGCAATTTTTGACAGTTTTTAGCATTTATGAAAGTTTCCAATTTTTTTTATTAATATAAACATTTTTTTTAAATATTTTTATCAATTTTTGACAGTTTCTGTCAGTTTTTATAAATTTTGATTTTTTTTTATTAATTCTGAACAATTTCTTGACTGTTTTTAGCAATTTTGGACAGTTTTTAGCATTTATGAAAGTTTCCATTTTTTTAAATTAATATAAACATTTTTATCAATTTTTGACAGTTTGTCTCAGATTTTAGCAATTTAGATTTTTTTTATATTAATTTTGAACAATTAACCGTGTTTAGCAATTTTGGACAGTTTTTAGCATTTATGAAAGTTTTCAATTTTTTTATTAATATAAACATTTTTCTTAAATATTTTTACGAATTTTTGACAGTTTCTGTCAGTTTTTACCAATTTTTTTATTAATTTGGAACAATTTCTTAACAGTGTTCAGCAATTTTGGTCAGTTTTGAGCATTTTTTATTGGCCGTCGTAGGTGACGTGGATGTTTTCTATTTTCCGCATTTTAAGGATCCTGAGACAGAAGTCTGCACAAATGCCATAGAAAGTTCATGTTACTTTATTTTTTAATTATAAGTAGAACAAGCGATATTAAGCTGAGAAGCATGAATGCATATTCTTTGATCTCTGTCAGGTGGTCGGGAAGAGGATTTTTCTAAAATTATGTTTTTATTTCAAACCACATGCATAGGCGGTAGCACCTTATTTCCACAGAAAAAAATAGATTCTTGGAGGTTATCTAGCTATATGTTTTTAAAGAAAGCTTTCTTCTAATATTGAAGAAAATGATAATGGTGATGGTGGTAATGAAGTTGATGAATTTTTTATCTAGGTTGGGTAGTTTTTGTTATTATTTTCCGAAAAGTAAAAAAAATTAACTTATTATTTTTGAAATTTACTAATTTTGAGACTATTAAATTAATACAAAAATAATTTGACATTATTTGACAAATATAAAGAAAGGATATAATAGATTTCATAAATATTGACATTTGTGACATAACTAAAAATATACATGTGTGGAATAAAAAAAAATATTACATGGTAGTGAAAATATTAAGTGTTAGTGATAAAAAAAATAAAATGGACTTAAGAGGGGGAAAAAGATGGGGCAAATAGAAGATTTGGAAATAGGACAAGGTGATATAATAGAAATGCAGAAACAAAATGTAGAAGAATGTGATGCAATAAGTATAAGTGAACCAAAAGAAGAGCAAGTACAAAAAAAAACAAAAGAAAAAGAAAATGTAATGGATATATTAAGACAAATAATGATTCATACAGATGAAAGAAAATAGAAGGGAAGACAAAGAAGAACGTTTAAAAGAATTGCAAGAAATGGAAAAATAAATCAGTAAGGATAACAAATTGGATGTAAATACCAGGAAAATTGAAGATATGGGAAAAGAAATGCAAGAAATGGAAAAATATATAAAAAAGGATATTAAGCAAGAAATTAAAGAGAATAAAATTGAAATGATACAGAAGATTGAAGAGTTGGGAGTAACACACAGATGAAAAAATTGAAGAGACAAAAAAGAACTTAGAATTGAACTGATTGAGAGAATTATAGAAGTACGACTTTGTGTATTATTTTCCTGAATACCCACTACCACATTGAAGTATGAATAACTTGGTTTACCAGAAGTAGAAAAGTTACAAGATGTTAAAATTGAAATTCTATAAGAAAAAGAAAAAGGATTTAAGAGAAAGTAAAATATGAAATACAAGATACTACAGAAAGAATGGGAATTTTAGAAAATAAATAAATGGATACTATTACTGGAACAGATGGAGTAATAGAGAAAATATCAAAGAATCAGGAGGAAAGAAAATCAGAAAAATGTAGATAGAATGGAGAATTGAAAAAGGTAAAAGAGGTATAGAGATAATAAACGGAAAAATCAATAAAATAAGATTACAAATTAATAATGAAAATGATGAAGAAAAAGAAGATATGAAAATTAAATTAAAGAAATGGAGAATAAATTCAAACATATGCAGGAGGAATATAAAAAAGTAAAAAGAAACACAGAAAATATTAATACTGGGCAAATTATAAATAAAATGAAAAGTAATAGAAACGAAACAAGATATAAGGAAGTTGTAACAAAAATAAAACGAAAAATACAAAAATGGAATAAAAGAAATACAATGGGAATTCAGAATAGATATAAAAGACGTAAGGTAAAATTTAAATATAGAAGCCAAAAAAATTGATTGATTTATTAAGGAAAACCATGTCAAGGACAATGGACATTTAAAAAAATGACCATAGGAAATAAATTTAAATTAAAATTAGTTATAATAATTATTTAGTTAATTGGTTAGATTTGAAATCTTAATAATTTGAGGGAAGGATTAAAAAAAATATTATCAGGAATTGAAAGTAGTATGGAAGAATTTGATAATGGGAATAAAAGCATAAATGGGAGGGATAAAGTAAGAAAATGTAAGAAATTGTTATGAAGATGGTGGTAAGATGAATAGTATAAATTGATAAAATAAGTAATGGTGTTAGGTGCGGTAATAATTAAATAATAAATATTAATATAAAGAATATATGAGGTATATGAAGTTTTATAATGAAATATGATGGAGTATAATTAAAGTTTGAATAAATATGGGTAATTGCTATAAGCAAATAAATAATTAAAAATATTAGAGAAAAGAAGATAGTATTTTATATATAAACATAGGTTAGGTTAGGTCCGTATTTTTATATATTTTTGTCTATTTTTACTATTTCTCCTCATTTTCTCCTATTTTTCACTATTTTCCCACGCTTCCCTATTTTTCGAGATTGTTCTCAATTTATCTCTAATTTCCCTATTTTCTCTATATTTTTCTGATTTTACTTTCCCGACCCACCTCTTAGAAGGGAAAGTATTGTGAACGTGCTGAAAGAAAATTCGAGATAAAAACGGAAATATCCATTTTGGTTAGGGGTGCCCTGAGACGATTAAGACCATTTCCAGATGGAAGTATGTCTGTCGGTCTGTGTGTGTATGTGTGTGTGTATTCTTCCACGATAGAGGCCACATTAATCCGATTGAGCTGAAATTTGGTATAGGGGTTTGGGTTACCCGTCGGAAGGACCCATTAGTTTTTGTACGACATCTATCAAACCGAAGTACCACTATCAAAAAATGACAGATGCAATATGTCACGGAATTGGACATGCGATATGTCATTTGAAAGCTCTAGAAAAACTCTATTCAGAACAGTCAAAATTATTTCTCCAACCATCACCTGTCAAAAATAAAAAAATGTCAAAATTTGAAAATTCAGCATTAAATATCTGAAGAAGTATTAATCCGATTGAGCTGAAATTTGGTATACGGGTTTGGGTTATCTGTCGGAAGAAACCATTAGTTTTTGTACAAGATCTGTCAAACGGAAGTATCACTATCAAAAAATGACAGATGCAATATGTCACAGAATTGGACATGAAATATGTCGTTTGAATGCCCTTGAAAAAATCTATTCAGAACAGTCAAAAATATTTCTCCAACTGTCACCTGTCAAAAATAAAAAAATGTCAAAAGTTGAAACTTTAACATCCAATATCTAAAAAAGTGTTCGTGGATATTCGTCGGGAAAGTTTTGGGGCGACACAACCGATTTTTTTCATATCTTTGCCGTTTTTTCCTGTTTTGAACTATTTTTTTCTCAATTTTTCATATTTTTCCTGTTTTTCATTATATTTTCCTGTTTTCCCTATTTATTTCTGTTATTTTCTATTTTTTTTTATTTTTCCTTTTTTTCCCTTTTTTTTAATTATTTTCACATATGTTTCCCTATTTTTCTCTAATTTCCGTTACATGACTGTCATTTTTCAACTGTCAAAGTTAAAAAACTTAATAAAATGTTAATTTTTGTGATGTAATTACGTGAACTAAGAAGTTTTCTAAGTAAATGTAAATTTATAGTCATCTGTCACCTGTCAAATCCTAAGAAAGTATATTTTTTTTTAAATATATGACATGAATGTCATTTTTCAAAGTTTGAAAACTTAATAAAATGACAATTTTTGTGACATAAACGTCAACTGACAAGTTTTCTAAATGTCATTTTATAGTCATTTGTCACCTGTCAAATCAAAGTAATTTCTTAAATTTAAGTTCAGTTGTCAGAGTCAAAAAACTTGTTAATATTTGTGACGTAAATGGCAACTGTCTAACTTTTTTAGTAAATATTAAGTTATAGTTATCTGTCACCTCTCAAATCGTAAGAAAGTAATTTTTTTCATTTTTTTCTTATTTTTTCCCCATTTTTACTATTATCTTATTTTTCCAGTTTTATTATTTCCTGTTTTTTCCCAAACACATCTCTATTATTTTCTATTTTTTCATATTTTACAAATTTTCCTTATTTTCCTCTATTTTTTCCCTATTTTTAACTATTTTCCCATAACTCGATAAAAACTGGCTTTTCGAAAAAGTGATAGAGGCAAAAGAAATTAAAAAATGAATTATTAAACCAATGATGTTACAATACTAATTTAATTGTAATGCATAAAAAAGTTCGGGGAGTTTTAGGGGTCAAAAACTGCCCATAAATTTTTTATTGGCTGTACAGATTTCGTGGTTTTACATGAAAAAGATGCTCTTAGTATAAGAAAGCCATGTATCCATTTTCATTATAAAATGTTAAACAGTTCATGAAATATTGGAAAATATCGATTTTCATTTTGTTCTTTCCAAAGGCCGCTTTTTTGTGCACATTTGGATTAAGGTAAGTCATGTTCAATGTAGTTATTTTTGACATCAGAATATGTGGTTCAATTTATGACCTACTTTTTTGATACACCTTGTATAATGTTTTACCTACGGCTTTAAAAAGCATTATACCTAATCACTTATTCATAAAAAGTAATGTTAATCTTACTTGAAATAACTCTATAACCTTTTTAAACCATAATCTACGATTCTATTGTAATTATCATTTGTTTTGTACTTATGTAACTTTTATCTGGCTTATCCAATATCCTAGTGATTGTGTTTTATAGACCAATAAAGAATTGAATTGATATAATTATTAATGTAGCAATAATATTCGTATTTATTAATTGAAAATTAATATTTAAGATAGAAAAACTTTACTAAGGATAAAGCGGTTAATTAATATTAAATAAATGCTTTTTAATTATCAAAGCCGAACATTTCATAGATTTATTAAAAGGAATGTCGAATAAGTGGAGTAAGCGAAACATAATTTCGTTTAGCCCTATTTATTTTTTCCACGACTAGGTTGATTATTTAATAACAAGTCTTCGGACCGTAGTTAAATCTAAAGTATTAATGTTTTTTTTTCGATAATAATTATAGTTCCGGTAGTAAAAGAGGGTAAATTAAAGATATTTCGTGAGTAAGTGGAAATATTAGAAGTCCTTTTTAATTGCATCCCAACAAATTATTCAAGAAAACGATGCGATTCTTAAATATCGCTGTCGTCGATTTAATTGTTTTGTAATTATCGAATACTTATTTGTTTTTCCACTGAATGGGTTTTAATCCACCCAGTCACGAAACCCTAAAAAAATTGTTCGTACACTGGAAAACATAAAACATTCACTGAATTAGATAGAAATAATTATACTTTCTGTAAGTGTACATGGCAATATCATTATTTACCAAAATCGACAAAATATTTAAAGTATAAAGCAGGTTACCTTAATGTATTAAAATCCGGGAAGCTTATGGGATATATTTCTGACCGCATCTAAGGATTAATAAATATTTATGGTTTTTTAATTTATTTAATCAATAACAAATATTTTTAATTATCCGGATTAATTTTAAATATATTTAGAAAAGTATGTTTATTAACGTATTAAACTTATGAATATTAATAACACTATTAATATATTTATGTAAGTAATTAGAAATTTATTATCACACCGACACAGTAAAATAATTATATTTTTTAAATAATTTGTTTTTCATCTTGATACCGTTAAACAGATTTTTTAAGGATAAAGAAACCTTATATTATTTAATCCAATTTATAATTTAAGGATTAATAAAGATTAACTTGGATATTCTAGAACTTCCTGCAAAACTGATTCAAAGATATCACAGAAAAAGCCAATAAACGAAAATTAATATAATAATATTTAAGTGGTTTTCGATCTAAAACTAAAAATTCCTTTTAAGAACAATGAACAATTTCTACTTATTTTTACTTAAACAGAATACGCTTAATGGTACAATTTGTAGCAACAAAGTTAAATAGATGGTACACATCAATCTGAAAATAGTCATAATTGGTCCCAAATGTCGTGATTTTCCTACCATTATGTTGCCTTTTTTAGTACGTTAAATACCCAGTTCAACATTATTTCACTACCGAACCATATATAACACTATATACGTTTTCCGTTTTTGGAAGCCTAATTGTATGTATGCGTAACTTCTCGAAATCTAATTAAATAAGAATTAATACTGTTTTGAAGAAAAAAAACTGTTTTTGTACTAATAATGATGCATATACAGAGTTAAATTAGTTATACATAAATACAAATATGTATTTATTGCCCGGTTTCCAAATATTTAGATCACTTGTAGTACGTGGTCTTAAATTAAGTATATAGGTACAAAACAATAATATATCCCTTACTCGATTCCTAAAAACCGAACTTCTCCATTTCTCCAACAAGCCTTTCTGCAGATTACAAACAATAATAACTTCGATAAAATCCTTTACAGTGATGCCTCTAAAAGCGAAGTTGCTACTACTAGCAGTAATACTAATAGTGTAAACATATTAAATAAATTTTATTCTTCAATAGCTGAACATCTGACATCAACTATTGGAGGACGAACAAACCCAAAGTTTAATATGGCAAATATGTTTGTTAATGAAACATTTTGTTTCTGTCCTGTAACTCTAGATGGGATTAAAGCCGTGTTTAGTCACTCTCGTACTTATTTCGCATACGCAACCGACCTTATGGTATACGGCAGTCGAAGTCGATTAGTCAGCTGCAGTGGCAGCCCGAACTCCGAGTTGCTGTGGCAGACCCAATTGTAGTTCCAGTGGCAGTCCCCTCGACCTTTAAAGACAGGTCAAGCTGAAGGGAACGAAGCCAATTTCAATTGTAGTTAAGTTCAGAACCGTCAACACTAACCTGGAAGAGGTGTTTTCGTCCAGATGAAGAACCGTGTTACACACACTCCTCCGGTTTTTGGTAATTTTGGTATCATTCAGAAACAATAAAAGATTTATTTTTATTTCGGTAATTTTATTTATTTTTTTCTTCTGTTCACATAAACTAACATCCTAGCAGCAGATACTTCGGTACTTAATCCAGGGGAAAGTAAATTCTGCCCTAGCGGCCGACATGAGATTTTTCGAGACTATACCGACCCCTAGAGTATTTATCAACTCCCCAGCTTCTAAACTATCTTCCTTTCTTAATAGAGTTATGAAAGAAGTCACTAAATTCGAAAATAAATTTTCAGTCAAAAATTCACGATACCTAACCGATAAATTATCTCACATAAAAGTCCCTCCAGATTCAATCTTATGGATGATTGAATCCTCTTTCCTAGTATCCCATCAAAAGAATGCACTCAACTTGTTCACATCCTACTACGGAATAATAATATTAACCCCATCATCTCTCAAGACTTCTGTACCCTACTTTCTCTAGCCCTCGAACAAAACTTCTTTCAGTTTGATAACTCATTTTATAGACAAATTTAATTCCTAGCCATCTAATCTCTCTCCTCTTCTGTCTGAAATCTTCATGAATCACCTAGAACTTACATATGTAAACCACCCTTCTCTCAAACATAAGATTCTTTTCTATGCCCGCTGTGTTGACGATTGCTTACTTTTGTTTAAAGGCCTTCACAGTGAAGCTTTAGACTTCCTCAATTATCTTAATACTTTGCACACCCGTATCAAATTTACCATATTAGTTAAATCCAGAACCATCCAGTCTTCTCTAAACTCCCTTTTTTATTGTACACTGTGCCTCATACTAATTCTTTCAATTTTCTTCAATACCTTAGGTGGTTTTTTACCTAAAGGGCTTATACCCCTTTTGGTTTATTTTACTTTCAGTTTGTCTCCAGGACCTTATATGTGGTCGGCTAATACCCTCGGGGGGGGGGGGGTACAATCAGCCTACTAACCTATTTTAATTTCTCCATTTGGATACAACGTCGAAATTAATGTTGCCGCCGGCACTTTCCTGCAGTTTTCTTTTTCTCAAGGTCTATGATTACCTAATAAGTTTTTCATTACCAACAAACCCTGAAATTTCTGGATACAACATCCGTTCGAGGATAATATGTTCCACTTTCATGGTAATTTTACCTTCCTTTCCTGTACCACAACCTTCCCTTTGTCCTCCAGTGCGCGTACATAAATAATAATTCAAAATGAGACAATCTACTTGTCACTGAATTTATTTTATTTCATTTTCAATAAATAATATCAGACATTAAAATAATTTTCTCTGGTAAGTTTTAATATATTATAATATTTGTTTCCTACCCTAAGAACTACTGTATTCTAGGCTTGATGATAGCTTGTCGTCAAAATTAGTCGCCAACCTACTATTTAATAATAAAATTTTGTGGTACTTGACTTAGAATTTCATTGCTACATTTGTTTCTCCACTGAAACTGCCAGAGCAAGTGGCTTCACGCTATAAACGAAATGTCGCGCCCGAGACAATCCGAAACCTTAACCAAGGCCCCAAAAGACCGCTTGAAGAAACAAAGAGCGTTACAGCATATATGAGTCATTCAACCGACTTACTTCTCTAGGGGTAAGCATAACTATAATTTGGATACCATCACCATAAAAAATCTACCCTAATTCCGAAAGATTCCAAGTACAAAATGATATTAAAAAATCCAACACACCATATAATTTGTTAAAAAGTCAAAAATTTGTCGAAAAACCATGAAAGAAGTCATTGAATAATCAATTTTTTCTCTAATTTCGAGCGGAGAGGGGACTTTATGTATTTGTGAGGCCTGGGAATAAAAGGTATCCTTTGAGAGAGAGAACAGTCCAACTAACACCCAACTGGATAGGGCCAATGGAGCGGTTATAATGAAAAAATTGCTGAAAATCCCATATAAATCTAGTAAAACGCGTGTAAGTTTTTTTTTACATGTAATGATCACCACGCGCGTATGTACATTCGAAAGAGCAATAATCGAAGAGCCTTCTGGTAAATTTTCAGCCAATTTCATGCGTACGTTTTTGAGATATCAGATTTTTCATCAGAGCGCAGTTTTTCGCGTTTTTCAGGCCGCCCTTTCCAGAAATCGAAAAACGGTTGGCGGCATCGTGTTCTACGGGAAATTTGGCATCTCTTATGTATTTTTGATCATTTTTTAGTCCAAAATACCGCGTCAGGGCACGAAAAACCGATTTTAGATACCTGGAAGTGAAACTAAGCCCCAAAACTTGTTTTTGACCCCTTGGTGACAGGGAGATGTCTTATGGGCTGAAAATTTTGGAATATCAATTTTGAGCCAGATCTGAGAGGGTCGCGTGGGATCAAGTGCTGAGTTGGCGTGGAATGACCCTTGTTTATTATTCATTGTGATGTTATTTAAACAACAATATTTATTTGTAGGCTTGATGATGGTCATATAGACCGAAACATGTTGCCGCCTTGACTATTTGTCTCTTTATTAAATTTGTGTGTTATTACTTGGTGTTATTATTCTTTATTGAATATTATGCCACATTTGAGTATGGATAATATTTTGTTTTTATATAAAAATAGGTTTACAAAAGTGAATATATCATTAATAGGGAGGGAGCATATATGTTATACAATTACTAAATAGGTAATGTAATGATAATATGGTAATTTTTATCTTTGGAGGTCCACCTCGAGTTCCTAATGCGTAGAACTTTTCATCGTCAAATTTCTTTTTTGTTCTCTTCTTCAGGTTGTCATATTTCTTCTTTAAGAAGCGCCAATACCATATATGTTATCTTGCCTGAAATAGTTTTTGGACGGGCGCTCCATTAATATTAAAGATAGGAATCTACGGTTTTCACCAATCGATTCTGCAGTTAATTCTTTAGAGCGCGTCTGTGGCATTTTTTAAATTATTTTTAGTAAAAGTGACACGACTATCAACTTTTTTCTCTAGATAAATATGAAAAATGTAACACAGACGCGCTCTTCTGATAAATATTTTAAATATCATGAAAAAACCCGCATATTTTTAGTTGCTATATTAGGCGAGTTCTCGTCCAAAAACCAATAATTATGTTTTATGGAGCTCTACTCTGTTCTGCGTAGAAAAAAATGGACTAGAGGGTAGGATTATTTAACATTAACCGGAAAATACTACAATAGTACATTGTTTATCTAGTAGTAAAAGCGATACATTCCCGGACGACAATGTAAATTGTAGGCCGAGGCGTTAAGCCGAGGCCAACAAGCATTGGAGTCTGGGAATGTGCTTTTACTACAAGGTAAACATACTATTTTTTCTGAAATCGCAATTATCAATATCATAAATTAAGGATTTTTTATAAATGCATAATAATTTTTGATTACCATCTATGAAATCATTTCCTTGACAACCACTGTTCGATTATTGTTATGACAAATGTGATTGTACTCTAATAAATTGCGTGTAAAAAATTTTTTTTCTGAAATCACTCAAGAATACCTACTTTCTCGGAGCAAATTCAGACCCCAAAATAGGCTATTCTAGTATTTTAGCCCGTTGCTAAGCAATGAACTTTCCCGGACCGACAAGAGTCCGGAAAAGTTTTTGCCGGCGTATAAGCAGTGAATCTCTGACTTTTTCCTTGGGTAATTCGCTAACCGGCAAATACAAAAGTCACGTGGTGTATGGGCCTCTTAAGGTCAAAGTATCTCGAAAAATCTGTCCACTTTCATTGTTGAATTCAGTTTCAATTTGTTTCCATTCTAACTTATTTCTGTTGATTTTATTTTCTAATAGTAAAATTAGCTGATCATTTAGAATATTATCCTCCTAAATTTTTTATCATTTATTATTCAACAACTTAACCATAATGAAATCTCAAATTCTTAAAATACAATTTTTGACAGAAAGAGCCAATAACAAATAACTTTCTTAATATATTGTTTAAGCAATCCAAAAATTTAATAAAATTTAAATAATTTTGAAGCAAAATAATATAATAAAAATGATCAAATTAAATGGTCTCAATATTTTACTTTAATTTAGCTGGAAACCGATGAAAATTGAATTTACAATTTTTGTATGTTTGAGCAATTTCTTGCAATTTTTCAATAAATGAAAAAAAATCAATAATACAATGTGGACACAACGTATATTCAGCACAGAGACAAAACTGCAATTAAATAAAACTTGGCAATGCCGCTATTTACCACTGTGTTCCGTGACGATGTGCAACAAAAGATTTGCGTACTGTGTGTTAAATTTTTAGTGTTACGGAGCATTTTCTAAGAGCCGTTACACATGCGACTGATGGTCAGTACTACTACTAACTGACGGTCAGCACTCACGGATTGCATAGATTTTCACATGCAGCGTATAATCAGTACGCACAGAGAGTGAAAGAACACATTGTTGCCGCTTTATGCGCATAATGATTAATAGTTCGAAGACAAACAACAAAAATATCCATGTGTATCTCGTATACACCTGTCTTGTTACACTAATATAAATAATATCTGGGTGTCGATTCTACATTCACAGAAGCTTAAAACAGTAAGTAAAATGCGCAACACTGTCTATCATCAGGCAGTACGCATGTGAAAAGACTCATAACGCTGATGGCTCTAACGGATGCTCCAAGGGACCAATCAGTCGACGGACGATACGCTCTACTTATGAAAACCCCAATAGAATCAATGGGGCTGACTTACCGTCAGTACTGACCGTCAGTCACATGTGTAACGGCTCTAAAATTTGTTGTGTTATGTCCAGTAGGTATTACCAGAGTGGTACTACAGTACCACATGTGGTCGGAAAAAAGTACGGTGTTACTCATTTGATAAATGTAGTACAAAAATTAATTTCTCAGTACAATTTTTTCGATTATTTCAAACAAGAAATCAAAATATCCATAGATCAGATGACTTTGAAAAGAGAGGGAAGAATGGTTCAAAAAAGTTGTACTATATGTATCTCACTCTCATTTGAGTTTCTCTATGGTGTTTCGTCACGCCGACCTCTAGCGGTTGATCTTAAAATTTAATGAACATAAAGGTCTCTCGTCTCTCTCAGTTATTTGCCTTTTGCTTTGATTCCGCCACATTCGGCCAAAGAACTGAAAGTAGTGCGCTGAGTTTGTGGTACTGAAAATTTTTCCCAATTTGTTCTGTCTATTACAGCCTTACTAAGGTTGTATGTCCCAAATATAGTAACCTCGGATTTGACCAAATGACCAGATATTTAATACTTTTGAGCTAAAATATAAATAAAAGTTTTCCATTATAAAAAAAGCAATTAAAAACCCTTTTATTTTTTAACATAAAACTAAAATCGCTTTCGTTCAAATATATCTCATCTATATTGCATGAAACAAAATCGAATATAAATGACTGTCGCTTCGTACAACTGTAATTTTTGTCGAATTGGTATCGTTACGAAGTTCGCTTTGTATTATTACATGTGATTTTTGTTCCGTTTTTATTGACAAATAAATTGTCAAACTTGATATCAATTACAATAATTACTTATAGGTAGATAATACGAATGGTAAATAAAAGCACATTAATTGCGGAGTGGACATTACGTCGACGAGCTATCTATATAATTACCGAAGATATTATCATCGATTTCTGTATTTACATATTTCCACAATAATATAAAAATCTAAATGAAAGCAATTATTTACGATACAACGATTTCGAAAAAAAATGGCTTAAAACACAATTTTTACCTTATTTAAAAAAACCGTAACTCATATTGGACAAAACTAGTTGCCATTTTAGAATTCATAAAAAAATTACATATTAAATGTAAAATTTACACTTATTATTATATTTTTTTAAATCAAATTATTTATTCAAAATATATAATTGGCGCAGTCGGTACGAATCCTACAAGATTAATAGTATTAACAGATTTGTAATTTTTGCCTTTTACCTTTTGCAGAAGTTTCCTTTACCGAAGCAATATTCTGGAGTCAGGAAAAGGAATCAAATCCTGGAAATTTATAACCGAAACTCTACAGCATCCTTCTGTGAAACTGTAAGTGTTAAATTTTCTTTTTATATTTTTTCCTCTTCTGTGGTTCAAAAAAGTTTTTTAAGGATTTTAAGGATTAAGGATTTACTAGATAATAATAGTCATTTAATAATATTTAATTTCACCTAAATATACCCTTAATTAAATATCCACATCAAGACGCTACCGAATCCATGACTACCCTTCCCTGGACAATCTTTCCCCGAATAATCCTTCTCGGACAATCCATCCCGGACAATCCTTTCATGACAATTAGGCGACATCCGACACACAAAAATTTAAATTATACCCAACCAAGAAAAGGTACCATCCGAATTGCATCCCACCTCGAATAAAAGTATTTGTTGATTGTTTAAACTATTTCAGGTAAACTCCGAAGCAGTGTTGCCACTTTGTGCTAAAATTCTTGACTGTTTAAGAACTTTAACGTATATCTTACTCTAGCACAATGAATTATATAAAATTTCTGAATGGTCTGTAGTGGAAAACGTCGAGTTATCATCTATGTTCGGCTTCTCACTCGTTTTACCCCGTAAGGACGGAAAAAATTGGAAAAATCAAAAAAGAAAAATCGAAGAAATCGAGTAAAAGCGAAAAAATCGGAAAATTAAAAAAAAAATCTGAAAATTCGGAAAAAATCGAAAACAAAAAATTTGAGAAATTTTTAAAAATATGGAAACATCGAAAAAAGATCGAGTAAAATCGAAATAATCAAAAAATTTAAAAAAAAATCTGAAAAATGGGAGAAAATCGATAAAAAAATTGTAAACAATTGAAAAAATTGGAAAAATAGAGAAATTAGGAAGAAATTGTAAAAAAATTTAAAATAGTGGAAAAAACTGGAAACATCTGGAAAAATTAGAAAAAATTGAAAAAAGAGGAGAAATCAATAAAAACGAGAAATTAAAAAAAAATCGAATAAATCCCGAAAAAATTTGGGAAATTCTGAAAAGATCGGAAAAAATTGGAAAAATCGAAAAAGAAAATCGAGTAAAATCGAAAAAAAAATTGGAAAAATATAGATATTAGGAAAAAATAGGGGAAAGTACGGAAAAATTGTAAAACATTGGAAAAAAATGAAAAAAATATGGAAAAAACCAGAAAAAGTTGGATAAATTGGAAAAATTAGAAAAAATTGAAAAAATCGAAAAAATCGGGACAATAAAAAAATCGATAAATTCAGAATAAATCTGAAAAAAGAATTTGAGAAATTGTAAAAATCAAAAAATTGGAAAAAACTGAAAAAATAGAAATCAAAAAAATCGGGACATTAAAAAAATCGGGACAATAAAAAACGGAACATTAAAAAGTCGAACAAATCCACTAAAAATCGGGAAAAAAACTTTGAAAAGTGGAAAAATCGAAAAAATCAAGAAACTATAAGAAAATGTGAAAAATGGGGACATTTAAAAAATCGAATAAATCCCGGAAAAATCGGAATAAATCCAAAAAAAATTGGAAAAAAATTGGGACATTTAAAAAAAATCCAGGAATAATTTGAAAAAAAAATTGAGAAACTGAAAAAATGAAAAAAATCAAGAAATACAAAAAACATCTGATAAATCTAGGAAAAATCGGAATAGATCCAAAAAAATCGAAGGAATCAAAAAAATCGGGACATTAAAATAAATCGAACAAATCCAGGAAAAATCGAAAAAAAAAATTTGAAAAAGTGGAAAAATCGAAAAATCAAGAAACTATAGAAAAATGGGGACATTTAAAAAATCGAATAAATCCAGGAAAAATCGAAATAAATTCAAGAAAAATAGGAAAAAATTGGAAAAAATTAGAAAAAGCTGGAAAATACACTGAAACAATCGATGAAATCAAAAAAATTGGGATATTAAAAAAAATCGGGATATTAAAAAAATCGTGACATTAAAAAAAATCGAAGAAATCCAGGAAAAATCGAAAAAAAAATTTGAAAGCTTGGAAAAATCGAAAAAAATCAAGAAATTATAAAAGAAATCTGAAAAATCGGGACATTAAAAAAAAATTCAATAAATCCAGGAAAATTCGAAAAAAAATTTGAGAAATTGGAAAAATCGAAAATATCAAGAAATTAAAAAAAAATCGAAAAATCCAGGAAAAATCGGAAGGAAAAAAATGGGACAAATTGAAAAAAGAGAAAAAGGGGTTAAATCACGTAAGGAACTTGGTTCCTGACGGGGGTAACCCGACCGCACATGAATAACAAACAATTGAAGAAAATATTTTGGACAATACTGAAACGTACCTTCTACGTATAAATTTGAACAAGAGAACAAGAAATAATTAATTAATTATATTGACAGGAAAATATAATGATATTATTGTCTTTATCGTTGTTCAATAAGAACTTTTCATTTTTATTTGTGACGATACGGGGACAGACTCAATTAAATTATGAATTCTGTGATGTTTTTTGGAACCTTTATTAAATCATCTTGCACTATGAATATTTTTACGAATTCGCTCTACATACTTTGTTGTCTTTTATTTCTTTTTGAATTAGTTTGTTTTCTCGCACATAATTCTCAAAGCAGTATTATATAAACGTGACAAGGCTGTCGGTTATTAAAATTAAATTTTTCAATGGGATGTAATTCGGATGGTCATGATATTGCATATGGTAAAAAATCTACTTGCTTCACCAGGGATGCAATTTCTATTCTTCTCCATGACAATCCTTCTTATACGACAATTATTCTCCACGATATTAATATTTCCCCACGACAAAATTTTCCCATTCTACCAAAATGCCTTAGTCAAGTTGTGTAATTTTCTAATTTTATTTCAAGATGATCCGACTTTAAATAATTCGATCATAGACCGAAATTATCTACATACTGCAGGAATAATTTATTCATCCAAACAAAATCAATTACATTATTTTTTATGGATACAGCACACGCACAATAGGAAATCCTTTAAGCGCTTTACTTTGGAATTGAATTAAATTAAACTCACCGTAAATTGTTTCTCGCCTGATGGTCCTATCGTTGGTACTCGATTGTGAAGATCCCTGTCGCTGTCCCATTTCCATCGGTTTTCTATTTTTACAGGGCTAATTATGGTTGTGGTTACACTAGAATCCGGTCTAATTTCAGTCGTTTTCATTTCTTGTTCGCACAAACTGCCAGGTGACCATATGCTATGTGTTCGGGAACGTCCCTTGAGGGATAAATTAAGAGGCGCGTCGTCATCTGCAAAATTAAGACAAATAAATATATATTAAATGAGTCATTATATTTTTTACAAAAAAAGTATTAAGAATTTCTTAACTCTTCAACATCAGTAGTAAAAAAATAAATAAAATATTTTTTTTAATATTTTACTTTAACAAACCAATAGGCAATATTTTTAACATTAAATAACAAAAAATAACCATCGCTTTATCACTATGTATATTATTTAAAGTTCTATATAGCTTCCAATATACCTCAGTAACGTAGGGTTAAATGAAAATCAACTAGTCCAACAATAAACGCAACAAAGGACCCCTCATTTCTCTTCTGGCTTTCGGCCAATTTTTTTAAAATTTTAGTATGTTGTAGATCTTGACGTTCTGATTTAATGTCTCCATAGGCCCAACTCAATCCTATGACCAGTTTTCGAGATATTGATGGTCAAACTTCAATAATTGGGTATTTAGGTAATTTTTAACTTCAATTTCTTCAATTTTTAAAAAAACTGATCAGCTTTTCTTGAATTTGTTTATGGTAAAATTTAGTCAAAAGATTGATCTTTTAAAACATATAACAATTATATATACAGGGTTTATCAAAAAGTCAGTGGAGCTACTTTATTTTTAAAATGACTATATTAGTGAAAACCATGAAACCTCAGTTTTGATAAATTGCTAATAACTTTAAAACAAACGGCCAGATTTTCTTGAAAAAATTATATACTTTACTGATCAGTCATCAAAATACATGCAATCCACTAGCCAAATGTCAATTCGACAGAACTTTCATTTTTGAAAATAAAATATTTTTCTCAATGTACTTTACTAAAATTTTACAATATCAAGAGTACTTCGTAAAAAATGTTATTTCCTTTAAAAACCAGTTTTTATCTGATTTATTATAATTTTATTAAAAAAGCTACCGGTTTTTTACCTAAACTCATTTTTTTAATGTATGCATTTTAGCAAAGTCCACTAAAAAAAATGTTTTCCTAAAAAAAAACGAAAGTTCTGTCAAATTGACATTTGGCTAGTGGATCGCATGTATTTTGATCCGTAGAATCCAAATTTATCAAAATACACAGGGTGTTCCCCTTAAAAAACAAAATTGTTGTCAATTTCCGGCGAAACCGGAAGTCGGCTGTCTTGAATATATACGTCAGAAAATCAGAAATTACTATTACTATACTCAGTTAAACTTTCATAAAAATCGGCTAATAAATAAAAAGTTTAAAGGGGTGATCCATATATCATTGTGTCAATAGCTCGCAGTTACCTAATATTTGAAACACCCTGTGGACATATAAAAAACAATGGTTCTCGGACACCATATTTTTTACAAATCTGTATTGGTAAAGCAGCATATTTGAGGCGATTTTGGAAAAATGCTGATTTGAAAGCCCTACATTCGGGTCCGTATGTAATTTTTCAAACTCTACATAGTGCAGTTTTTCTTTGACTACTGATCTGTAAAGTATATAATTTTTTCACGGAAATCTGGCCGTTTGTTTTAAAGTTATTACTAACTTATCAAAATTGAGGTTTCATGGTTTTCAATATTATAGTCATTTTAAAAATAAAGTAGTTCCACTGACTTTTTGATAAACCCTATATATAATTATTATATTTTTTTAAAGACCAATCTTTTGACTAACTTGTCCCATAAACAAATTCAAGATAAGCTGATCAGTTTTCCTAAAAATTGAAGAAATTGAAATTAAAACAAAATTACCTAAATACTCAATTATTGAACTTTGGCCATCAATATCTCGAAAACTGGTCATAGGATTGAGTTGGGCCCATGGAGACATTTAATCAGAACGTCATTTTCCATAAGAGAAGTGAGGGGTCCTTTATTAAATAAAACAATATATAAAAATACTGAACACTCACAAACTTACTCTAATTGACACATTCCACTGCTGGGGACAATCGACTTTTACAAGAGGCACCCTATTTACTCTTAATCGAGTCCCGAATATGACTATCAAAAAATATCTCCACGGCTTTCGAGCTAACCACAAAAACCCCTCTTCTACCTGACTAAGGTTCTTTGTTGTAATGACTAAAGTTTATCCAAAATAAAAAAAGTGTTATCAAAATTTTAAAATTTGTTCTACATTATAAAGCGTGTTGGAAATTGTAAATAAATTAAATTTAAATAATGTCATACACAGGGCGAATCTTAATTATCGCTTACCTAAGCGATGGATGGAAAATTATCGTAACATATGCCTCCCTCTTCAAAAGGGCTGCCCTCAGTTATTGAGTAAACTAAGCTTAATTCAAAAACAAAGAAAAATGTACTACCCTGCTAATGCAAAAATATTTATATTTTTCTGCTTCTCCTGGGCTGGATAGGTCTCTATACTTCATGCTTTGGTGTCTTGACTTCGCATTTTTCCAGAGCTCATAAAGGGCAACAAGACTCGGTAGGTTTTATCTTCGCAATGCACCTGACTATTCTTTTTTGTGAAATTAATAGATCCTTTCTATGACAAGAAGCACCCCATATGGTTATGCCATATCGGATCATTGACTGTACTTGTGTGTGGTAGATAGTTATTAGACCAGATACATTCAGAACCTACCTCAATGTCCTTATTTGGAAACATTTTGAGTTTAGTATCTTCAACAAATCATTACAATTTTCCCTGGATGTAAGGGTACTATCTATGTGGACCCTTAGGAATTTAGTAGATTCACTGTTTATAATATTTGATTTTTTATTTCTAATGCCTCTAGAACTTATTTGGATATTTTGATAACAGTGAAAATGAATATATGTGGTTTTGGAAGGATTGCACAATAACTAATTTTGTGCGAGCCATTTCGATATGTTATTTAGACTTTCGTTTATTTCATCTGTGTCAATTTTATGTTTAAGTAATATTGTAGCGTCATTTGCAAACAATGTAGTACTGCCATTTTTTGTCATGAGTGGCAATATGATGAACATAAGTGCATCCAGAACTAAGCCCTGTGGAACACCTATGTTTATATTCGTCAAGTCCAATAATATCTTTTCTTGCCTTCCACTACCAGTATACACAACTTTCACTGATTTTTGTCTATTTTTTAGATATGATACAAACCAGTTATGAGGAGTACCCCGTATTCCGTATTTATAAAGTTTATCTAGCAAAGTACCATGCTGCACACAGTCAAAAGCCCGGCTGAGGTCGCAGAAAACCCCGGTCGGACTTCCGCCTGCGTTCAGCTCATCTAATATATTCTCAAAGAAGCTATTTATTGCTGTTATTGTAGACCAACCCTTTTTAAACCCATGTTGATCCCTGCTAAGTACATTATTTATCTCTAAGAACTTTGAAACCTGACCGAACATGGCATAATCAAAGATAATTTGCCATTTTCTCTGCGTCACCCTTTTGTAGAATTGGACATACATTTGCTATTTTTAAACGCGAAGGATATTCCCCTTCCTTAAAAGAAGTGTTTATGATGTGGGTTAATGGAGTAATTATGAAATCTTTATTATTTTATTTGAAATATTATCTGGTCCGCAGGAGTTTTTATTTTTTAAATAGTGTTTTACAATTATTGAAACAGCATTTTCCATTACGTCAGCTAGGAACATACTCTGGCATAGTATATTTTGTAAGAATTTTACATCAGAATCGCATGAAGGGATTTCATTTATAGGGAATTTCTTTAAAAAAATTATTGAATTCGTCATCAATTTTACTTGGATTTGTAATAAGATTATTGTCTATATTTAAAACAGAAGTTAATATCGTTTTCAAGAACATTTTGAATTTATTCATCCATGATGACTCAGGACCTGGTATATCCAAAAGACTAGTGTATCTCATTATGTCATTATACCATTATGTTCATATTCTCTGCGAGAGGTACCAATTTTATATTATTTATTTTTTATTTAACCTTTTTTGTATAATAATCAGTCATAAGACTGACTGTCGCCTGAGATAATCAGGTTTATATACCGGGTACATGACAAATCGGCGCTGAACAAGTCGGTGTCGGACAAGTGGGCGACGAGATAATTCGGCGCTGGGACCAGTCAGGACCGGATAAGTCGGAGTAAAATAACTTGATTCAAAATTTGAGGAAACATCTGGGTGAGTCGCATCATCTTGGTCGCTATAAAAATGATGCCGAGATGCCTAGTCGCACATGATGTTGACCAAGCACGTGCCATTTTAAGATTTCCTGTTTCCAGAATTAGAGCCAGTTATTGGTTGGTTTTCCAATAGTGATAGAGGCAAGCTAAGGATTAATGGTACACGAGCGCCACCACTTTTTCCATATGATCATTGGTCTGTGTATAGTGTAGTGAACTATTTGAGACTCATTATAAAGGTCGAGTGTAATAAACTACCTTTCCTTAACCACATCTAACAATGGTTTATGAGTACGGCAATAAATTTTACCTCGTTTAAAAGCTAGATACCTCTCTGGCCCGTATTACAAATTTTAATTTTAAAATAATAAATATTGACCTATATTTAAATCAAATCGTATTAACTGTTAAGGATCTATTATTTTAAAACAAAAAACTGTCATTTCAATTTTCTAGAAAATTAGATAGGGTCGATTAAAAGTAATTAATACGAATTACTTTTTAGCTAAAATGATGTACAAAATAATTGTTTTGTTTTTCTCAAATAAAGGAGGCATGTTATTTATTTACAATATTAAATTTTAAAACTTTTTAGGTAATTTTAGTTTCATTATAAAGAATTAAGACCAAATTATTAGCACTTAATCAGAAATCGATTTATTAAACCTCTATTACTGTATAAAAATAAATTCGCGGAGGGTGTCACATGTATAACAAGGGTACGACATGGTACATCCAAATCTTTGAAATATATTTTCCAATTAAGACGCCGATTATGAACTTTACCTCCCTTGTTAGGTTAAATAAAGTAAAAATTAGAATTAGCTTTAATTGGAGATTTAATTTAAAATTTCAAGTTTCAATATAATAGCAAAAAAGTTATTTTACTCCGACTTGTCCCTACGCCGACTTCTGCGCTGACTTGGAAGTGCGGACTTGCCCAGCGCCGACTTGTGTCCGTTATATATCTGGGTGCGTTTATGTAAAATTTTCTAGAATCGCAAAGTATCTTCGAGAAAATGAAGATGGCGGTACATAAAATGTTTCTTTAATAAATTACAATTTCAACGATTTATTGAATTTTCAATTAATTAATGAATAATAAAAAAACTCGAAGTCATACCACAATAATTATAATTGGTGAAGATAACAAATGACGGCTACATGTTTCGGCCATTCAATGGCCATCATCAGGCCTATAATACAAAATATAAAAAGATTAGATATACAATAGGACAAAAGTTAATGATTACAAAAATATGTTAAGCAAGTACAACACAACCAATTGTACCATGACAATGGTATAAAAAATGAAATATGTAAATATAAAATTGAAAACTTTAAATAATTAAAATTAAGTTAATTTTTTTTTTGTTTAAATTAGTGAAAAATCAAATCTTAAATTAAAGCCACTCCATACTAGAGGGTTGATAAAATATCAAATCCGAATAAAGTCAAAGTGCATCCTACGATGTACTGCAAAATAATAAACTTAAATTAAATAAATTAAATTTATAGAATAGCTAGTAAGTAACAATTGAATCTAAAATAATAGACCATAAGAAAGGAAAAATTTTTTTTTGAAAAAAGATACCAGACCAACAGTGTAATAATGGACGAGATCAGATATTAAAGTAAAAAAGAAGAATTATAACCTATAAAGGATGTCAATGAAACAATTGAAAAACATTAGAAAAGTAAATTTAAAAATAATTAATTTTGGGTAGGATAAAGCTACTCATTAAGACAAGTAACATTATTATTCGAAAGAGCGTTTTTGCTATCAAACATCTCTAATAGATTCAATTTAGTACTTTTTGTACAATAGTGTAATAGGGAAACGTTAAAATCAGAATGTGAATGTCTAGACTCTAATATATGGTTAGCGAAATCAGAAGCTGAATTGACAATGTTACTAATCTTTTTATATTTTGTATTATACGCCTGATGATGGCCATTGAATGGCCGAAACATGTAGCCTTATTTGTTATCTTTACCGATTATAATTATTGTGCTACGACTTCGAGTTTCCTTATTATTCATTGAATAATTTACCACATTTGAGTATATATGGATAATATTCTCTTTTTTGAATTATTTGTTAAAATTTCGCTTCTTGTATAACAAAAATTACATTATATTCAAAAAGCACTATGACCCTATTTATAAAAAGAATTTTAAAAATGTCGTTACATTTTCATTATTCAAACTAACATTATAGACGCATTCTTCTTTATTTTATCAGGGGTATTCGGAAAATTTTCGGATTTAAGTAAATTTATTGATGAGTTATTTGCAAAACTATGCCTGCATTATCCACAAGTAAACGTAAGCCGTTAATAGCAAGATAAAAAAGTTATAACAATGTTTTTATGTTGCCTTTACGTTTTGAAAACCTTTGCTTGTTATTGTTAAACTTATCTGCCTAATTATTATTTTAATCTTTCTTTTACTGAGGCTTGTTTTGTCTAATAACCAATTAGTAGTATTTATAAACTAGTTGCACTTAGTAATCACTCACATTGAAGGAAAGGGTTTATTTTTTTATGAAATATGTGCCAGAAATAGATAAAAATATAAAAAGGTTTGCGTCATTACTAATAAGAGTGTTTTCCTTGGCGGTATAGCTGATTATGTAATTACCGGTAATTTTAACTGGTTAATCTTTTATAGCTTCTGAAAAATTAGAACAA
The DNA here is from genome assembly GCA_963243735.1 of Neocrepidodera transversa. Classification (NCBI taxonomy): domain Eukaryota; kingdom Metazoa; phylum Arthropoda; class Insecta; order Coleoptera; family Chrysomelidae; genus Neocrepidodera; species Neocrepidodera transversa. The sequence goes on from OY725345.1 coordinate 15,166,109, forward strand.
TATGTTTTTCAAGAACGAATTTCTAAAATCGGACTTTTCGCCCATTTTTTCACAGCCCCAACCGAATATTTTATAAATTAAAACTCAATTAATTCTCAACTGCATATTTAAAATGGTACACGACAGTTAATTGAACCACAAAGCTAGAACTATAGCATATATCGCACAAACTCATGTTTTGGGATCTATATGTCTTTCTGTCTGTCTGACAGTGAAATGATATTGATTTTTTTGAACTTGAGTACTTTTGAAGTCAGCTTTGAAATATCTTGATGTTACATACACATACATACAAAATTATAAATTCCAATATAAATTCGAATTAGTTTGTAAAAATCGGAAAAAAAATATTTTGTTTAACTATTTTGAGGACCCGGTCCACTACACAGTGAAAAAGTTGATAAAGTAGAGGGACAAGAAATGTTTAATTCTGAATTAATAAAAAACTAAGTTTTAATTTTTCAAAAACTTTCCGTCTTTTAATTTAATTTTTTTTTAGATTGAAATAATTTGATTTGAAATTTAAAAAACTAGATATTCAGGGATAACCTAATATTTAGTACCACTATCTTAGCTAATTGGTCTATTTCGTAAAAAAGACAAAACTATTTTAAATTATTAAAGTTAATATAATGAATAAATTGACTGAAATAAAAAATGAATAATGATTTTTAAGAAATATTCAGTTTTTATTTAAATTTCCATGTTTTTCAAAAATAATTCTATTAGATGCAATTAAAAAAATTCTAAGAAAGTTTTATATTTTGTTCAACTGTCTCGGAAATTTGGTTCACTGCACAGTAAAAAGTTTAATAAAGTCAGAGTAACAAAAAAGGTTAACTCAGATTAAATAAAATATTAAGTTTTACTTTGTCAAAAATTGCCATCTAATTTTTTGGTTTTTTTTTAATAAATTCTTTTGAAATATAAAAGAAATCGATATTCAGGCCAACCTAATATTTTGTGTCTCGGCTAACTGGTCCTTACTTTGTTTCTGCTATACTGTTTGTAATTTTTTTGTTTATAGTTTTAATTAATTTAAATGTCTGATTTTGTATGGGGTAATGCATTTGAAAATTCTAAAAAAATTAATTCAGTTGCAAATTATGCTTACACTTATTGTAAAAAAAATTATTTAGTAATTATACGTACCTTGCTTAATATTCTCCGAGATACACCCCTGGTCTAAAGACGTCGATCGATCAGGACTCAGAGATTCAGGTCGATGAGCTGGCGAATAAGGAAGAAATAATCCCGGTATAGGATGCCACATGTACGAAGGATAATGAGTATTGACTAAAGGATTCAACGAATTAGCATACATTAAGGCACTCATTCCTGAAAAGAAAAATGTATAATAATTATTATGACGATCCATCCCGGAGAATCCTTCCCGGATAATTCTGTCCCATGACAATTGCTCCCGACGAAAATCCTTCCCTATGACAATGCTTCCCTGCGACAATACTTCCCTGCGACAATACTTCCTTACGACAATCCCTCCCTACGACAATCCTTCCCTACGACAATCTCTCCCTACGACAATCCCTCCCTACGACAATCCCTCCCTACGACAATTCTTCCCTACGACAATTCTTCCTCAGGACAATCCTTCCCCAGGACAAATCTTCCGCGTGACATATATTTCTCATATATGCTCATTTGAGTAATCCAGTGCAAACCAGTAACTATTTTGAAGTATTTAAAAGAAGGAATTGAGTGTCTTCGTACAATTATAAATATTAGGAAATACCCAAAAAGTACAATCGGGATAGATTATCGCGGGGAAGATTTGTCGCGGGAAAGTATTATCGTAGAGAAGGATTATCCAAGAAGGATTTTCGTGGGAAAGGACTGTCAGGGAAATGATTTTCGTGGGGAAGGATTGTCCTGGAAGGATTGTCAGGGGAAGAATTTTCTGGGACGGATTGTCGTGTCACGGATTTGAGTGACGCTTTATCATTTGGGCATCGATATTTATAATTTGAAGACGGTACAACTTGTTATCAGACGAATTTGGATCTAAAAATTACTCTTGCTGTGAGAGATAAACTGAGCGTTTGCTTCTGCATTGGTACTTTAAGAAAACGACTAGAGACCAAAGTAAAGGCAAGGTTCCACCAAACTGGGCTAGCCCGGCGGCACCTATCGCCGGTATAACCCACCGGCGTTTGCCGAAGTAAAAATTAAAGAAAATTATCCCTTAAAGCCGCTAGCATATTTTGCTAGAGGCCAAATGTCGGAAGGAATTTCGCGGGTAAGGTGTAAGATCGCGCGAGTATGAGTTTTGAATCAGTTTTGAATGTTTTTACTGAATAGTACGTTAGTTTTTGTTTTGTTTTATATACACAATAACTTAAGGCGAATATTCAAGTGACTTTGAAATGGATATCGCCAAGGTTCGAATAAGGAAAATACCCAAGAATATGACCATATTTCTATAGAATGAACTGAAAAAAAAGTCTTATGATTGAAAGAACTATTACGAAATGAATGTAATTTATGGAACACTAGAGACAATTCAAACCAACACATTTAAAATGCCCCTTCTACCCAGTTTGGTAGAGTCGAATTTAATTCCGCCGGGCTAGCCCAGTTTGGTGGAGCCCCGCCTTAAGACGAATTACGATTCTTGCCCGCAAGGGTAACTTTTTAAAAAAAGATAAAAAAACGGAACCAATAGTTTAAAACGTGTGATTTATTCAACGTATAAAATATGATTGATTTAAAATATAAAATAAAAGTATAATTTCTTAATCGGAAATGCAATTCTGCATTTCCCGACGTCATTGAGTTGATGTTCTCCGTAATTGGACTACTTCTCTGTGACTGACCGATTCCTTGCATTTTTATATACAGATTGTCCATATTACAATTCTTAACTGATATGCCACAGCATTGAGCGTTACTGAGACGGATAATAGTCAAGTTACCATGTAGGTATCAAGAAAGATCTAAAGTATACATTAGTTTGGAGATTTCAATGGCAGGAAGACATATTTAGAAATCAAAATAAACGTTTTAATATTCATTAAATATTTGTAATTATGTAACTTCTAACTGATTCTTACCGTTAACTGATAAATAATTCTTATTCCTATGAAATTCTTTGGGATAAACTAAGGAGAAGGCGCTATGCCTTGAAGCTGCCAACGGTGATCGAGGTGATGATGGACTCACACTCCTAGATGAAACACCTGCTATTGGACTACTTGCTGGACTACAGGGTGATCGAGGAGGAGTTTCTCCAGGAACACTGTAGTGGGATAGAGTTGCACAACGAGGCATCCTGAAAATAAAAAAAATAGAATTAATTATATTTCTAATAAACAAAAACATTCATGTGATCAAGAAGATGGTTCATTATTTAGTTTTCCGTGTTCTCCGCCCCTGTTTACAATATACCGAAGCAATTATGGTGACAATCTCAGTGATCAATAGACGAAATCATCGCCCATCGCGTGATCGCAACGACTCAAACCTCAAACCTAAACAGCATTAACTACACTTTCCGCTGACCACCGATGCCACGTAGCCCTTATGGCTTTGCAGGGAACCCCTGCACATCAATTTATTCATTTGGACAGCGTTTTGTACATTCGGCTCGGCTTTTATTCTGCTGCGTTGTTTTATGAATCATTATTGTTAGCCATTATAAATATACATAAAAAAATGGTTTTTTTTTCGACCGAGGATTACAAATAAATAGTCTTTAGGAAGATATTTAAATGCCATTTAGTGCCATAAAGTAAATTATGATGAATGAGTAAAAATATATTATGAAATATTTAATTTACTATAAAAATTATATTAATTGTATAATATAAAAATTAAATTACAATAATTTAAAAAAGACCCTAATACGCTAATATTATGAATCAGCTGATAACAAAAGAAAAGTAGTGAAAATTATTAAAAATGAATTGCCATCTAAAAAGAAAAATACCTCAACTACTTTGAAACCTGAAGAAGTTACATTTTTTACTACAATTTCGGATATTATAACCCAATAGATTGAAATTGAATATATTGACCTCAGTTTTTTCTAAACAAAATTTCATTTTTTATGCCACCGATTATTGAAACTGATATGAGGGAAGCTATATTAAAGCTTAAATATTCCCCCTGTTTAGAATATTATGGTCTAAATAGTAAAATAATAAAGGCTGCATACTAGTTGAAGTATTGACGATTCTAATTAATAAATGTGTTGCCGAGGGCAATTTTCCTAATTCACTAAAATTATCAAAAATTCTTCATATACACAAAAAAGGAGATACGGATGTACCTGATAATTTACGACCAATTGCAATAGTGCCTATTATATCTAAAATTTTTGAGCTAATAATTAAGGAGAAACTTTTATCCTATTTGGAACATCAAGTTTGACCAATTTTCCAGTATGGTTTCCGTAAGAATCGTTCAAAAGTTACTGCCTTATTTTAAGTAATGAACAGCATACTCGAAGGTCTTGATGAAAGTTATTCAATACATGCGGTAATGTGCGATCTCACCAAGTCATTTGACTGTGTGAATGTTCTTACTGAAATTGGAGCATTATGGTTTAAGGGGCAACATTCTGGATCTCCTGAAGTCGTGTCTGATGTAAAGGATATAGTTGACATTGACTCTAATTTACTACCAATATGTAAAGAGTTCCACAGGACTCAGTTTTGAGCCCTATATTATTTTTACTTTACGTTAACGATTTGCCTACGGCTTTAGAGAGTGTAAACTCTGTCCCTTTTGATGAAAGAATGGCGAATATTTTTGAAAGAAGAATGTTTCTCATTCGCAAAAACTTGGTTTAATTGCGATAACCTCAAATTAAATAAAACTAAAACACAAACTATTGAATTCACTTCAGTCAAATGGGCAAAAACATTAGAACTTGTGTGTTTGCTCTGTATAACTTTTGATACCAACTTAAACGGGGCTGTTCATACCGATGAATTATATGGGAAACTCTCCTCTTAAATATTTTCCATGCGACAGGTCGAGCATTGTTTAAATAAAAATACAACAAGAATGATATACTTTGCTATGTTCCATAGTGGCGAAATTCACCCAGAGCGATTAAAGTTTTCCACATACAAAAAGCGCTGTTCGAATAATTGATACAGCACCGTATGGCACTCACTGTAGACCTTTATTTAGGCGTTCTGCTTCTAACTTGTATTTATATTTTGGAAACACTTCTTTACGTTCATAAAAACTCACGCAATTTTCCAACCCACTTTGACGTTCACTATAAAGTAAAGACAAAATCACATTATTCCATATTCACGTATTAGGACTACTCAAGTAAATAAAATAGATGTAAACATATATAACAAATTTACAGTTTTCCATAAAGTAAAGATGTAAAAAATATGAGTCTAAAATTATTTAAAAATTATGCTAAGCTTTCTGTTTTTATAGTGCAATTGAATTCTGTGATTTTCTGTCCCATGGCGCTCATTGAATTTCAAAAATTTGATATCTCTATCTGTTTGTAAAATTTTGATATTTCCATCTGTTTAAACTTTTTTTCTTTTTTTATATATTAGTTTCGTCAGGTCTTATTGTAGGTAATAATTTTATTGTAAAACTTTTAATGCCAAAATGTTATACTGTAATTTTTTATTCTATTGTGACCATAAACATGTATGTAATGTAAAAATAGTCAATAAACGAATATTAAAAGTCTCTGCGAATACTTTTACTTAAGATCCTGCAACTGATTTATACAAAATCTTCTGGCTCAGCAATTTTATAATTTTTACTGACTGTTGTTATTGATTTATTACATTTTCTTATGTTTTTACTTTTTTAACATTTTAAGGCGTTGTTTGACATTTCTGGATAATTTCTTATACTATTGTAATTATATTTAAAATTTCTCGGAATTTCACGATACACGATACAACATACTAATAATGACACTCAGAAATACATAAAAATAGTAATTTGTTTGCAAAGTTCAGTTCATTTTTTTTTCAATCTTTCAGGCACCTTATTAGAATTTTATTACTAAAAATTTGGTGATTGACAAAAACCTAGTTTTTTAAACTATCCCGGCAGCACATCCTAACCCCACCTAGTTTTAATTGGTAAGGACTTTATATGACTAAGAGCTCTCTAGACGTGACACGACAATCCTTCTCGGAAAATTCTTTCCCACACAATCCTTCCCGAATAATCATTTCCCACGATATCCTTCCCCGCGACAATCCTTTCCAACGACAATCCTTCACCGCGACAATTCTTCCCGGACAATCCTTCCCAAAACAATCCTGTCCCAAGATCCATAATTATTCCCATAATATGATTGATACTTATAGTTGCCACTTCACAAAATAGTTATTGGTTTGCCTGGCATCGCTCGAGTGCGCATATCTGTAACGGGGAAGATTTGAATTTGTCCTAGGGAAGGATTATCGTAGAGAAGGATTCTCGTGGGGAAAATTGTCGTTGGGAGGAATTGTCATGGGAAAGGATTGTCCGGGGAGATTTGTCCGGGGAAGGATTGTCCGGGAAGGCTTGTCCGGAGAAGGATTTTCCGGGGAAGTATTATCATGGATTACTCTCTAGAAACTAGTCAGTTTTTGATGTTAATAAATTAATTCTAGTGGCAAACTCGGTAACTTGAATTATACACGGTCTTTCAAAAGTCTGGAAATGGTTCTAGTTATTTTTCTTAATAAACAATCCCTTCAAGGAACGTCACAACGCAAATACATCTAATTACTAAATCCCCAATTTGAATGATTTATCTGTAACGTTTTTGAATTACAGGGCCGCTTCCAGATTTTTCAATATTTTTGGAACTTGAACGGATTTCATAAAATAACTCAAAAACTAGTAACAATAATGATATCAAATGGTATATTGTTAAAATATTCTCATTGCGATACTTTGAGTTTGCTACAAAAATAATCATATTTGCTTTTAAAAAAAATCAAAATGGCCACCTTTAGCAAAAACAAATAAATGTTTTTGAATTTTAAGCGCATGAAAATGTGAAAAAAGACATGTCATTACTAAATCTAGAATATGGACAATTTATCTTTAGTAGTTTTTGAATTCCAGGACCGTTTCCAGATTTTTGAAAGTCCCTGTATACGAAGGTTAAAATGGAATTTGGATTTTCTATCCGCATTATTTGTAGTTATTTTTTTTTCAATTTAACCAGAAATAATCTTCTTATTTTAATATATTTCAATTTTATTTCTAAATCTAGACATGCATATCTCCTACGTCACTGTATACCTTCTAGATTAATCCAAACATTAGCAAACATATTTCGTTTTTTGTTAAAACTATTATCATTTTCGCTCTCATAATTGCTTCAAAATATTATATCCAAAATTATTCATCTAACAAATTTTACCCAAATACGCCCTCTCAAAACTAACACATCACTATTATTGAACCAATCAAATTAAATTACGTATTTCGTGGCGAATTAATGGTTTCTGGAGTAGTGGTACTTCACAGAGACGACCGGCCGCACCATCAGTTCATCATAATTTCTAGATAAAAGATGTTTTCCGTATAGAGAAAAATATTCTTCATCTTAATTGAAATGAAGCAAAAAAATGCCGGAAGTTCTCAAATTGAATGCAAGCGTGCTGAATGCACCAACTAATAATGTAAATTTTCTAAATTGAAAATGATATACAACTATTACTTTAACAATGTTGTGTTGGAAGGTATGATTTAAAATGTTCAGTGATTAAACATATTAACACGTCTAGTCGATTAAACCAAAGTGAAATCGGAAAAACTGGGCATGAATAAAAAAAAATATATCCGTAAGATTTACGAGTACTTAAAGAATGTATTTGTAAGTATTTTACTGGCAACTAATTTTATAGAGGCACTTTACGGTTACGGGTAGTAATTGTAAAAGTACGAGTAAAGAGTACGAATATTCCTAAAAAATGGGAGAGTCAAAAAATAGAAATGAATTAAAACAAAAAATAAATGTGAAGTAAGTCGAGTACCACAAATTTTATTAAAGTTGAAAAGAGAGGGGTTGGCAACTAGTTTCGGCGAACTGCCATCATCAGACCTAGAATACAAAGTGCTTGGGGAAAAAACAAAGTTCAACTTAACAAAAATTAAATTATAATGGATTGAAATTGCTTATTGAAATTATAATTATAAAGTTATAAGTTTATTATATTTATTAAGGAAGTGATTTATTTAGTAAGCTATCATAAACACGCAGAGAATCGCCATTGCAGAATAAACATATCCAGTGCCCAACTGTACTAAAATCATCTCCACAATAGAGCAACTGGAGGTGAGATTCTCCCGGATTTACTGGTGGTATGTCACCTATACATCTTAAGTAGTCCGTTGGACGGCATCGAAATGGAGTGAAGTGACTCAGAATGGCATGGAATGCATTCACACAGTCGTCTTATATGTAATTATTCTGATTTAAATAAAAAGTAAATACGTACTTTATGAATAAAATTTTTCTGCTGGAACAAGTACCTACCTTTATCTATACGAAAATATTTAAAACTAAACCTATGCCTACCTACGAAAATATCTAAACTAACTTTAAACTACGAAAATAGTTAAAACTGAACCTATACCTACCTACGAAAATATCTAAATCTAACTTTAAAAAACGAACTTTAAAACTTTAATCGAACTGAAAAGTCTAAAAAACATGGGAAAACAATTTAAAGAATTGAAACGAAAAATCTGGCGGATGTGTGTCAAACGAAGAGAAAAAATTATGAGTCGAAAAATGCGTTTTTTTTAACAAAACTAATAATAGCACAGATAAAAACAACAAAAAATCGAATATCAGAATTCGCATATATACATAGATATATTAACAAATTCTGAAATGCACCGAACAAATTTGTTAATATACGGAACCCTAAAAATCAGGGAATGGTAATGAAAAAATCATATTTATTAATATATTGGTATATGTTGGTAAAATATACATAACAATAAACATTATCACCAAATTTCCAGTTTATAGGTCAATGGAAAGTTAAAAAATACTTCGGAACAAAATTTTGTAAAAAATGCTGACTTTGGCGGCTTCTCATGCCTACGTTTTGCAATATTTTTTAAAACAAAAAATACAGATTTTATCTACTCAGTGAGCTCTATTCAACGATACCTCACTCGATGGGGTAGGCCAATTTTTTTTTAGCGCACCCCTTTATCTGTGTGAGAGCCCCCCTTGAAAACATTTATAAATGTTTTTTACAATTTATATCGCATTGGGACCATAAGACGCATTTACTGTGAAAATTTGAAGACTGTAGCTTCAACGGTTTAGCTGCTAGACCGGTGTGACAGACGGACGGACGGAAACTCGAGTGAGAGCAATAGGGTTCCGTTTGGACCCTTTGGGGTACGGAACCCTAAAAATGGCAAAAAATCTTACACCTGTATTCAATCAATGTCGGTCTTGAGGACCTTCTACCTAACCAAAAACTAATTGTTGCATTCGAGGCACATACCGATCCTTCATACCAAATTTCAGCTTGATTGGTCAAACGGTTTGGAAGTTATCGTGGAAGATTACACACAGACAGACCATAGGCTGGAAATGGTTTCAATCTTCTCGCGGGTCCTCAAAATGGATATTTCCATCGATTTCTCAAAATTTTTTTTGCTCGATCACTATACTTTCCCTTTGATGGGTCCGGGAAAGTAAAATAGCACAAGAACAATTTTTTAAACAGATTATCCAAGTTTTGTTACAAATATCAAAGGGTTTAGATAACTATACAATTTAGAATTCCTTTTAAAAAAAAATAAAAAGAATCTATCGTAATTTTGCATTCTTTTTAAATTCAATGATATTAATATTTAAGTTTATGAATATAGTATTTAAAAATAGGTTTATTTAATATTCCATGGAAATAAATTAATTACTCTTCTTTGACAAATTAATAAAAGATAAAAGTACGTTAATTATCTAATCAATAAAGTTATTATTAAAAAAAAACATTAATAAGATTTTAGAAAATATTTAATACTGTTTTCTTTTTCCGCTTTAAAAATCAATAATAGTTTATTATTTATTTCTTACTTCTATCCTGTCATGTGGAAACAAAGAGCAATCATATTACCCTTAAAACTTTTCACCGAATGTGGCAGAATCAATTACATTATTAAACCATTATGTATGTTTATAAATCAAAATAAATATTTATTTTATAGATATATTACATTACATTAGTCTGTTGATATATGTATACTAATATTATGATAAAGATATTGGTATTGATATTAAAAATGTTGGAAATAAAAAAATCATACTTAACAAATACAGAAAATAATATGTGTTTACAAACACTTTAATTAATTAGTATTGATATTTAAAATAAAACAACGATTTAAATGTATGTAAATTTGAAGTTTTAGTACTAAACGCTATTGTAATTCTTAGTGGGTTAATAGCCAAGAAGTATAGTTTGCTAATCTCAAAGATTCTTGCAGCGAAGGACCACTTAGTTATCTGTAGATCTGAGATTATTATGTTTAAATGAATATACTACTATTTTAATTCTAAGGAGCTTTTACATGATCGTTTATTCATGTTAAAATCATCAATTATTACATTTACATAAAGTTACATACAGTGTGCGTGTAAATTATGGAAATATGAAGATACCTTTGATACCCCGTAAGATACAACAACAAAATTTTGGTTATGTGGACCAATTTTATATTTTCGACGTTGCCAAATGTGCAGTTTTTGGGATATACGAACAATATATTTATTTTTAAATGATACAAATCTTATGTTTTATAATTTTCTGTAACATGATATGAATATCGGTTTACCAGCTATAAAAATTAGAGTAAAATACAATGCTACATGTGAAATATTTAATAACAAGTATGAAGACAAAACTCCTATTGGACACATTTCACCTTTATATTATCCAGAAAATACAAACTAATTCATATTTCTTTTAAAATTAATAATATTAATCTATCAGTTCATATTAGTGTCTTTAATTGTATATTTTAATATTTTATAATTTAAAAATAGATTTCAAATCAGCACAATATTATTCCGTCTTTCTCTGCAAGCTTATCGTTCTCTTATATTATCCCATCATTATAAGATATCCAAAATATAGATATGTTTCTTCCTGCTACGATGCTTAATTCAAGGCTATTTACATACCACGTCACATGTCTCCTACCAATAAAAAACCACCAACCATCCTCTCTGTTAAAAATCAGAGCACAGACTCTCTCTCGCATCAAGTCAGTCATGTATTTACTAGAGCAATAAAGTTTCTTCATATAAATGGCGGGTTATTAACCGCACCCAAAAAGTTTTCTGATTTTTCATAATAAAAAATGTAAATAGTTTTACATTGAGTGAAGTGATTGAGTACAATTTAAATATTCATTTTTCGGTTTCATGGTTTAACTTAATGTACCGCTTTATGATTTTGCTATTCATGTTTCGTACTTAGAAAAAATGGAATACAAAATTACATACCAATTTCAAATACTATTTTTATTTTAACATATTGGTTTAACTTCTACCCAAGAAGTTTGGTCCTTCGAAATCCTGGAATTATTTTAACACGTTCGCAGCCTAGTATTCTTTTAACAGTTATGAATACCAATATTCATTATTTGTTTACCTATAGCACGTGGTACTGTATCTAAAATTATTCATAAATTTGAGGAAAGTGGATTTGTACGAGAACCCCCAAAAAGTGGCCTCCCTGCTATTCAAGAGCAAATAAAAACTGTCATTTTTTTGTCAATGGTTGAAAACCCTCATAAGGCTACTACGAGTTGTTGAAATCGAAAATCACATCAACTGCTCGTAAATAAAAAAGAAAAGAAAAACGGCATCTCTATAAAGTACAATTGGTACAGGAACTGAACGAAGATGATCCAGATTGAAGAATGGAGTTATGTGAAACAATATTAAACAGATTTTATACTAATCCTTAATTTCTGTATTTAAATCTTTTTTCTGATAAGGCTATTTCCCAGTTAAATGGCACTGTCAATAAACAAAACTGCAGGTATTGGTTAGATGAAAATCCTCATTGGATAGTGGAGGCGGGTGCGTGGGCTTTGCGAACGTGGGCTTTGCGAACGTGAGCTTTGCGAACATATACCTTCGTCAGTTTATGCAGACCGTGCGTTTTGCGAACACTGCGGGTAATTTTTTTATTAAGTTAAATTTGTGACGGCTTTGTTTTTGTGTTTTAATAAAACAGCAAAATATTGAAGATTTATTAGTGGCAGAGAGTATTAAAATTATAAAAATAATTCAGTAAATGTCATATTTCAGTTATTGTTTTACACAGAACTTTTGTATAATTACCGAGATATTTACATTTTAAAAAAACACTGCACACTCATTTAATTTTTAACATTTTTGCAGTCCTGACTTTTATCCTCAAATTGCAATATTATTTAATATTCAAAATCAATTAAAATCATTTATAGCAAGTCCCCATTTTTTTCATTGTACTAGATTGTTCTAGTTTTTCTTAGCATTATTCCAAATGATCATGCCTTAAAAAAATATTAGAAAATCAATTAAAAACATTTAGAGCTAGCCTCCCATTTTTTTTCGAAACTTAATTTTGTAAACCGTTTTACTTTATCAACAAATCATAAAATATTACAAATATTTTTTATTTGGTTTTCTTTGTTTGCATTTTTAAATTGGCAATAAATAATTTTGTTGTTGTATTACTTTTTAGAGTCAATATTTTAAATCAGTGGTCCAAATTTAATATGCCTTAAAATTTTAGAAATTTAAAATATGATTGTATTTAATTTATTTAAAATTTCTGACAATTTGATAAATTGATACATTAAAAAAATTTGTTAACAAAAACAAACAATGACGATCGTGATCAATTTTTTTACTTAATCTTTTTTAGGATTTCTTAGGATTAAAACTATAAGGAACAATGTTCAACATATTGGACTAATCTGGTACAATAAAAATAAAATTGAAAAAAGTAATAAAGGAAATGGTTTTTGTTAAATTTTGACTTAAAACATTTGTTTTAAGGCATAAAAATTGGAATACTGTTCAGGACATAAAGAACAACAAAAGAAATTTCGAAAAAAAATAATGCGCTGCTAGAATGCACATTAAAGAAATATATAATTCTTATCGATTTTATTTATTAAGTGAATTGAAAATAAATATAATTAAAAATTTAGTTATGCCAAAATATTAAATTATGGAATACCTGGTATATTATTAAATTTTTTCGTGATCCGTAAAGTTGAACAGTAATTAAAAATAGTTTTAATTATTACCATTATTAAGGACATGGCCAAAGTATTTTAAAAATAAAACTGCAATAATTGATTACAGTTATTTATAAAATATGATTGATTAAACAATAGACTATTAAGGCAATAAAATATCCATTTATGTATAAATCTATATTTTAGAATATTTTTATTGATTTTATTTATATAAACATTTAATATATCTCTAAAAAAATTTAAATTGTGGTATATTGTAGATTTTAACTAAAACAGACCATACTATTTTTTTTCTATCAAACGGTGCATGTATGTTAAGTCGTATATTTTAAAATAATTGTTTTATGGTTTGATTTGCTTTTTTTTCATTTTAATGCGAATAAAAGAGAAGAATTGTATTTGAAATAATACGGTCAAGAAAACAAAATAATTGAAATTTCAATGGGGATTTTTTTTATATTTGGTTTAATTATTCCACTAAAAGAGGCCAAATTCGAGATGAAAAAAAAAATTAAAAAATTGTAGTATGAGGATTGCTTTAGATTATAACTAAAACAGACCATACACTACTTTTTCTCTATCAAAAATTTTATTTAAAATTGTAAATTTAAAACAATTACAATTTTAATATTTTTTTAATTTTTATAGTTTGATTTGTTTTTTTTTTTATGAAAATGGCTAAATGCGAATAAAAGAGAAGAATTACATATAAAAATAATAATTCTATTTGAAATAATACCGTTAAGAAAAAAAAATAATTGAACTTTTAACGGGATTATCAATTTTTTTTTTAATTTGATTTCATTTTTATTCTACTAAAAATGGCTAAATTCGAGTTAAAAAATAATAATAAAATTGTAGTGTACGGATTGCTTTAGATTTTAACTAAACAGACCATACACTATTTTTTTCTCTATCAGCGAAGTGTATTTAAAATTGTATAAGTATTTAAAACAATTACAATTTCAATATTTTTTTAAAAATTTTATGGTTTGATTTGTTTTTTTTTTAATTTATTTTAATCAAATTGGCTAAGTGCAAATAAAAGAGAAGAATTACTTATATAAGAACAATAATTGTATTTGAAATAATACCGTTATGAAAAAAAATTGAACTTTTAACGGGATTATCAATTTTTTTACTACTAAACCGTAGTATTGAAATCAAAAAATTTTTTTGCTCCAAATGACTTAAAATGTCATGAAACGTGAAAAAAATTGATTTTCAGCGAAAAAAAAAGTCTGTCTGTGTGGATGTATGTGCCCACAATAACTCGAGAACGGTATGGCCGATCCAGAAAATTCTTTCGGCCATCGTTTTGTATTCAAAAAGAAAGGCTCAATCAGAAGATGCTTTAGGTTTTAACACTACTTTTTCTCTATCAAAAAGTGAATTTAAAGTTGCGTATATTTTAAACAATTACAATTTCAATATTTTTTTTAAAAAATTTTATGTTTAGGTTAGTAAATTAACCATTAGACATATTGATTAAAAAACAAAAGTTTAATGTAGAATTGTTCTTATATATTAATTATAATAGATATTTTGAAAAATTTGATAATTTTATAACCGGCAGATAGAATATGTGCCTCTGCTAAAATCAAAAGGTTATTTTGATTTAATCCTGTGTACCTACATTTTGGGCCGGATATAAACTGGGCTCGAAAATAATCCCTTTATCTGTAGTTGTTAAATTATTTTTAATCCTAACATGTAAACATAAGCTTCTTATAGGATAATGAATAAAAATACGAAAACTTTGACATAAAATAAAAATACGAAAACTTTGACGTAAAACGAAAAATAAAAGTGACCAGATTGATGTTTCCGAAATCTCCCGTTTTCAGCCAAAATTTCCCATATTTTTGTTTACCAAAATCTCCATTTTTAATTATAATTGTCAGATTTTTACACTAAATTTTCCCTTTTCGAGCAAAATTCTTTTATTTTTAATTAATTAAGCTGAAATCTCCCCATTTTTAGACGAAATGTCCCCCTTTTTAGATAAAATCTACCATTTTTAGATGAAATCTCACATTTTTTATCTGAAATCGCCCCTTTTAGAAAAAAAATTTCAATTTTTCAGAGAAAATCTCCCCTTTTTAAGCAAAATTCTCAGTTTTTTAGTCTAAATTTTCCCTTTTCTAGCAAAATTCTCTTATTTTTAGTCAAAATCCCCTTGTTTAGATGAAATTTATCCATTTTTAGACGAAATCTTCAGTTTTTAGGTAGATTTCCATTTATGGAATCTACCCATTGTAATCGATTCAATGACGGGACCCAGAACCGGGAATAGCGGCGCTACGCCGTTTATGACCTTCTGAATAAGAATCAGTAAAAAAAAATTTTATCCGTAAGAGATGCGACGTCGGTTAAATGGGACAAAAGTTTCTCAAATTGAAAACTAATCGACTGGTGCTTTGCACCTACAGATATCAGTGACGGTTTTCATAATAATTTATAAAAACCACATTTTCTATTTATTGCTTCAGTGCTTTTATTTTGAACAATAGAAAAAAGTGTATAAAACTTTTTGTTTGAAAACGTTACCCACAGCCTGATATTATTAGATTTTGAATATGACGTTTAGTTTCAGTTTCCGCCCAGTCACCCTCAACTCAAATACGGACCTGCACTTTTTATGTAATTTTTGTATAGAATTTTATTTCCTGAATTCATCTATGTATTACACCTAGTTCATTTTTGATTAAGTGAATGAATTTTTAACTAATTAGTATAAAAGCTTTTAAATACGGTTCTGTACATTATCTGCAGTCAATAATACAAGAGAATGTAAAGAAAACACATTATTTTATTTCATACAAACAAAAAAGTTTTATGCACTTTTTTCTATGGTTCAAAATAAAAGCACTCGAGCATTAAATAGAAAATGTGCAATTTTGGTTTTTATCAATTATTATGAAAACCGTCCCTGATATCTGGGGATGCAAAGCACCAGTCCATTAGCCTTCAAATTGAGAAACTTTTGTTCCATTTAATCGACTTTGTATCTTTTACGATTTCCGAGATTGCAATATATTGCAATGAAATTTTCGCCACCCTGTATACCTATATATATGTATGTGTAGACATTCCGTTCCGGCACAATAGAGGTCGCAATTTTTGTCCAATCGACACCAAATTTGGCACAAAAATTCTTTGGGGTAGTCATTCATTTCGTATTGTAAATGGGCATTCTACCTCTAAGGGGGTGAGAATTGGAGGGGATTAAAATCTCAAAAAATTCAGATCTCCGCCATTTTACCAATAGTATTAAACGGACCCTAAAATCATCGCGCCCAGTTTACGTATCCGGATTATAGAGCAGGTAAACTTAGCACCCAGAAAAGGGAAAATTTATACTAAAAAACTGAGAATTTTGCTTTAAAAGGGGAGATTTTCTCTAAAAATAGGATATTTCGGCTAAAAGGGGCGATTTCAGCTAAAAAATGTGAGATTTCATCTAAAAAAGGGTAGATTTTATCTAAAAAGGGGGAGATTTTGTCTAAAAGGGGGAGATTTCGTCTAAAAATGGGGAGATTTCAGTTTAACAAGGGGATTTTGATTAAAAATAAAAGAAATTTGATCGAAAAGGGAAAATTTAGTCTGAGAATTTTGATTAAAAAAGGGAGATTTTGGTTAAAAAGAAAATGGGAGATTTTGGATAAAAAAAGGGGAGATTTCAGATTAACAAGGGACTTTGACCAAAAATAATAGAATTGTGTTAGAAAGGCGAAAACTGAGATTTTTTTGTTTAAAAAGGGGAGAATTTGGCCAAAAAAATACGAAATTTTGGCTAAAAGATAGGAAACATGAACCGGTCACTTTTATTTTTCATTTTACGTCAAAGTTTTCGTATTCTTATTCATTATCCTATATAAGCCGCTTAAGAAAAGTTCCGCGCCCTGTTTACATGTTAGGATCAAAAATAATTTTACAACTTTAGGTAAAGGGATTATTTTCGCGCCCAGTTTATATCCGTCCCATATTGTATATTCAAACTTTTACCTGATTAAACCGCGGCGTAAAATGTATATATAGGCTTAAGCATATAGTGGCATTAAGAGACACAAAATGTAGTCGCCCTTTATAACTATATAGATATTTTATAAGTTATCATTATTATCTGTCAATGATCAAATTTCAGATTTGGTGTCAATCTCACTTAGTCATATTTAATTGATTTAATATGTGAATTTGCAAATACTGTAAAAACAGGGATATACGCAATTTATTTTTCCTTCATATGGAGTTAATTTTCATTAACTATGGCCATGATAAATAATTATTATTTAGGTAAAGTGTACCATTTTCAAATAATTTGATATTTTTTTTAAGTATCTATACAAAAGCAATTTTAATTTAATTTGTATATTTTTTATTTTAAAAGGAATTCATTCGAACATAACCATAAAGTTTGTTGCGTTCAATTTAATTTCATATTACCCTTTGATATACTAATGCATTAATGTTTCTATTCATTCAAATCAATTTTTATATTACTTCCTAGAATACATACAAATTCGTAATTTTTTATATTTTTAAAATGATTACGTCAATATATATTTAGTTTGATGTGTATTAAATTGTTAAAAAAAATTGTATCACTATAAAAATAAGTATACAGTGAAAAATTAGAATTTAAAAATATAAAGAATTATAAACTTATAACAAAATAGTCAATGTTATGTATATAAATACAGAAAAATAAGATTTTGGGTGGAAAAAGTATAAAGAAAAACTGCAAACAAAATTTGTAATGTCACTAAACCATATAATATGAAAAAACAGACGAAATAATGGAGCCAAAAAAATAATAAAGATGTCAAAATAGAATCGAAACAATATACATCGCTGAGATAGACGGACAAACGGATAGACAGACGGTTGCAGTTGACTTAGGTCATTGAAAAATTCGAAACCATTCTCGAGTTATCGCTGTGACAGACGGATAGACAGACAGGCGGATTGACATTGTAAAGTCAATAAGTACCTTCGCTTTGCTTTGCTACTTAATGGTGGAAAATTTTAACCCATACAAAGAAGAGATTCAGAGAGAAAATAAAAAAACTAAAACATGGTTTTTTAGTTATTGAAAAATTCCAGAAATCAAACTACATCGATTTTAGAAAAAAATATGGCAACAAATGAATTAATTATGAATAATAATTTATCTAAAACTACAAAGAATTTGAAATTTAAAACTAACATGTGTGGTAAAAAGAAAAATAAATAAATTAAATTCGTTCACCTATATATAGATTTTCTACGACCGACTGTATATCAATTATTATTATGATTGAATTTATCAGCATTACACTGCAAAACATTCTTATTATTATTACAGTTGGTAAATTAAAAGATTGACACATCATAAAAATCGTATTAAAAATAAAAAACCAATAAACTGGATTTTAGTTTATGGACTGCTTTAATTTTAAATAAAGTGTATCATCCACAACGTTTAAAATTAATGTCTATTTTTTGGAAAATATATTTAGAAAGGACATTTCAAAAATTAATTAATTATATAAACTTTCTTTCTGGTTTTTATATGGGATGGCAAAAATAAATGTATTACATTTTTTCTTCGTTTAGCATGACTAAAAAGGAAGAATTAGATTGTAGTGTACGGATTGCTTTAGATTTTAACTAAAACAGGCCATGCACTACTTTTTCTTCATAAAATGTATTTAAATAACATTGACGCTGTCAAGGATATTATCATATTTTTATATTTATTATTCTATTCGATTTTTAGTATATACTGTAATTAGATAAATTTAAAAAAAAATAAGAAAAAAAAACCATGAATTTTAAAGAATATGTAGACTATTTGGCTTCAAATTTTAACTATACTGTTTTTTCTTTATAAAAAAATTGCTAAATACGAAAAAATAGAAGAATTGCTAATATGACTTTTTTTTTATAAAAATAATAATTGTATTTGAAAAAATACAGCCAAGAATAAATAATGGAACTTTCAACGGGATTATCAATTTTTTATTTTTATTTATTCTACCAAAAATGGCTACATTCTAGTTAAAAGCCAAAATTAAAAATTGTAGTGTACGGATTGCTTTAGATTTTAACTAAAGCAGACCATACATTACTTTTTCTTTATCAAAAAGTTCATTTAAAATTGTATATTTGAAACAATTACAATTTTAATATTTTTTTCATTTTTATGGATTCATTTGTTTATTCGTATGTTTTGATTTTAATGAAAGTGGCTAAATTTGATAAAAGAAAAGATTGCTTATATAAAAATAATATTTGAAGAAAATGAAAAAAAAATGGAACTTTCAACGGATTAATCAATATTTTTTATAATTTGATTTCATTTTTATTCTACTAAAAATGACTAAATTCGAGTTAAAAAATTGTAGTGGACGGATTGCTTTAGATTTTAACTAAAACAGACCATCCTCTACTTTTTCTCTATGAAAAAGTGTATTTAAAATTGTATATTTAAAACAATTATAATTCCAACTTTTTTATTTGTATGGTTTGATTTGTTTTTTTTTTAATGAAAGTGGCTAAATAATAAAAAAGAAGAATTGCTTATGATTTTTCTATAATTATAATAATTATATTTGAAATAATATCTTCAAGAAAAAAAATAATGAATTTTTCTACGGGATTATCAATTATTTTTATAATTTGATTTGATTTTCATTCTACTAAAAATGGCTACATTCGTGTTGAAAAACAAAATTAAATATTGTAGTGTACGGATTCCTTTAGATTTTAACTTAAACAGATTATACACTACTTTTTTTCTATTAAAAAGTGCATTTAAAATTGTGTAGGATTAGAATTTCAATATTTTTTTAAATTTTTATGGTTTGATTTGTTTTTTTTTAATGAAAATGGCTAAATACGAATAAAACATAAGAATTGCTTATGATTTTTCTATAATAAAAATAATTATATTTGATCTGAATAATACGCAAAGTCGTATCACAAAATATATTCTTAATAATTTTTTTTATATAAACGGCGACATGTTTCGGCCTCATAGGGCTATCATCAGGCCTATAAACAATAAATTACATGTGGGAAAGAAACATAATTATTAGTTATTAACTTACAAATTTTTGTAGATAAATATTTGAAATAATATAATGGATTTTTCATAGGTATTATCATTTTCTTTTTATAATTTGATTTTTATTCTACTAAAAACGGCTAAATTAAGGTTGAATTTTTTTTTAAAACTGTAGTGTATACAGATTGCTCTATATTTTAACGAAAACACCATACACTACTTTTTCTCTATCTCAAAAATGTATTTAAAATTATAGTATGTTTCAAACAATTACAATTTCCATATTTTTTTAATTTTAATGGTTTTATTTGGTTTTTTGTTATTTTAATAAAAGTCGATAAATGCGAATAAAAGATGATTTTTCTGTAAAAATATTAATTGTATTTGAAACAATGCCAACAAGAAAAAAAATGGAAATTTCAACTCAATTATCAATTTTTTTATTTTTATAATTTGATTTGATGCTACTAAAAATGGCTAAATTCGTGACTCGAGTTGATTTTTTTTTAATTGTAGTGTACGGATTGCTTTAGATTTTAACTAAAACAGACCATACACTACTTTTTCTTTATCAAAAAGTGGATTTAAAATTGTATATTTAAAACAATTAAAATTTGAATATTTTTTTTAATTTTTATGGTTTGATTTGTTTTTTTTTCTTTAACCCAAGAAGCTAAATATGAATAAACGAGAAGAATTGCTTATATGATTTTCTATAAAAATAATAATTGTATTTGAAATAATGCCGACAAGAAAAAAAAATGGATATTTCAAATTTCAATTTTTTATTTTTAAAATTTGATTTGATTTTTATTTTACTAAAAATGGCTAAATTCGAGTTGATTTTTTTTTTAAATTGTAGTGTACCTATTGTTTTAGATTTTAACTAAAAGAGATCATATACACTACATTTTCTCTATCAAAAAGTGTATTTAAAATTGTATATTTAAAACAATTACAATTTTAATATTTTTTTAATTTTTATCGTTTAATTTGTCTTTTTTTATTTTAATAAAAATTGCTAAATGCGAAATAAAGAAAAGATTTACTCATACAAAAATAATAATTGTATTTGAAAAAATGCTGACAAGAAAAAAATTAGAACTTTCGTCTGTTTCCCATTTTGAATATAATTAAATGAGATATTAATTATTTATTGACTATAAAATTATTCAAAAATAGGTTTTATTTTTTATAAGGTTAATATTAATATTACAAATTTAAAAAAAAATACCATTAAATTTGTAGTAAAAAACTCTATAATTGTGATTTTTTTCAAAATTTTATTGAAAAAATTGTAGAATTCATGATTTTTTTTTAAATTTAAGTAATATAAGTTAAAAAAAAATTGAATAACTTTAAAAATATTAAAGATATTAAAATTTGATTTATACCATTCGATAGGCAATATAAAACTCTTTTGGAAAATATTTTAGTCTCTTCGAATTTAACATTGTAATTATTATAAACAAAATAAAAAAAAATATTTTTTTCCTTTTGTTTTATCGAAAATAGTAAAACAAATTAAAAAAGTAAATAGTGTATACGAAACTGATCAAAAAGTACATTATGTGTGAAATATTTCATAATTTTAAAATAATATAGAAATTATACAAAATTATAAAAAGTTAAAAAAAAAATTTAGAAAAAATTAATTTTTTTTAATTTTTTGTAAACTAATTTTATTAATGCATTTTGGTGCAGAAAAACTAAAATAATCGATTTAACAATTACTTTACTAGGAGTGTTCCGAAAGTTGGGTGGGATTACCCCTCATTTTTTTTTATTATTTGATTTGATTTTTATTCTACTTAAAATGACTAAATTCGAGTTGATGTTTTTTTAAATTGTAGTGTATGGATTGCTTTAGATTTTAACTAAAACAGATCATTTTCTTTATCAAAGTGTATAAAAAATTACAATTTCAATTTTTTGTTAATTTATTTTTTTTTTAATTTTTAGGGTTTGTTTTTTTTTAATGAAAATATAAAAATAATATTTATTTAAAATAATACCGTTATGAAAAATAAATTGAACTTTCAACGGGATTATCAATTGTTTTATAATTTGATTTCATTTTTATTCTATATACTAAAAATGATTAAATTCGAGTTGAAAAAAAAATTAAAAAATTGTATTACGGATTGCTTTAGATTTTAACTAAAACAGACCATACACTACTTTTTCTCTATCAAAAAGGGTATTTACAGTTGTATATTTAAAACAAGTACAATTTGACTTGTTTTTTTTATTTTAATGAAAATGGCTAATTTTTATTATTTGATTTGATTTATATTCTACTTAAAATGGCTAAATTCAAGTTGATTTTTTTTAATTTTACCTATAGTCTACATAGCTTTAGATTTTAACTCAGACCATTTTTGGCCAGTCAGAAGACAGAAACTGGTAGAAAATTTCCGTATAAATTAATTAATTAGAACAGTTTATACTAAATTTTAAAATATTCTTATAATAAAAGTTAATTAAAAATTTAAATAAAAATAATTTTTGTTCATTGGATTCATATAAAAAGAAATTAAAAATAAAACGGTGGAAATCTACCTATTTAGTGTTAATAATTCTAATTTATTTAAATATATATTATAATAAAATCATATACTAGAATTTAATTCATTATTATTATTAGATAAATAAAAATGTATTCGATTATATTCCGAAGGTTTTTGTAGTTCAATATAATGGGTTAATTTAAAGTAATTAATAATATTAATAAATATTTTTGATATAGGTACTGAGGAAGGTCTTACGAAATTTTAATAAAAATAAAATTTGTTGATATTTGGAAAAGTATTAATTTAAAATTTAACTATATGAAATTTAACAATGAAAGATTTTGGGAGAAGATTTAAGAATTAACAAGTAACGGTTTTTGTTTTTTTTTTTATACAAAAAGGGAGTCGAAATTAATTAGATTACCTAGTCATAATTTTTTTTTATAATTTGTCAGAGGTTATGAATTTTTTTATATTTGAAAAAGTATTAATTTAAAATTTAACTATATGAAAATTAACAATGAAAGATTTTGGGAGAAGATTTAAGAATTACCAAGTAACGGTTTTTTTTTTTTATAAAAACAGGGAGTCGAAATTAATTAGATTACCTAGTCATAATTTTTTTATATAATTTGTCAGAGGTTATGAATTTTTTTATATTTCATAAAGGGCTGAATTTATCGAATTTTATATATATCCAATTAAAAAGAAAATATAAATTATGAAAAACAATTAAATTTTTATTCAAAATTACATAAAAAAATACAATTTATCATATAAAAAAGGGGATTTGTAGTAAATTTCACGAAGGTGTAAAATAAGAAAAAGAAGAAGCAGGCAATTTTCTATAGTTTATTTGTAAAAATTTATGAACAATCCAAATTGAGATACATTATCAAATTTTTATATTGATGTCATTCCTATATATGATAAAATTTTTATTATTTAAGAAAGATAGATAGATATTCTGTAATATATATTTTTTACTCTTACCTGTTTATGATCTATTTAAAAAATAAACAAATTCACTAGGTCTTTTATAAACTTTAACATTAATCTAAAATTCCATAATTGTTCCAAAAACCAAACACACTTATCCTGTCCACGAAAAAATAAACACTAAATATAGTTACAATCAAAGTAAACCACGTTACCACTTGATTTGTTAAAGATTTCGTAAGTAAATTCCGAATTCTCAGCAACACACCACGTGTGACATTTACCACCTGACTGAATTCTACCGTTTTCCAGGTATAACTTTCATACTAGTTCCCCACCAGGTAAGCAAACTCCTGTAGAATTATACCAAACACGTGCAGGATTTCGTTTCCGCCTCTTCTTTACTATTGGTCGATTTGGTGTTTAAGGTGGAGTTTATCAGCGTGATTGTTAAGTGATTGGGAGAGAGTTTGTATCTTAATTTACAGGTTAGTTGATGAGTTAGTTAATTGCAAATTGATTTTTTTTACTGGATTTTTTTATACGTACTAGAGGTACTTTGAGGTTATATTGATTTGATGGTGACGATAACGTTATTTTGATGTAAATGTCGTTAAATATTATTTATGTAATTAATTAAAATTTCCAAATTTAATCAATTAGAACTCACACTAAAAAAATAATTCAATAATTATAAAAAACATAAAAAAGTCCAATTTGTTTTTAAGATAATGAAACATAAATGTATTAAAAATTTTAAAATAATTGTAATTGATAATTATATATATATAGTTATATACAGTTAGCACAATTGTAGCGCAATCTATCCGGACTTGTTTCATATTTTTGTGCAAGTTATGAGCAATTTTTGTGCTAGTTTAATTCAAAACTAGCACAACTTTTGTTATTTTTCATGCATTTTTTTTCAAAGTACCACCATAATTTTGTGCGTTTATGTGTGGAATAAAACATTAAATTGGTCAAATAGTTTTTTTTTAATAATAATAAAAAAAAGAATATAATGGAAAAAATTATTCTATCATTAATAGAAGATAGGTATTAAAATATTCAATTTAAATTAAAATTCCTTTTTTAAGCAAAATCTTTTTTTTAAATCAGGATTATAATTTTTTTTTATCATTTTTTGAACATCAAAATATCTGGCCCCCACTAGTTTATATACAGCGTGTTTCAAAAATCTGGAAACGGTTTTGAGTGCTTCAAAAGTCTGGAAACGGTCCTGAGTGTTTCAGAAGTCTGAAAACGGTCCTGAAATTCAAATACTATGAATAATAAATTGTCCCATTTTGGTTTAGTAATGACATGTCTTTTTTCACATTTTCATGCACTTAAAATTCAGAAACATTCATTTGTTTTTGCTACAGGCGGAAATCTTGAATATTTTTAAAATCAAATATGATGATATTACCATTTCTAGATTTTTGAAACATCCTATATATCTTGTTTTGCCTATAAACCTTTCACTCAGCTTTTGAATTCACTGTGGTTTATTTTAATTTTTCTGATATTTAAATAACCCCGTTTTTGGGCGATAGACATTTGGGCCCAAATCCCTAATTAGAGGTTATCTGCAATCACGTTTCGGCCCAAACGAAAAATGGTCGCTTTAATCCCTAAGCATGTTTGGGCCCCTCAGATAAGGTGATCAAACTATATTAAATAAATTAAGATATTTAAAATACTTATGCAAAATTTAAAAAATTAATATAATCTACACAATATTAATTTTTAGGATTTTTAAGGAAAGTCAAACAAATTGTACAAGAAATAAAATATTTATTAAAAAATAATGACACCGTTCCGATATCTACTTAAAAATTATTAAAATAATTAGAACAAACTTTTACAAAACGCAAACGAGACATTTTTTTACAATCATAATCTTCTATTCTACATGTCAAAAAAAGCTCCCGTTTCATAGTGTCGGAGTTGGGTTTATGCATTTTTTTTGTACTTTGTAAATTTACATATACTTCACTCTGAAATTTAATTAAAGAATCTATCACGTTATGAAGTAAAAACAAAACTAAAATATATTTGATGAATATTTTTTATTGTACCTCTTTTAAGAGCATTTGACATAATCAAAATCCAATTTCGGAATTTTCAAAATTCCCTACCTGATTCCGTTCGGGCCCAAACGTGCACACAGATTAAGAAATATATTTCTCGGATTAGGATTATAGGTCATTACGGGGCCCAAACGTGCACTGCCCCGTTTTTTGAGGACAGAAAAAGAGGTAACATTACATCAACTTTTTTTCTTATCAGTATGTTATATGGTTTGTGGTGCCTTCAATCTCAGAAAGCCCCACGTTGTGAAATCATTTAAATTGGTATGTTTTTTTTAACTATTTTCTCAGGGTTAGTTAAATTAAAAAAAAATGTATTACACTAATAAATAGAATTAAATATCTTTCACACTCTTTTAATAACACAACAATTATCATAAAAAAATATCACAAAATTCATTATAATGACCGAAAATATTTTTGGGGGAATTTTGACCGTAAAAAAAATACCAGATCTGTTATTTTTTTGGTTTAGAGAAAAATTAAGCCAAATATATTGTTATAAAATAAAATATTTCACCCTATATGGGAAAAGTTTATAATTAATTTTATATATGATAATGTTTGAATTGGTTTGAATGTTGATATTTGAAATTTGATTTATTAAACGATTATGTATAGTTATGTTTATTAAATGGGTTAGAAGAGTTGATATTGAATAAAGAAAATGAAACGAAGGTATTATATCTAGTTAAATTGGCAATAAATTTAAAAATGAAAGAATCTTAAATTTTATTAAAATAATGAAATATAGTAAAATTGAAATTTTGGAGGTTTCATATATGAAATTTAAGTAGTCAAAGTCAGATAGTAAACAGGGAATATAGGGTTAATAAACTAAACGAAGGCTGGGATATATTAAAAAAAATCTAGTGGTAACAAAAATTTGGGGTAATAAAAAAAAAGAGAATAATAAACAAGTCAATTTTGGTGTAATCTTTTGGGGTGTCAAAAAAAATAATATAAGAGAAAAGTTGTATGGAAATAAAAATTTAACATTATATACCAATTACAAAAACAATATAAGTAATAATAAAATCAAGGTGAAGATATTTGGAGGAAGAATAAAAAATTTTGTAAAATTTCTGAAAAACAGTACATACAATAAGAAATAATGAATCAAAGAAGGTAAAAAGACATTTAGAAGAAGAATTGAAGTCATAAAGAAGCAGTGAACTAAAGAAGATACCAAGACATTTAGTGGAAGAGCTGTGGCAGATAGGAGAAATGAAGTAGCAGGGCATATACAATTTTTTTTTATATATTTTGTAATGTTTATTATTTTTTTCCTTTTGTTTTGACTAGAACCCAACCCAAAAGTGAGATAAGTTGTTAATCATAACAATATATAAAAAAAGCTCATCTTATTATAACTCCTTTTTCTTAAATTTTGATAAATAAAAATAATACAATATTCCATAAATCACCCTTCTTTAATCTTCTTTTTTCAATTTTTTCTAGTCCAAAATCACATATCTCTTTCAACCATATATTCTTTTATCCTTTTTACTTTTATACATCCATTTTTTTAAACTTTGTATTCTTCTCTCAGAATTCCAGTAAATTTCTATTTTTTTTTTATATTTTCCAACCTTTTTTTTAATATTTCTTAAATATTAATTTTTTTATCCATCATCCAACAACAATTTTCTTCAATTTTTTTTAAACCCACTTTGCCTTTGTGTCAAAACTAAATAAAATCTAAACTCAAACTATCATGCATATAAACACCTTAAATTTTATTTTTATAACCTTATTTTCATTTTTTATTCCTATCATATACTTACTTATGACACTTACTTATCACCTTTCAACCATACAATACATAAAACATCACCAAAATTATACATAAGAACAAACCATTTTAATATATACACAGTGACCCTATATCGCCAAAATTGGTACAGTAGAAGGTCCTCAAGACCGACATTGATTAAATACACATGTAACAATTTTTTACTTTTTTAAATTTTAAAGACAAACAATACACTTAAGTGCAAAATGTCATACAAAGTTGTAGAGAATAAAATTCCTTACAACTTTTGTCTCAAACTTTTTCCAGAATTTCCAATAGTAGTTGCGACACTAGAGGGCGCGTAAAAAATGTGCATGTAGGTTTTCTACAGTTTTTCTTGATTTTGAGGATAAACAATACACTTTAGTGCAAAATGCTGTAGTACAAAGTTTTAGAGCATAAAATTCCATACAACTTTTGTCTCAAACTTTTTCCAGAATTTCCAATAGTTGGGCCGCTAGAGGGATCGTAAAAAATGTGCATGTAGGTTTTCTACAGTTTTTCTTGATTTTGAGGATAAACAATACACTTTAGTGCAAAATGCTGTAGTACAAAGTTTTAGAGCATAAAATTCCATACAACTTTTGTCTCAAACTTTTTCCAGAATTTCCAATAGTTGGGCCGCTAGAGGGATCGTAAAAAATGTGCATGTATGTTTTCTCCAGTTTTTCTTGATTTTCAGGACAAACAATACACTTTAGTGCAATTTGTTGTATTAAAAAGTTTTAGAGCATAAAATTTTGTACAACTTTTGTCTAAAATTTTTTCTAGAATTTCCAATAGTTGCGCCACTAGAGGGCTCGTAAAAAATGTGCATGTAGGTTTTCCCTAGTTTTTCTTGATTTTGAGGACAAACAATGCATTTCAGTGCAAAATTTTCTTGTGCAAAGTTGTAAAGCATCAAATTTTCTTTAACTTTTTATTGAATTCCATATAGTTTAGGATTTTTCCATTTTTTTAAAATTGGAGGTAAATTATGCTCTTTAGTGCAAAATATTTCAGTGCAAAAATGTAAAGCATAAAATTCCCTACAACTATTGTATGAAAATTGTTCCCGAATTCCCAATAGTTTTCACAGATGATTTTAGGAGATCCTAATTGTAGCAGTGTGTAGACGTATTCACATCGGCTCGCTATTTTTAATGTGTTCCATAAATTATTGTAATGCTTAATATTTTGTAATTAAAATATTAATAATAAATAACATATTCTCTACCTTCGAGCCGGGAAAGTTCTGGGGTGACACAGCCGATTTTTTTTATTAGATAACATTTTGTAATTCAATTTTTTATTTACTTTTTGATGGTGATTCCAAAGATTAAATTAGAATTTTAAATTTTAGAAAAATAAGACAAAAACTTCAGACACAAACTTTTACTAATACAATTTTTATTTATTTTTTATGCTGAATTAACATCAGAATTGTAACTCTTACATAAACAAGTGAACAATTTCACAAATTTTAAAACTTTAGGCTTTTATAACTTTTTTGTCTTTATAACCATAAACTTTTCCTAATATAATTTTTGGTTTATTTTTTTATTCTGAATCCAGAATTTTAAATTTTACTTTCACAATCTGTAAATTTTTTTTTAACATGCGAATTGTTCTTTCTAATTCAAAGACAATGAGTTGGTCAAGATTATTACTATGTCGTTTACGGTACGGTCCCGAAAAAAAAATTGTATTTTTGGGATAGTTAAGAGGTAATGTGATATCCCCTCCCGTGAAAATTTCCCAAAGAGCATGTGCCTAAATTTTAATTTAATATATTTTGAATTATTTGAAAAAACACTTTTTCGTGCATGATTATTATTTTAACAATTAACATCGTTATATTTTAAACTTTTCAAGAAGGAACCCAGTTTAATATTTTTCAATCCATATTTTCTAGAAAGATTCAAATGCAACAAAGTGCAAATTTTTATTCCTATACAAGATGTCCCACGTTCAACACAGGATAAAATATTAATAGTAGTTAATATATTTTTAACGTTGTACCTGTTCGGAAATATTCGGCATTCACGGTCAAATATCTGATCAAAAGGGGATCAAATTGATCAAGATCTTATCAGATTTATTACGTCACGAGTGACCTAGTATATGAACCAATTTTTGCAAAATGTACCTTAAAATTTCATAGAAAAATGAAAGTTTGCGCGCTCGAATTAACTTGCAATAGTATTAAAATTTGCTCCTGGAGATATGACTACAGGTTCTATTATTTTATCAATAATATTTTCTATACTTCCTACTTTCTCTCCTACTTTCTCTCTTCTTTTTAACTCCTACCAGAATTACTACTACTATATTTTCTTCTCACAAAACTTTTTGGTAGTTCAATAAAATTCTGTTATAATGTACTACTTTTTTTGCAATTTATTCAATTGAAATCTTACTTTGTTAAAATTCTTTAAGTTGTTTAGCACAGTTTATTGTTTTGCCTATCAGAAAGTTCTCCGAAACGGTCCTGACATAATAGTGTCTTAGGGGCCTTTCAGTACCTCCTCATTATGTATCCTTATTGGATTTTCTGAATTGTTATAATTGTATATTTTTTCTGTCATAAAAATATTTTACCCGTTGGCTGTATCAGTTGTTTTCCTTTATAATAACTTTATAAAAGATGTCGCTTTGTTATTTTTTGCAAAACGATATTATTTTGTAGGTCACTGGTATTTTGGGACTGTAAAATATAGTTTTTGTTGTAATAATATATTAAGCTTAGTAAGTAAACACCTTTGTTGAGAAAAATCATTTGGAAAGTAGGATCACAATTTGTCCCACGGGCTCTCTGTTAATATTTCACTTAAACCGTTTTCTTTATTAGAAATATTGAATTTCTACGTTTTGTTTTTTTTCGAATCTTCATCAAAATTTCTACTGTTTTATCGTTTAGGTCTTGATAAAATGAAGGTAAATTTAATTAAATGTTTTAATTTTATAAATTGTTTGTAATAAAATATGATTTATGGTAAAGTAATTAATTCCATTTCAGTTCTCCAGAAAACGGCTTATAAATAAATCTGGAATAAAAATTGTATACAAATATTACAATAATTCAATATAGATAATTAGTTTTTATGTGTATGAACCCTGACAAAATTTATCTACACGTTTACATATGTTGAAAAATGTACTATTAGTAGCATTTTTATGAATTTTAAGCAAAATTCGTGTTGCCCGTTTAGAAAAATATCAAAAAAACTCTATTTTCAAGCATAAAACGCAAAAACTATACAATTTTTTTAACAATTACAGAGAAGTAAAAGTCCCATTCAATTTTTTTTGTTACAGTTTTTAATACACTTTACACGACGTTTGTACAATTTTTTTGGAATATTTTAAATCAATTTTAGACTATTTGAAATTATTTTAAAATATTTTTGAACATTTTTGAAGGACATTTACAATCTTTGGAAATATTTTAAATCAATTTTAAACTATTTGAAATGATTTTAAAATATTTTTGAACATTTTTAAAAGACAATTACAATTTTTGGGATTTTGGACTACTTGAAATTATTTGAAAATATTTTTGAACCAATTTAAAAGACAATTACAATTTTTGGGATTTTAGACTACTTGAAATTATTTAAATTATTTGAAAATATTTTTGAATAATTTTAAAAGACATTACACGACGTTTTACAATTTTTTGGAATATTTTAAATCAATTGTAGACTATTTGAAATTATTTTAAAATATTTTTGAACATTTTTAAAACCTTTTACACGACGTTTCACAATTTTTTTGGAATATTTTAAATCGGTTTTAGAGGATTTGAAATTATTTTAAAATATTTTTGAACATTTTTAAAGGCATTTACAATTTTTTGGATTTTAGACTACTTGAAATTATTTGAAAATAATTTTGAACAATTTTAAAAGACACTACACGACGTTTTACAATTTTTTGAAATATTTTAAATCAATTTTAGACTATTTGAAATTATTCTAAAATATTTTGAACATTTTTAAAAGGCATTTATAATTTTTGGGAATATTTTAAATCAATTTTAGATTATTTGAAATTATTTTAAAACATTTTTGAACGTTTTTGAAATACATTTACATTTTTTTGGGATTTTAGACTACTTGAAATTATTTTAAAATATTTTTGAATATTTTTAATAAGAGATTACACGACGTTTTACATTTTTTTGGAATATTTAAAATCAGTTTTAGACGATTTGATATTACTTTAAAATATTTTTGAACATTTTTAAAAGATTTTACACGACGTTTTACAATATTTTGGAATATTTTAAATGAATTTTATACTTTTTGAAAATATTTTAAAATATTTTTGAATATTTTAATAAGAAATTACACGACGTTTTACAATTTTTCGGAATATTTAAAATCAGTTTTAGACGATTCGAAAGTATTTTAAAATATTTTTGAATATTTTTAAAAGATTTTACAATTTGTTTCACAATTTTTTGAATCAATTTAGACGATTTAAAATATTTTTGAACATTTTTAAAAGATTTTACACGTTTTACAAAATTTTGGAATATTTTAAATGAATTTTACACTTTTTGAAATTATTTTAAAATATTTTTAAACATTTTTAAAAGATTTTACAATTTTTTGAAATATTTTTAAATTAATTTTAGACTATTTGAAATTATTTTAAAATATTTTTGAACATTTTTAAAACATTTTGCACGACGTTTTACAATATTTTGGAATATTTTAAATGAATTTTATACTTTTTGAAATTATTTTAAATTATTTTTGAACATTTTTAAAAGACATTACACGACGTTTCACAATTTTTTGTAATATTTAAAATCAATTTTGACAATTTTTAAAAGGCTTCAGCAAAGTTTAAACAATATTTAACAACCATAGAAAATTTAATATCATTTTAGATTACTTTGAATCATTTTAATCTTTAAAAGACTTTAAACAATTTTTGAGTTTATGAAAGATCAATTTAAATCATATATATTTTTTGAAAACATATATACCTTTTTTTAGCAATTTTTTTAATAATTATTTTAGATTAATTTAGAACATTTTAAAATTTATTTGAACAAAGGCTCTTAGATCAATTTATTAAAATTTGCACATTTTTTAATAGGTTTTTGGAAACTTTTTAAAAGGCTTATGCCAATTTTTAGAACAACCATGTTGGTACTCAATTTTAAAAGGCTTTAAAAGAATCTTTACGATTTTAGAAGGCTTAAAATCATTTTAGATAATTTTGATTAATTTTTAAATAGTTTTAACCATTTTTAAGAATAATTTTAATAACTTAAGAATATTTGAAACAAATTTAAATCAAAGATACAATTTTGGAAGAACTATACCAGAAATTAAAATAAATTTAAAAGGTTGTAAATAATTTAAGGGCCAATTATTTTGAAAAAAAAAAAATTAATCTTAGCAGTATGTGGATGGTGGGAAAATGTAAGAAAAATGAGGAAAAATCAAGACGACTGAGTAAAAGTTCCGGAAGGGGCGGGGGTAGGTAAATATATGTTTTTTATATTGGTTTTTTAAGATTTGTGATTGAAATATGCATTATATCTAAAAAAATTTATTACGAAAATTGTAGATAATGAAAAAATCTAAAACTTCTATATTAATGATCTTTTAACATACTTCACAATTATTAAGAAAAACGCTAAAAACCGTTTTTTCGTTTTTAATTTTTATTACCGGGAAAAATAATGATTTTTTTTATAAAACTTGGTGAAAACGTTACTGTTTGTGTTTTAAATAAGCTGTAATTTTTTCAAAGGAAAATAGTTATTTTTCGATTTTATACCAATTTAAATTAAAAATAAAACCTAATTTACAATCGAAAAAGGTGGTTTACAAATTTTCAATTTTCAATTTTACTTTATCTGTTCCTATTTTCTTAGGTGAATTATTGATTTGTTAAAAAAAATTATTTGTACGGAAAATAACGTTAAAAATACAAAAAAAACATTTATTGAAAAGAAGGGTTTAAATTGATAAATAAAGGGAAATTAATTACTAGAGATATCAATAAAGCATCATCTTATATTTTAGCCTCGATTATGGAAAATATGGAAAAAATAATACTTTTCTTGAAACGCTACTGACCCTAAATATCGGAAAGTGGACGGGCGAGTGATTTCAATAAGTAATGATAGCAATTTCACCATCATTTTACATCTCGCGGTTAATTTTTATGACACCTTTCATTATTTTGACACAACAAGCTACTTTTTGCTTGTATGGATTTATGCTTTGCCTTTAATCATATTTACCGACATGTAGAAAATCCTTTTATATAAAATACGTTTTTTCATAGAAAGCGTGCATGAGTAATGAAGACAGGTATTAAAATTAATAAAATAATTATTTTAACACATGTCTTTATAAAAAAATGAATTTATAATCAATTCGCTTTCTTTTAAGTTGTCCTTGTTGCAAATTTAATATACGATTAAATAAGGATAAAATATTCATTGAGGAGCACACTAGATCCAGCTTGAGGTTTTTCTCTTAATAATTACTTTTTTCCCACTTTTATTTTTTTGCCCAATTTATTTTTTCATTTATTTATTTTGCACCACCCCTTTTCCCCTTTTTTCTCACACTTATTTTTAGCCCTATTTCCTGCCCCTTTTCTCATATTTGTTTTAGTCCCATTTTTTCCTCTCAATTATTTCGCACTTCTTTTTCGTGCCCTATTTTTTCCTCTATTTTTTTCTCGCACTGGTTTTTTGCCTCATTTCTGTTTCTTTCTTTTGTCCCATTTTTTCTTTTTTTCTCTCAATTTTTTTTGCCATTTCTTTTCCTTTCATTTTTTCCCATTTGTTCCACTTTTTCTCCCTTCTTTTGCTTCAATTTTCCGCCATTTTTCCTCGCACTTATCTCTTGTCCCATATTCTCTTTTTTCCTCACACTTTTTTTTTGCCCAATTTATTTTGCTTTCATTTTTCCTATTTGTGTTGTTTTGTCCACTTTTTCCTCTTTTCTTTTTATTCTCACACTTATATTCTGATAAACTTTTCCCCACTTATTTTTATCCCATTTTCTCCACCATTTTTTTCTCACACTTATTTTTAGCCCATTTTGCCCCTTTTTTCTGACACTTATCCTTTATCCCATTTTTTCTCTTTTTTCTTACACTTTTTTTTGCCAAATTTCTTTTCCTTTTATTTTTTTCCATTTGTTTATAGTTCCATTTATTCCTTTCATTTATTTTGCGCTTCTGTTTCCTGTCCCACTTTTTTCTCAACTGATGTTTGCCCATTTTTACTCATACTTGTTTTTTGTCCCACTTTTCCTCTTTCTTTTTACACTTTTGTTTACCCATTTTCTTTTCCTTTCATTTTTTCCCATTTGTGTTTTTTTTGTCAAACTTTTTCCCCTCTTTTTATTCTCACATTTGTATTTTGACCATTTTTTTCCTTTTTTTCTCGCACTTTTTTTAGCCAATTTGTTTTCCTTTCATTTTTTCTCATTTGTGTTTTTTGCCTCACTTTTTCCTCTCTTCTTTTTGTTCTCACACTTGTATTTTGATCCATTGTTCCTCATTTTTCACATTTATTTTTTGTGCCATTTTCTCCAGCCATTTTTTATCACACTTGTTTTTGACCCATATTTCTTTCATTTATTTTGAACTTCTGTTTCGTATCCCACTTTTATCCCCATTTTTTTTCTTACACTTATTTTTGCCCCTTTTTCTCACACTTGTCTTTTATCCCATTTTTTCTCTTTCCTTACTCGCACTTTTTTACGATTTTAAGTCCCACTTTTTCCCCCCTTTTTTTCTCGCATTTGATTTTTTGCCTCGTTTCTGCCTCTTTTTTTCACACTTGTTTTTTGTCCCATTTTTTTCCCTTTTTATTCTCAGACTTGTTTTTCACATTATTTTTTCTTCCATTTTTTGCACTTGTGTTTTTTGTTTCGCTTTTCATCCCTTTTTTCTCACACTTATTTTTGCCACATTTTCTGTCCCATATTTTCTTACACTTGTTTTTTTGTCTCATTTTTTACTCTTTTTTTCTCACATTTGTTTTTCGCTCCATTTTTTCCTTCCATTTTTTCTCCACATGTGTTTTTTTGCTCCACTTTTCTCCCATTATTTTCTCACACTTTTTTTGCCTCATTTCTATCCTTTTTTTCTCACACTGGTTTCTTGTTTAATTTTTCCCTCTTGTTCTCACATTGTTATTCGCCATATCTTTTTCTTCCATTTTTTTGGAATTTGTGTTTTTTACTTCACTTTTCATCTCTTTTCCTTACACTTATTTTTTGCCCCATTTTCTGTCCCTTTTTTTTCTTATACTTGTTTTTTGGTCCCATTTTTTCACTCTTTTTTGTCTCACATTTGTTTTTCGCTCCATTTTTTCCTTCCATTTTTCCCACTTGTGTTTTTTGCTCCACTTTTCCTCCCATGATTTTCTCGCACTTGTTCTTTTAGCCTCAATTCTGCCCCTTTTTTCTCACACTTGCTTTTTGTAACATTTTTTTCACACTTGTTTTTCGCCCTATTTTTTTCTTCAATTCTTTTTACACTTGTGTTTTTTGCTGTACCTTTTCCTCCCTTTTGTCTCGTATTTGTCCCATTTTCTTTTCCTTTTTTTTCTTACACTTGTCTTTTGTCCCATTTTTTCTTTTTTTCTCACATTTTTTTTCTTTTCCTTTAATTTTTTCCCATTTGTGTTTTTTGTTCCACTTTTTGTCCTGTTTTTATTCTCGTACTTGTATTTTGATCCATTTTTCAGACTTATTTTTCCTTCATTTATTTCGCACTTCTGTTTCTTGTCTCATTTTTTTCTCCCAATTTTTTTCTCACACTTATTTTTTGTCTTACTTTAGACCCTTTTTTTCTCACACCTGTCTTTTGTCCCATTTTTCTCTCTTTTCTTACACGCATTGTTTTTTGCCCAATTTCTTTTTGTTTCAATTTTTCTCATTTGTGATTTTTTGCCCCATTTTTTCCCTTCCTTTTATTCACATATTTGTAATTTGATCCATTTTTCCTCCATTTTTCACACTAATTTTTGGCTTCACTTTTTCCCCCCATTTTTTTTCATACTTGATTTTTTTGCCTCATTTCTGTCCCTTTTTTCTCATACTTGTTTTTTGTCCCATTTTTTTCCATTTTATTTCTCACACTTGGTTTTTGCCCTATTTTTTTCTTCCATTTTTTTGCGTTTGTGTTTTTTTGCTTCACTTTTCATCCCTTTTTTCTCTTCACTTATTTTTTTCTCCATTTTCTGTCCCTTTTTTTTCATATACTTTTTTTTCACTCTTTTTTTTTCTCACATTTATTTTTCGCTCCCATTTTTTCTTCCATTTTTTCCCACTTGTGTTTTTTGCTCCACTTTTTCTCCCATTCTTTTCTCACAATTGTTTTTTTTACCTCAATTCTGCCCTTTTTTACTTACACTTGTGTTTTGTCGAATTTTTTTGCTCTTTTTTTTTCTCACACTTGCGCCCTATTTTTGTCCTTCAATGTTTTTCCACTTGTGTTTTTTACTCTCTTTTGTCCCCTATTTATTTTTTGTCTCATTTTCTGTCGCTTTTTTTCATACACTTATTTTTTCTCCCAATTTTCCCCCTTTTTCTCTCTTGACCCCATTTTTGTCTTTCCCTTTTTTCCCACTTATGTTTTTTGCTCCAATTTTTCTCCAATTTTTTTTCTCACACTTGTACTTTTTGTCTGATTTTTTTCGCTTTTTTCTCACACCTATTTTTGATCCCCATATTTGTCCCCCTTTTTCTCTCAAACTTGTTTTACGTTTTCTATTTTTTCCTTCAAATTTTTTTTTCACTTGTGTTTTTTGCTCCACTTTTTCCTGCCTTTTTTTCTCACACATATTCTGTGCGCCATTTTCTGTCTCTTTTTTTCTTACACTTGTTTTTCTCTCCATTTATTTCTTTTCATTTTTTTCACTTGTCTTTTTTACTCCACTTTTTGTCCCCTTTCTTTCTCACACCACAGTACATTTCTATTATCAAATTTTAACTTTTCTAAGTTAAATTATTTATTTAAAAATTAATAATCGGCTCTCCGAATACAAAACGTACTAATAAATCGAAAAAAATTAATATTTTTAAAAACAAGCACGTTACCACAAAAAAGTAGGAAAAAAATACAACATTATGGCAAATCTGGTAAAAATGACACAATATAATATGTGTATTAGGGGAACCACCCTTTTCCACCGTTGCCAGATTTACTACAAAGCAGAGACATTAAATATCTTTTAGATAAATAAATTACATAAAAAAATCGATCTTTTATGATACTCATATAGAAGTGTAAAATTTGGAAACAAAAAAATTTCATTAAGTGAAAAAATGCATATTTGACTTAATATTTTATAAATAATTTTCTTACAAAAAGTTAGGTAGAATAAGCCTTCTTCATTTTTCAACGAGAATCAAAATTTAGTTTTCCAATATTTCCAATATATATTAAAATAAACGTTATATAATTTCTTCAATTTTCAGAAACAAAAATTGGTCCGGATGTCAAAATTTTATTTTCCAGCTAAGACTCATATTTATTTTTATTATCAATGTCAAAAATAGTAAAACTGTAAATCAAAACCTCAGATAGTGTATATAAGGTGTAAATGGGCATTTGTCATTCACAAATTTAAAATAATTTATTCATAGTCACGTAACACCTATAAATGTTGTAAATATAGATACCTATCATTGGGACGGTTTATTTGACCACCGACCTTAAGGGTAAATCCTAGTGCGGTCTTTTCTTGTAAACAAAATCCATTGAGTAAAATTTGAAGTAGTCAATCAGTATCGTTGGCGCCACTTACGCAATACGGTTTTATGACGAGAATTTTTTTTATAAATCTGGGTGGTCTTTCTCCAAAAGGTCATTGTTGCTGCCGAGAAAATTTTATGGTAGCAATTATACTCTTTATTAGTGTTGGAATACCGTAGGTTTATGCACTTTAGACCTCATTCGCAATAAATATTTATAAAAAATAATAATATAACAGTTTAAGAATCACATAAATATAAACCACTTAATTTTTTATGGGTAAATTGACTAAAAATGCATTTTTCAGATTATTAATATAAGGATTATTAAAAACTATAAATCCTTTAAATATTTGGAATATTTCAACCCTTTTTTTTAAAAAAATATGAAACTGTTCTGAATTCCAGGAATCGGTTTAAAAGATGCTTTCACTTTAAAGTAGCCTACTTGAACATATACAGGATTTAAAAAAAACTGGAGCATTTTCAAAATTATAGTATTTAACTCGACGTTATTCACAAATAAATAATACGCAGGTAGGTAGGTAGGTAAGAGCATAAAATTTTTTTAACTACCCTACTTTAGAGTTTGACCTACATTTTTTTCACGTAATACAATGTATTTTTTTATCAAGATTTAAAGATTGGAGGATTATTTATTTTAGTTGTTATATGTTTAGTTGTTATTTTGTGTCTACCTATGTAAATAATGGGTTTATTCTGTCTAAATTACTTAAATTCGTATCATTCAGTTATTGCTGAATTTATTTAATATTATTTTGAAATGTCAAGATTAATTATAGTTGAGAGTAAATTAAAGTAGTACATGGTCAGCTTTAGCTAGATGAACAATGAAATTACCAAAAAACTAGAAATTCTGCTTTGGAAATATAAA
The DNA here is from genome assembly GCA_963243735.1 of Neocrepidodera transversa. Taxonomy (NCBI): domain Eukaryota; kingdom Metazoa; phylum Arthropoda; class Insecta; order Coleoptera; family Chrysomelidae; genus Neocrepidodera; species Neocrepidodera transversa. Next base: position 15,205,367 of record OY725345.1, read on the forward strand.
ACAGTTGCTTTGTTATACAAAACTGTAGTGATAAAAAGTGTGAAAAATTATATCAAATTTGCTTATTTAGTAATAGAACTAAAGGTGACCATGTACGTAAAATATTACTAAAATTTAGTTATAAACCAAATGTTTTATACACTTAATTAAAAAAAACTTGTACATAATTAAATATTAAATTATAATGCAAATTCTTGCAGGTTGATTTTAAAAAAAAAACTATTTTAATCCTGGAAACAATCTTAGTTCAAATAACTTATTTTTTATTTTAGTTGAAAAAAAGTCCTTTAGCTATAACATTGCGTTGAAATTTCCAAAATAACTAGAAATCCTATTTGGGAAATCTAAAAAAATGACTATATAAACTTAATTTTCTTTTTGGTACTAAAACTAACGTTGACCATGTACGTAAATTAATATTAAAATTAAAAATGTTTAAAAATATTTTAAAATAATATGAAGGTTTGAAAATAAGCTCATCCAAGTCCAATATAATAATAGCATTCACCAAAAGAAGGAATTTAGAGGGCCTTAACCCACTATGGCTTCGTGGTGAAGAGGTATATCTGAAGGGAGAGGTAAAATATCTTGGGGTATTGGTATTGCTAGACCCAAAAATTTAGCTGGAACCTCCAAATTAAAAAAAAACATACGAAAGCGGTTACTACTTTAATGATAGCTAGAAGCACGTGTTGGAAAACATAGGGCTCAATCCACAAATGGTACATTGGTTGTAAAATATGGTAGTTATACCCATGGTAACATATCTCTATCTTCGCTATCTCTAAATTGGTCAAGATACAAAAACTTGCCTGCTTGGGAATAGCTGGAAATGGAACAGCTGCTATGGAAACCCTGCTTGACCTCCGCCATTACAATATGTTATAATGGGGAAGGTTAGAATGGGTCTACGCCATCTACAGGACTCACCATTCAATGAAGGAAGTCATAGACTGGGATACACATGACTGCTAAATACAGCTTTAATAACATAAATTGTACTGGGCCAATATACCCGGACTACTACACGGGAAAAAGTTTATAAAAGAACCGTCAAAGAACGTAACTGAAGAACCACTTTCAATGAGCAGGAATCAACTATGAATTATTATAGGGTTCCATAAGGGACACTTTCCCACCAGAGAACATTTAAACAATATGGAGCTATACAACGGCGACCTTAAATCCAGACAATGCAATAAAGGACCGAGAATGCACTCCACATACTATGCAATTGTGAGGCACTCGATCACAGAATTACGAGAATATATGGAAAACCAAAAAAGGTTGTAGAAGACGATTGCAAACATCCATTAAAGGAACTGTACAAACTAGTACAGGGAACAAGTTTGATGGACTGGGTGCAGTAGAAAAAGAGACGGGAGATAATGCAATAAGCCCACAGTGAATCAGGTTATAAAGAACGGTCCCGGGAGGAAGAAAAAGATCATGGAAATTTTTCTAAAATCATGGAAATTTTTCTAAAATCATGGAAAATCTTCTAAATTAACAATTTTTTTTAATGATCTGAAATCGACTAAATTCGACATTTTCTAATATTGTTGGGGTTTTTCCAACAAAATGGTAAAAATCATTTGAAGCTTTTTAAATGTTTTTTTTAAGATCATGGAAATTTTACTAAAATCGTGAAAATTGTTCTAAAAATTGCTAAAATTTGTTCAATCTTTTAAAAATCATCAACATAATGTTCTAAATTGATTGCAAATGATCTAAGATCACAATTTTTCTTTTATAAATTATTATAATTCTGTTAAATAGTGTCGAAAGACTTAAAAATTATCAAGAACCTTTTAAAAAAATTCCTGTCGATAGATTTCTTTGTCTAAATTTGAGACTTTCATCCTTCCCCACTCCACAATATGGTCAGATCGAAAAAAGTTTCAAACAAATAAATTTTACAATAATTAGGATATGAAAAAAGTCTAATGACCTGTTTCAATATTTTTAAAAATAGCAGAGATATGAATTTTTTGAAATTTCAACCCCCTCCAGTTCCATCCCCTCAGGTCCGATTAAAAAAGTTTTAGACAAATTAATTTTATAATAATTAGAACATAAAAAAAGTTTTATGACCTGTTTCAATATTTTTGAACATAGCGGAGATATAAATTTTTTGAAATTTCAACCACCTCCAGGGTCGGATGAAAAAGAGTTTCAGTTAAATTAATTTTATAATAATCAGAGCATAAAAAAAGTCTAACGGTCTTTTTTAATATTTTCAAAACTGGCGGAGATCTGAATTTTTTGAGATTTCAATTCTCATCCCCTTAGAGGTAGAATTCCCATTTGCAATACGCAACGAATTACTGTTCCAAAGAATTTTTGTACTAAATTTGGTGTCGATTGGATAAAAATTGCGACCTCTATCGTACACATATATATAGGTATATACCGATAATTTTTTTTTACTAATTCTTATTCAGAAGGTCACAAACGGAGTAGCGCCACTATTCCCGGTTCTGGATCCCGTCGTTGATTACAATAGGCAGATTCCATATATGGAAATCTACCTAAAATGATACAGCAATTTATTATAATAAATCTTTAAAAAAAAACTACTACAAATAAATGGTTGGTAAGGTATAATTTTTCGCTTTACTTTGTTTTACAGTTTATGAGAACGTTAAACTTGTACACATATTTTTTTCAACTAATAGGAATTTAGTCGTAAATCACAGTTGCAAATTGTTAATTTAATTCATAGCTAGCAATTAAAAGTAAATCAAAATTAATTTTATGGCACCAAATGGCAATAAAGAATTTAAATTAAATTTGCAGGTGAAGACTTAATATTGCTGTAAAAAGTTCGTTGGCTAATACACCAGAATTTAATGCCAAACTTCTTCCTGAATATAAATTATTATTGTTTCAAAATGAACTGACTTATACGACTAATTATGAATCTTGTCCAATAAATATTTTATAATAAATGTTGAAATTTTTATTTATGGAATGTTTTTTAACGGTGGTAGTAAAAGTGAAGAGACTATCTACACTTTCCCAAATCTTGAAACTTTATACTCTATTTCCGTTAGTTAGTGAAAAATTAAATCAACACTATTTAAAAATACAATTTTGACCTTATTAACAAACATATTCGTTTAATTTGTAAATTTTGTTATTCAACCCTCTAGTATTCTCAGTGATACGTCCCTGTATACATGATTCACAATCATAAGAAAATATTTAAAAAAAAATTAAAAATTTAGACCGTTCTCGTAGTTTTCTTATTATTTGTAGTATTCCAGATTTTATAAATATTTTGTTCTTTTTAAATGTTTTTTCTTAATTCATATTTTATATTTATATTTGTTCTCATTACGAAAAAATTTTTTTCTGTATTATTAAAATCCAATTTAATCAGCAAAAAAAAACATGAATCATCATCAGTAAAAATGACACTTTGGTCGTGTGTTCGAAATAAGCGAAGCAGAATGAAGACCGTTGAAGACGTGCAACAAACTAACACATGGCACGTGTATGTGCTCACCTACTGTGACAATTTTGTTTACCCCTCGGTAACGTCTTCAACAACACCCGTAAACCAAGTTGCTTTTAGTTAAATTGTTCACTGTTAACCCCCTCATAAATGAAAGGGCTGGTTTATATACATAGGGTGATTTTTCAAAACTCATCATAATCAAAAATTGATTCACGAAATCCGTATTATTAATTAATAATAGTTAAATCGTGTATACACAGACTGTTTCTTTTATTATGTGCTAACATTGCTATGTTCTATACTATAAGACGATTAAATGGGCAAAAACCTAGTTTGGAGAACATTATATTGGCCGAAAAAATCTGCAGGTACTATTTTTGGTATTTTAGTGCATGAAATGTTTATTAAAAAAATCAATAAATAGGAAAGTAAAGTTTTCTTTAGAAAAGTGTACTAATAAATCTTCGATACGACGTTTCGTATCCTAACCGCCACCATCAAGTTATTTATTTAAATACGGATCTGTCTTTTTTGTTACAAAAAATGATAAACCGTTAAAATTTATTTGAAATAACTAACATCATCAGTGACATTAATGTTTAATTACGGTCCTGTCGTAGTTCTTTTGTAAATTCGTTTTAAGTTTAAGTAAAATAAAAAAAATGTAAAAATTCTAGGGATGCTCAAATAGTGGTGCACCGTTTCGGGACTTCGGCCTATGGGGTACCGAAATGGCTTGTGCAATCCTGGCCAAACGTCTTACATACATGTAGGATAATATTATACGTGGAAAAGTTCTAAAAAATTGAACTGGAAAAAAGATTTCTTATGCAAAACACCTTGTATAACGAGTACCGGAAGTGCCATTCCGATCCTGCTCAAATTTAATAGGATTCTTCTTTGGAGAAAACTAACTAGTAAAGTGAAAACCGATTGGAGCATCGTTCGAGAATTATAGTGTTTATATCCAGAGAGACAGACAGACAAAAGTCCAGAGAGATTTTTTTTTAATTTTCGGACAATGGAAGCTCAGAAAATGGGATTTTTTCCATTTAGGAATATTAGAATTATGAAAACAGTTTCTAATAAAAATTGATTCAGAAGAAATCAGATGCAGTATCTTTTCATCCACATTGTTAGATAATGTCAAAGTATGCCTATTATTATATCGTTTAAAAAATATACAGTGTGATTGAAAGAATACGTACATTATCATGAAACGTATCATTTTCTTTGCACACCCTGTATTTTTGTTTTGTCGGGAAATTTTATTGTTTATAAAAGTTTCGAAATCTAATATATTTAATAATAATCTATATTTAAATAAAAGAAAAATTCCAAATCTACCTACAATGTGAATAAAAAATATATACATTATAAAGTAAAATAATATTTTTGTTGTACATCCTGTATTTTTATTTTGTCGGGAAATTTCATTTTTTACAAAATTTTCCAAATCCGACAACCTATTTATAAATTTAAAACTGTGTCCAAAACGTACCGTGTGATTGAAAGAATATGTACATTATCATTATAAAGATCATTTTCTTTGCACACTCTGTAGTTTTATTTTATCAGGAAATTTTATTCTTTATAAAAGTTTCTAAATATGATAATCTATATGTTAATTGAAGAACGGCCGTTTATTTTATCATGTGTTATCGAAATTATTAGGTAATGTCAAAGTATGCCTATTGTATTAATCGTTTTGAAGAAATTAAACCGAATTTACAAAAGAACTACGACAGGACCGGAATTATAAATTGTTGTCACTGATGATGTTAGTTATTACAGATAAAACGTCGTTAAAATGACAAGTGTCATATATCAGTGAATTTGAATTTTAACGGTTTATCATTTTTTGTAATAAAAACGGCAGGTCTGTATTAAAAAAAAATAACTTGATGGTGGACGTTAAGACATGAAAAGTCGTATCGAAGATGTATTAATACTTTTGTAAAAATTTTTTGATAAAGATATTTCTTTTAATAAAAAGTACATGCGCAAAAAGCCAAAAATTGCATTTTTAGTTCTCGCTGTTCTACCAATATAATGTTGTCCTAAATAGTTACTTTTTGCCCATTTAAGCGTCTTAAACGGCCTGTATAGTGTGCTTCGCTTAAAAATGGCACAGAGAAATACAAAAAATATGATTTGAAGAATATTACTAAAAAGTAAAAATGTTGTAGAAAATATATAAAACCATATAAAAAATATGTTGTGGCCAACACATGACCAAAAAGTATGAAAAAAATTAACTTTTTTGTGAATCTGGCAACAATGGCAAAAGTTATTGAAAATTATAATGATCCAAAAATAAACTATATATTTGTAAAACTTTATTGCCATCTTGTTTAGTAATGTCATCATCTCTCATAGCAACTGCTACTTCCGGTTGTCAGATTAACACCAAAATCTAATCAGATCTAATCCAGAATCTTGTAAGCAAAATTTCAAAATTCTTAATTCAGAAGTTTTTATTATTACTACCAAATCCATCCATCCTAACACACACAGACAACATCGCGAAAATTTGGAAATCGTAACCTTAAAACGTGTTTATTCATTGAAAACTCACTGCCCTATTTTTAGCATGATTACTATACCTCTCTTATTTAAAGGGCAAGAGGTAAAAATGACAATTTTCTATACACGATATTTCCTTACCATCGTTTGACGAAAGTAAGGAGAAAACCGACGAAAGTAAGAAGAAAAACGACAAAAGTAGTGTGAAAATCAACGAAACTTTCGAAAATACCCCGGAGAATTTCTTTGCAAAAGACGAAAACGTGGATATTGAGAGTTTGGGAAGAACAAAAAAGTTAACTTTCGTAAAAGGGTAGCGAAAGATAAAACCCTCATAAAATCCACTGATCAGACATATAAAACCGTCCCAAGAGAACAAGGACTACAGAACACAAGGCATATAACACGGTAGTCAAGAGAAAAATCTAATGTCACCAGCACAAAAAAATTTTGTTGAACCATAACAAATTTCTGCAATGGGGAGTTCAACAAAAATATAACCTTACATTTTTCTTTATTAACAGTTAGAATTAATCAAATAAAACCGTTGAGTTTAATTATCTACCGTAATTTGAGCTCGATTTTTGAATAAATTAATTTAAAAATTCAAACGTCTAATTATTTGAATATGCTGCCATACCGATCATGACGTCATTTATGTGCAATGAAGTTAACCGTCAAACCATTAACTACAAATGTGTAAAGAAGAGAACACGAATAAAAAATAGCTGTTAAATCTTACTTATACAGGCAACGATGGAAAAACCCATTATATGATAATTGAATAAAGATGAAAACTTGGACGTATTAACTGTAAATTCGCATTCAAAATCGAGAGAGATAAATAGATATTAGATTCCGCTGTTAGATAAACAAAACGACTATTTTAACGAGATCAGGTAATAATTTGCTGTTTGGTACGTACGTGCTGGGCACAAGGGTTCCTGATTAAGTGAAAGCGTCTGCTTACTGCATAGTTCACTGTCACTGTTGTAGTTTGTACTCTGTAGAGCTGGTTGATGTTGATAATTGATAATTTTCCGTGTTTATTTGTATTTGTTTTGTGTGATTTATGATTTCTTACTATTCTTGATGGTGGCCCAGTTTGTAAAAGCAAACTCTAATAATTTGCCTCATATAGTCATTTTTACGGTGCACGAGTTCCTTATCTGATAGAAATAAAAGGTTCTAAGGCTTGTCAGTAAGTACTTATTTATATAAACTACGACTATTAATGTTTTATATAATATTGCAGGTATTGGAATAAAATCACTCAAAGTTTGTATACCCTGAGTAGTTTCCTCTGTACTTGTCTCTTCAATATATAAAACATTTTTCTTCTGAAATTGGTGATGTCGGAATGTCTTTTTTTAAAGTTAAAGTATCAAGTTTAACAGTTAAAGTATCAAGTTTAACAGTTTTTTGTGTAAATTGGGTAAGATACACTCACATCTTTCACAGGCACTTCAGTTGATATCAGGCAAACATTGTGTTCCTACACTAAACTTGGTATCTAATACCTCTTCACTTGTTTTACTGATGGATGGTTCACTTTCAGGTATAAAATCTCCTCTTCTTTGTATTAGATGCTTCTGGCCAATCGAAAATATGGGGTTCAACGTTTTTTTTTTTTTGATAATAATTTTGCCTTCTATCATTTTGAATTTTATATAATTCTCCATATCATTCTGAAACTAATACAATGTTTATGAATCAATACAATATTGAAGTATGTAAGAAAGCATACATTATTTTATGTAAATGCATTTAAATATTTACGTCAAAATGATCTTCGCAATAGAAATGTTGTGTTAACATATTGACCAAACGACACTTTATAAGCAAACGTCATCTATATTTGAAAGCGTCAATTTTATTTAGAGAAACTGGCCCACATTAATATTATGCTGCAGCTATTGCACATAAATGACGTAGGCGCACTGCAAGTTGCATAGATGCAGTACTTTTTAAATATCAATTTTTTCATATTAAATTACAGAAAAAAAAAATCTGATGTGGCCAGCACATGACCTCTCGCCATTTTTGAATCAAAAATTTACAGGTTGACACAAAAAAGTATGAAAAAAAATTATATTTTTGTAAATCTGGCAACAATGGCAAAAGTTTAGAAAATTTTAATGAGATGAAAATAAACTGTAGGGTATACAAAATATATGTGTAAAACTTTATTGCCGTTTTCTATAATAATGGCGTCATCACCCATAGCAACTGCCACTTCCGGTTGTTGCGATTGGCACCAAAATCTAATCAGATCTAATCTAGGGTATCAGAATCCTGTATGCAAAATTTCAAATTTTTTTATTCATTAGTTTTTGAGTTATCGTTACTACAACATCCATCCAAACACACACACACACACTAACACACACACACACACACACACACTAACACACATACACACAGACATCATCGCGAAAATATTAAAATCGTATTCTAGGTACCCCAAAACGTGTTTATCCATTGAAAACTCACTACCCAATTTTTAGCATGATTCCTATACCTCTCTTATCTGAAGGGCGAGAGGTAAAAACAGAAAAAACGATTTTTTCATAAAAAGAAATTCATTTTTACCTCTCGCCCTTCAGATAAGAGAGGTATAGGAATCATGCTAAAAATTGGGTAGTGAGTTTTCAATTGATAAACACGTTTTGGGGTCCCTAGAATACGATTTTAATATTTTCGCGATGATGTCTGTGTGTGTGTGTGTTAGTGTGTGTGTGTGTGTGTTAGTGTGTTAGTGTGTGTGTGTGTGTGTTTGGATGGATGTTGTAGTAACGATAACTCAAAAACTACTGAATAAAAAAATTTGAAATTTTGCATACAGGATTCTGATACCCTAGATTAGATCTGATTAGATTTTGGTGCCAATCGCACAACCGGAAGTGGCAGTTGCTATGGGTGATGACGCCATTATTATACAAAACGGCAATAAAGTTTTACACATATATTTTGTATACCCTATAGTTTATTTTCATCTCATTAAAATTTTCGAAACTTTTGCCATTGTTGCCAGATTTACAAAAATATAATTTTTTTTCATACTTTTTTGTGTCAACCTGTAAATTTTTGATTCAAAAATGGCGAGAGGTCATGTGCTGGCCACATCAGATTTTTTTCTCAAATAATGCAAAAAAATGTGGACTAATATTTCAAGTTGAACTCCCCATTAAACAAATGACTTGTTTCTCATCAACAAAGGACAAGGCACACTTTTAATGTAATCTCGGGGTCAATAGATTTTTTTTTTAAATTTTAGTATTTTATTGGGCATATAAAAGTATTTTTTACTGTTGCGTCAAACCTGTAGGTATACTGAGTGTAGCAGAAAATTGGGATTAACGGTTTTATATATGTATAGGTATATAGAACTGTCTTTATAGTAACTAGAAATACTTTTTTCGACAAATGTTTTAAAATAATTGGATTGGTTACTGCAGTAGAGAGGTAGCCAGAAGAAAGTAAAACTTCGTTTTGAAAGATTGGTAGGCTCAATTGTACTCCCAAAAAAAATCTCATTGCATGGTGATCCAAATAAAATAAAATTTTCTAATTCAGTGGTAGCTCGAAAAAACTGAAATAGTGGCTCAAAAAAACTGCTTTGGTAATTCCAAAAAACTGCTTAAACTCCCAAAACAAAAATATTCTCTTTGGCTTAGATAGCTCCCAGGAAAAAAATCAGGTATCAATGGCAAGAATCTAAGGGCACAAATTTACAAAGGAGGGAATTCTTTTGATAGGAGAATTTGGGCCTTTTCTGAAAAAAATTTAAATGCTTTTAAATGCTTATAAATGAGTAATGTAGTAATACTTTTCATTTTTTTCAATTTATCTTATGTATAAAGAAAATAATAACTTCTGATCAATTATTTTCAAAAAATGCAAAGTCACAACATTGCTTTTCAATAATTATTTAAATGGTTAATTGTCAAAACTGACATTTTCTTATTAGTGTTGTTGATAACAAAATTGTGATGTACTGGATCTTCCAAATAATTATATTCTGATAATCATTAAACACATATATTTAGAAATAACCAGTATACAAGATACCGTAGAATATTACAAATATGAGTCATACACATGACATAAAAGTGAGTTACTTAACCCTAAAAAGTCTACCTTTTCCTTTTGGTGACAGTTGACATCTCTGTCTGACTTAGTCTAAGCCAGCCAACCACATACATTACAAAAATAGTGCATTGTGTTCTTTTCAATTCGTTTATTTAATTTAATTAGTCAGTATTTTTATTTGATTTTAACACTTTTATATCTTGCTTGATATGTTCAAAACCTCGCCTAGTTTAAAACGCTTCTATACTAGGGACTTCATCAATTCTGCAACAAGTTTAGTCCGAATATAACCGAGCATAGGCGTATCATGAGAATTTCATTTTAAATAAAATAAGCGGTAAATGGTGTACGGCAGCCTGAATCGATCAGTTAGCTGCAGTGGCAACCCGAAGTCAGAGTTGCTGTGGCAGTTAAAATTGGAGTAGCGATCTTTAGAGATAGGTCAACCTGAAGGGAGCGCAGCCAATTGTACCGTACGGGAACTGTCAATCACCGACAAAAAGCGTTTTTTCTTCTCCGCCAGAATTTTGGTATACATAAGTTTTATTGATTGAAACTTATTTTTGTTTAATTTCATCAGCTAATACCCAGGTACTAAACCCAATAGGGCAAGTAAAGACGCCTTCTTGCCACTTCTTGTCGATGCCATACGACGCCTGGAGTATTTTCCTTGTTCACTGAAGCTGCCCGAGCAATTTGCCTTCTCGGTATAAACGGGAAGGTGGCACTCGAGGCAATCCGAAACCTGGACTAAGGCGCCAAAAGATCGCTTGACGACTCAAAGAATAGTGAAAAAACTGTAGAGTTGCGTAAAGTTAAAGTATGCTTAAGAGACTCTAACAAAACCACAAATTAATCAATCAATACTTATTACGAAGATCGATTATGATACCAAATTATTAAAATCTAACGTTTACAAAAATAATTTTAACTAACATTGCCTCTGGATACTGATTTTTAAAATTGTCCATAATTCGCAATCTAAAATAAAAAAAATCTATATTTAAATTATATAATTTCTCTTATTATTCGATTAAAGTTTTCCTTTTCGTGAATCAATAATAAAATCTGGCTAACTGGTAGGTCCGTATTTGCAATTAATAATTCTGTTTGCATAAAAGCTTCGATATCTTTAAAGAACTTAACTGAATGCAAATACATAAATCTATTTCCATTAGAACGATTCAATTCTCAATCTGCATGATTGGCTGTAATTTTAAATTAAGATTTCATGACTAGTTATTAACGATGATTCGCGAGTTATTTCTGAAGAATCTCAAGTACAATGACATTCGATATTTCTTGCCATAAATCATAAGGATATGTTTACTGATGAAGGAAATTCACGTGTATGAAAGTTGTTGAACAATAAAAATATATCATTAATTTCTAATAATAATATTATACCAAGGGTCCTAGAAGTATCTGACTTTCTCTAAATAATAAAAGTTTTATTAATTAATGCACTATTATTTACTATTTTAATAAAAAAAAGAGATTTTGACACTGTTTTATTAGTAGATAAATTTAATAGCTTTTAGAATAAAGCTTAGAATCTTTAATCTGTTGATTAATTTTTATTTTTGCAAAAAACTTCTCTACCTGTTTGTATTGAACGTGCTTTTACTCTTATAATATTTGTTTGGGAATTACTAATTTTCTACCTGCGGAGAGTTGGTCAAATAAAATCATAAACACTTCCTGTACTTATCAATATAATAATAGAATTTGTTTAAGAACAAAAACAAACGAAAAAGAAAATTATTTCAATTTTAATTTTGACCATTTTATTACAAGTTATATTATGAAGAATTCTAATTTTGGGGTTAGGCACCGGCTCTGTAAAAGCAAGAATGTTTAACCCCTAATCTACAACTTTTATGTATGTCTTATCTTCATCTATTAATCAGTATAATCAGTACTAAAACTAAATAAATTTCTACTTGGAACCCATTACTTTTATTAGATTTGTATGTCTTGGATTATTTATGTTATCAGATTAGAATTGAAGTGTAAAAGGTCAAAAATATTCAATCAAATAAAAGCAAAGATGATTAAAATAATTCACAAAACAAAAAAGTGTCTTTTTATGTTATAAATTAGGTTTTTGTAATACATTAGTAATTTTAATTATATTTATTGAAACTATTTGTTATGTTCTGTGAAAAATATAAAATAGTTTATTGGACATTTCCAAGTTATGAAAATTATTTTCTATAAATACAATTTTAACGAATCTAGAAAAAATCCCCGAAAAAAAATCCCCGGAACAAAAATCCCCGAAAGAGAATCCCCAGAAAAATAAATCCTCCGAAGAAAAATCCCCAAAACTACAAAAACATTATTATACTAGTATAAGCATTTTATGTTTCTTGGGTAGATAAAAATAAATAAAATATTTGGACATTTAGATTTGTGGTTTCTTATAGTACAACGAACATGGTCTTCTGTTACAAGTCGAGCACGTTCTTTTGGAGAGTTTTAATACTTCTTCAGCGACTTGGTTTTGCCCAGGTATCCCTTGCTCGACTTTTCATGTTTGCTAAGGCCTTGGAAGCAGCAATCCCCTGACTATCTGCTGGATGGTTGTGTTCCTGAAGAACCTCCGGGTCCTCCCTCGATATGGATGTCTTTAAAATACCTTTACACTTAAAGGGAGAGTACTTGCTGCACCGCCAATGAATATGGGAACTGCACTCTTTTTGTTTAGTGTACTAGTAACCGTCGAGAAACACTTTTAAACTGCCTTTAGAATTAGTTATTATCTCCATTTTAACAACGGCTAAAATATTACTAAAACAGTATTGCTTTTTTTGTACTACAACTATTGTCCATTGTCCTGAGTTGTGGAGGCGGGAATCTTTTAAAGGCACCTCACGCTTGGTTCTATGCGTGAGGTAGTGCAGGACTCTCATCACTCTGCAAGCAGAGTTAGGGGCTTACCGGTTAAACCCTCCTCGGTAATCTGTCCATTTTGTTTGTTGTTACTCTGCTGTAGGAGAAAGATTCTTCTTTTCAGGGATACAGTGGGAGTTGTTCTGAAAAAAAAAGTGATTAGTAACTTAACACATTTTATTGTAGTGTATGGTGTTGGTATGATACTTACGAGCCTCCCTAAGAGGAGCGTCTTCCAATAGATCTAGGAGCTCGTCCGAAAGATCTATATCTTCTCTTGCTTCACTATATAAGGATCCTGAGGTTGAGCTGGATGAATTTCTTCTTTCATATTCTGCTAAATGTTCGTCTGTTCCTGTTAACTGTCCATATGGTCTTTAGACTTTCTTGGGCATGTGTGTTGATACTATCCAATCGTCTCCCGGTGGATCCTCTTTGGAGCTTCTTGAATCTGGAAATAATAGTGGGAATATTAGTATACTCATAGATTCCGTTGGAAAGGAATCGCTATTACAGGGCGGATGCAGGTTTTGTAAGTGTGTAGCAGTGTCATATGTCTAGAATTCTTTGGACTTGGAGTAGATGGGGTGTTTGAATACGATAAGTTGGGTCTTTTGAGGATACAGGGTAATCCTCTAGTTGCTACACCATTGGAAGAAACGATCAAGGAGTTGTTGGGTTTTGGTATTAAGAGCTCTGGTATAAGGAGCGGAGGCTGAGATTTGGGTATCATCAGCGTAGAGTTGGAGGTATTGGCTAGATGAAGGAGGGAGGGAGATGTCATGGTTGTAGATGATATAGATGATAAGGGCGAGGACGGAACCTTGAAGAACTCCTGCTAAACCTGCTAAAGGAATGAAGGGATCAGAAAGGAAGTTTCCGACTTTGACACGGTTGGTTCTGTTTTGGAGGTAGGAGTAGATAAGATTGATGAATGGGATAGGGAGATTGATATTGGAAATCTTGCGAATAAGTCCGGCATGCCACACTTGATTGAATGCCTTCTGAACATCAAACATGACTTCCGATGCACAGTGACCAAGGTTGAGAGATTTAGCGGCTATGGTCTGGAGTCTGACTAGTGCATCATTGGTGGAGTGATCAAACCTAAATCCATGTTGGAATTGGGGCTCCCGATATGATCTTTGAGTAGTGTTTCAAAGAGCTTACCCAGAACATTCGTCAAGGATATGTTCCTGTAGGAGTTGGGGTATGTTGGGTCTTTTTGGGGTTTGGAGATAAGGATGGTGTGGGCGGTTTTTCAGTAAGTTGGAAAATGGAAATGCTGAAGGCAGGAGTCCATCTTGGAATTGGGGATTGAAGTTGGGATTAGGGGGATTGATTAGGGAGTGGGTTGTAACAGCGATCTTTGATGTAACCCCAAAAGAAAAAATCCGGTACTGTTAAATCAGGTGATCGCGGTGCCCACCCCACTGGACCTCCTTACAAAATGCTTAAAGTTGTTTAACTTAAATTTTAAGCCATAATTTAGAAAAAAGAAGCACAAACTATATATGTTTAGAAAGCTCAAATATTGAGCTTTGTGTTAGGCTAAAAATATACAGGGTGTTCTAGTTAAAATAACAAAGTTGTCCTATCCCTAAAAATCACCGTGTTAATTTCCGGTCAAACCGGCATTACGATAAAATATCCCATTATTGAGAAAAAAACTTCTATAGATTTTAATAAAACTGGCGAAAACCGCATGTTTCTATTCCTAAAACTATTTGAGTAATAAGCGATCAAAACCCCGAAAAGTTAAGTGGGACAACCCGGTATTACAAGATCCTATACTAAAAAAGGTATTTCATTTTGTTAAAAATGGTTGGCCTAAAAAGGTTGACATTACATTGAAATCTTATTTTGATAATAAATATTCTTTTTCTATAATAAATAATTATCTTATGTTTGGAAATAGGGTGGTTGTTCCTGAAATTTTACAGGGTGATATTTTAAAAATATTACACAGTTCTCATATGGGCATGGTAACGACCAAAAGTTTGGCTCGTTCTTACCTATGGTGGCGTAAATTGAATGTAGACATTGAACGAACTGTTCATCATGTTTGAATCATAGGAACAATCCTCCGAAAGCACCGTTATTAAATTGGAAATATCCTATCAGTCCATGGTCCAGAGTAAATAATTATTATTTAGGACCGATTTTTGGTAAACAAATTTTAATAGTTATAGATGCTTTTCAAAATGTCCTGAAGCTTTTGTATTAAATAGTACAGGAAGTTTAAGTACTATTAAAGTACTAAGAGGGTTATTCGCTAGGTATGGTTTCCCGAACGTATTAGTTTCTGATAATGCTTCGTATTTTTCTTTCACTGAATTTAATAATTTCCTTAAGCAAAATGGAGTCGAAATTAAACACAATCCTGCGACGAATGGTGCGGCTGAAAATTTCGTAAAAACGATAAAAAATAGTTTAATTAAGTCTTTAAAATCAGGATACCGTGCAAATGATTTAGATTTGTTAACTAATAGATTTTTAATTTAATATAGAAATATACCGCATTGTTCGACGGGGATTACCCCTGCCAAATTAATGATAGGTAGAAATTTGAGAAGTAAGTTGGATTTGTTAATTCCAGAGGGGCAGTCTCTTATAGAAAAGAACAATAGATTATCTAAAAATGTTTCAAGTAGTTTAAAATCACAAAGAAAATATTATAGAGGTAACAGAGACAAAACTTTTCAGAAACATGAGTTGGTGCTGGTAAGGGATAACAGGAGGTTAAAAACAAATTGGATTAAAGGTGTGATTAAAAAGAAAATAGGTCCGCGAACTTACATCATTTTTGTTCCGGAATTAAACACAACCTGGCACCGGCATCTAAACCAAATATTAGAATTTAGTAATTTAGATATAGTTACTTCACCTCCTCAACGCGAAAGTTGTGTTTTTGCGCCTCGTAGCAAGATACTAGTGACGAAAATAATGAGGAGGAAAAGCGGGAAAATAGTGACAAAATTGTAAATGATATAAGCAATGATTGTGATGATGTTAATGCTGATAAGGAGCTTTCTACTCCTAAAAATCAACCTGAAAACAATTTAGAATCTAACAGTTTAAGAAAAGGAAATCGATTTAGGAAACAACCTAATTGTTTACAAATAGAGATTTAAACAGTAAATTATTTTCAGATTTAAAGTTGAGGAGATATATAAATATATTCAGTTAAAAGAATCACTCTGTATAAGAGAATTTAATTATACGTGTTTTTGGGTTACTGATAAGCACGGGCACACTAAAAACTGATCTGGATACAGTCAGTCGCTATTTGCTCGTCAGTGGTTATGGGTAATATGTAGGGTTCAATTGTATACCTTGTTTTATTTGAACCCCTTGGGAACACTACACTATTTTAAATATGTTTCATACATGAATCTAATGCTTAGTATTTTGTATTTAAAATAATCCTATTCTCTACAGCCGAGCCTGGAATGCTCCAGGGTGACACAGAAGATTTTTTTATATCTAGTTCTTTTATGAATATATGTCGCTTTTTAAAACAAAGTCACTAATTTATGACAAATACTTGTAGATCTATCAAGATAAGAAGTAAAAAATTCTCATGAGAATTCCAATAAAAACCATTTATTACATCCAATAACTAACCACCCCTCACAAATAGGTGTCACCATTAATTTTAAGTATTTGGAAATGCAAGGTAAATAAGGGTATACAACCACCATCCGTTTTAAGAACATCAGTTGTTTTACCGTGAGAAATATTGCCTATAGCAAATGAAGCAATAATTAATTTAGTATAAGCGATACAAAATAGAAATACTATAATTTTTTTAAAAAATAATTTTTCGCTATATTTGAAACCAAGTAGATAGAAATCCCATACTGCTCCGTTATTTTCTTAGACTTCCACAAGTTAATTAGTGCCTCCAATTTTGGTGTAATTAGAATTATCCCTTAGTTTGAACTTTTTTTTAAAGTCAAATCTTGAAATAAAAAAGTTGCAATTTACATTTGTAACTTTTCTAGTTCATGTTACTTTAATTATTTTATTTTGATTCACTTTAGAAGTATAATTAATGATAATGTAGCTTTCGCCTTCTCAACTGCTTTTTTATTGTTACTTCTAGGACTAATAGAAATACGATGTCGAAAACAGGAAGTTATAAAATATGTAAAATAATTCAGTAAAAACGGAATTTAGATATAAGAAAACGTTTTATTTGGGATAATAATTTAGCTTAAGTAAATGTGTAATCACACGCCTTAAAAGCTAAACATAAATTATTCGTATTTAATTAATTTGACAAAATACATAATTAATAATGCTTAGATATTATAGAACTTGATAATTTCAGCCATTTTAGATAAAACAGGAAGTATTCAAAAAAACTTTAAATTAAAAAATATTTCTTTTAATAAAATCGCTTAATTACAATTGATAGATTAGGAGAAAAAATACTAAACAATAAACGCCGGAAAAAATCGAAAAAAAAATAGTTTTCCTACCTTTGTAAGTTTTCATTTCTTCACGTAACATTTAATTATTTTATTATTATTTAATTACTGTATTATTGGTATTTTATATGAATATATTACATTACATTAATAATCTATATATTTGTACACAAAAATAAAACTATTTTAAGCATATTGCGCTAACGGAGGAGTGTAAGATTTTACATATTTAATGTTTATGATATTAAAATGCAAGTCTCTAGAAGGCGTGGGTTCGAATCCTAACCATATCAATTTTTTAATTATTTTTATTTAGAAACAAGTGTTTACTTTTCTTTATTGTAATTTTATTTTTGACAATTAAGAAATGAAGAAAAAATATTGAAATGAGGAAAAAATGAGAAGTATTTGGAAAAAGAGGAAAAAATGGAAACCAATTGGGAAAAATACAGAAAAATGGGAAAAAATTGGGAAAAATAATCAAAATGGGAAAGAATAAAAAATGGTGAAACGTAAAAATATAGCCAGAAATTGAAAAATAATAAGATAAAATAGGCAAAAATAGGAAAAAACAGAAAAATATATGAAAAAATGGGACAAAATGGGGAAAAAAGAAAAGAAAATTAAGAAATAGAAAAAAATAATAAAACAGTGAAAATAAGAAAAATAGGAACAAACATTAAAAATACCGGAAAAAACAGAAAAAAAAACAATAAAACCAAAAAACAGGAAAAATGGGATACATTAGGAAATGAGAAAAAATAGGGAAATGAAGAACCAAATAGGAAGTAATAGGAAAACTAGGAAAAAGGGGAAAAGGTAGGCAAAAATAGTAAAAAACTGTAAAAAATACAAAAAAATCTGTTGTGTCACCCCAAAACTTTCCCGACGAGTATCCACGAATACTTTTTCAGATATTTAATGTTAAAGTTTCAACTTTTAACATTTTTTTATTTTTGACAGATGACAGTTAGAGAAATAATTTTGACTGTTCTGAATAGCGTTTTTCAACGGCTTTCAAATGAAATATTGCATGTCCATGACATATTGCATCTATCATTTTTTGATAGTGATACTTCCGTTTGACAGATGTCGTACAAAAACCAATGGGTTCTTGTAACCGAAACCCCTATACCAAATTTCAGCTCAATCGGATTAAACGTATAGCCTCTATCGTGGAAGAATACACACACAGACAGACAGACAGACAGACAGACAGACAGACAGATTTTTTTTAGCTCGTTTACAATACTTTCCCTTCTAGGAGGTGGGTCGGGAAAGTAAAAAAAACAAAAAAAATAGAGAAAATCAGGGAAAATGGGAAAAAATTGGAAAAACAGAAAAAAAACACTAAAAACCAGAAAGTAAGAAAAATCGAGAAAAAAAAACAGGAAAAAATGTTAAAAATCAGGAGGAAATTGCGAAAAATAATAAAAATAGGGAAAATTAGGAAAAATAAAGGCAAAAATAGGAAAATGGGGAAGAATAGAAAACAATATTAACAAATAGTAAAAAATAGGAAAAAAACATGAAAATAGAAAAAAATAATCAAAAATAGAGAAAAATCCGAAAAAGTAGGAAAAAATAGGAACAAACATAAATAAATAGATAAAACAGGGGAATAGGGAAATTTGGAAATATAAAAAAAATCAATAAAAAATGGGAAAGAAAAAGAGGAAAAAATAGGAAAAAATAAAGAAAAAATGGGGAAAAAATGAAAAATGGGAAAACGTAAAAAATAGCGAGAAATAGAAAAAAATAGGCAAAAATAGGAAAAAGAGGAAAATATAGGAAAAAATAGGCGAAATGTAAAATAGTAATAAAAAATAGAAAAAGACAATAAAATATAGTAAAAAACAGCAAAAAATAGGGAAAATGGGAACAAATATTAAAAAGCCGGAAAAACAGAAAAAAAATAAAAACACAAAACTAAGAAAAATAGGAAAAAAATAGGAAAAATGGGATACAATAGAAAATGAGCAAAAATATTGAAATGAGGAAACAAATAGGAAATAATAGGAAAAAAATCTGATGTGGCCAGCACATGACCTCTCGCCATTTTTGAATCAAAAATTTACAGGTTGACACAAAAAAGTATGAAAAAAAATTATTATTTTGCAAATCTGGCAACAATGGCAAAAGTTTCCAAAATTTTAATGAGATGAAAATAAACTATAGGGAAAAAATATGCAAAAATAATAAAAAACAGTAAAAAACTATAAACAATAGAAAAAAACAGGAAAAAAAACAGAGGAAATCAGGAAAAATGGGAAAAGATATGAAAAAAATGTAAAAACAGAAGACTAAGAAAAATCAGAAAAAAATGAAAAAAAATTGGGAATTGGGAAAGAAAGGAAAAATGGAGAAAAATATGAAAATATAGGCAAAAATAGGAAAATGGGGAAAAATAGAAAAAACATGAAAATAGAAGAAAATAAGTATAAAAATAGAGAAAAACACGAAAAAATAAAAAAAACAAGATCAAACAGGAATAAATAGATAAAATAGAGAAAAATAGGAAAGAAAAGCAAATAGGAAAGAAAAAGAGGAAAAAATTGGAAAAAATAAAAAAAATGGAGAAAAACATGAAAAGAAAATTTTAATGAATTTACGGTCGAATTTCGACCTCTGCACTGGGCGACCGCCAGTATATACAGGGTGTTTCAGAATAAAGTACCGTAAATTAGGGACTATATATATCTTGACGAATTATTAAGAAAATTCAAATAACATTTTTCTGTAAACCCCCCGTTTCCATTCTACAGGGTGATAAAGTGAAAGTGAAAAATACATATTTTTTTAAATGTCTTTGCTTAGAGTAGAAACATTAACTTGAAACTAGGTACATATTAGATGTTCAATAATACGAATTAGTACCACTTTATTTCGATAAATTAGGATAATCCATTGGCGTAGAAACAGGAGGGTGATCAAATCATTTTGAGCTTAACTTTTTGCACACCATGTATTTCTTAAAAGTTAAAGCTCATAGTTATTCCTCATACTGTTTGCCATAGAAAAGGTACTCCTAGTTCATCTCTATAGAGCATTCCATTTTTGAGATATTTCAAAGTTAATGCTACTCATACATGAACGCGATTTATTATTAAATTAACTCCAAAAATGAAAATATTTATTTTACAAAATATTTAGCTTTTAAAGTACTGAACACATTGTACTGAATACTTACTACATTTCATTTAAGTCAGTTATCAGTTTCTATTTTGTAAAATGAAACTTTTCATTTTTGTTAATTTATTAATAAATCGCGTTCATATAATAGTAGCATTAAATTTGAAATATCTCAAAAATGGAATGCTCTATAGAGATGAACTAGGAGTACCTTTTCTATGGCAAACAGTATGAGGAATAACTATGAGCTTTAACTTTTGAGAAATACATGGTGTGCAAAAAGTTAAGCTCAAAATGATTTGATCACCCTCCTGTTTCTACGCCAATGGATTATCCTAATTTATCGAAATAAAGTGGTACTAATTCGTATTATTAAACATCTAATATGTACCTAGTTTCAAGTTAATGTTTCTGCTCTAAGCAAAGATATTTAAAAAAATATGTATTTTTCACTTTCACTTTATCACCCTGTAGAATGGAAACGGGGAGGTTTACAGAAAAATGTTATTTGAATTTTCTTAATAATTTATCAAGATCTATATAGTCCCTAATTTACGGTACTTTATTCTGAAACACCCTGTATAATCTCGTAAAGCATATCTTTACATTGTATGTGCTTTTTGTATATTTTATAATTACCATTGATTTTAAGTATTTTTATTTTTTCATTGCCCATAAGGACTTTCGTGCTTCACAATTTCTATTTATTGAAGTACATAGTCGCACAAACCGAAGAAGAGCCGCAAAGTGCGTCAAAGAAAAAGAGAAACTAACGAAAAAAAGGATAGGGCCAGTTAGTTAAATAGTAGCGTTAATGAAGATTCAGAAGAAAGGCGAACATAAATTTGGCAGATACTGAATACAATCGATAAACAATGAGCTGGTATACTCGTACTCGTATACTATGTTCTTATTATGGGTGTGATGAAAATGCACTTTAATTTATTAAAACTTATTTAAAAAATCGATCGCAGGCAGTTATGGTAAATGGACAATGGTCTACATCTACTTACATAAATTCAGGTGTTCCTCAAGGCTCAGTTCTGGGTTCGCTACTATTTTTGCTGTATACGTCAGATCCATATAAACAAATTACAAGTAGTACCGCTCAATTCTTTGCTGATGACACACAATTATTTTACGACTCTAAAATTAATGAATATGTTCCTGCCGTGGAAAGAATCAATGAAGATTTAAATAAAATTAATACGTACTCCTCAAACCACAATTTAAAAATAAATGATTCTAAGTCCAAATTTTTTGTTTTCTGTAAGAAAATTGCCAAACAATATATTCAAGATCATGCTAGCTTAAACTTGTCTGGTGACAGCATTCATCATGTCTATGAGGCAAAAAATTTGGGTTTATCCTTTGATGAATCTAAACATACAAATTATATTTTGCAACAAGCCTACAGTGCATTACGTCTGCTTTATGCTAACAAATTTGTTCTTCCTGATAAACATATTAAAACCAAACTCTGCTCCAGTTTAGTTATTTCTAAATTATTATATAACTGTCTATTATCCTTGCCTGACTCTTTTAAATCGTAATAGACTTCAAATGGTACAAAATGCATGCTGCAGGTTCATCAATAATCTTAGAAAATTTGATCATATTTCTTTTGAATTGTCCTTGACTCGATGTTTACATTTAAACATTAAACATTAAACATTAAACATTAAACATTAAACATTAAACATTAAACATTAAACATTAAACATTAAACATTAAACATTAAACATTAAACATTAAACATTAAACATTAAACATTAAACATTAAACATTAAACATTAAACATTAAACATTAAACATTAAACATTAAACATTAAACATTAAACATTAAACATTAAACATTAAACATTAAACATTAAACATTAAACATTAAACATTAAACATTAAACATTAAACATTAAACATTAAACATTAAACATTAAACATTAAACATTAAACATTAAACATTAAACATTAAACATTAAACATTAAACATTAAACATTAAACATTAAACATTAAACATTAAACATTAAACATTAAACATTAAACATTAAACATTAAACATTAAACATTAAACATTAAACATTAAACATTAAACATTAAACATTAAACATTAAACATTAAACATTAAACATTAAACATTAAACATTAAACATTAAACATTAAACATTAAACATTAAACATTAAACATTAAACATTAAACATTAAACATTAAACATTAAACATTAAACATTAAACATTAAACATTAAACATTAAACATTAAACATTAAACATTAAACATTAAACATTAAACATTAAACATTAAACATTAAACATTAAACATTAAACATTAAACATTAAACATTAAACATTAAACATTAAACATTAAACATTAAACATTAAACATTAAACATTAAACATTAAACATTAAACATTAAACATTAAACATTAAACATTAAACATTAAACATTAAACATTAAACATTAAACATTAAACATTAAACATTAAACATTAAACATTAAACATTAAACATTAAACATTAAACATTAAACATTAAACATTAAACATTAAACATTAAACATTAAACATTAAACATTAAACATTAAACATTAAACATTAAACATTAAACATTAAACATTAAACATTAAACATTAAACATTAAACATTAAACATTAAACATTAAACATTAAACATTAAACATTAAACATTAAACATTAAACATTAAACATTAAACATTAAACATTAAACATTAAACATTAAACATTAAACATTAAACATTAAACATTAAACATTAAACATTAAACATTAAACATTAAACATTAAACATTAAACATTAAACATTAAACATTAAACATTAAACATTAAACATTAAACATTAAACATTAAACATTAAACATTAAACATTAAACATTAAACATTAAACATTAAACATTAAACATTAAACATTAAACATTAAACATTAAACATTAAACATTAAACATTAAACATTAAACATTAAACATTAAACATTAAACATTAAACATTAAACATTAAACATTAAACATTAAACATTAAACATTAAACATTAAACATTAAACATTAAACATTAAACATTAAACATTAAACATTAAACATTAAACATTAAACATTAAACATTAAACATTAAACATTAAACATTAAACATTAAACATTAAACATTAAACATTAAACATTAAACATTAAACATTAAACATTAAACATTAAACATTAAACATTAAACATTAAACATTAAACATTAAACATTAAACATTAAACATTAAACATTAAACATTAAACATTAAACATTAAACATTAAACATTAAACATTAAACATTAAACATTAAACATTAAACATTAAACATTAAACATTAAACATTAAACATTAAACATTAAACATTAAACATTAAACATTAAACATTAAACATTAAACATTAAACATTAAACATTAAACATTAAACATTAAACATTAAACATTAAACATTAAACATTAAACATTAAACATTAAACATTAAACATTAAACATTAAACATTAAACATTAAACATTAAACATTAAACATTAAACATTAAACATTAAACATTAAACATTAAACATTAAACATTAAACATTAAACATTAAACATTAAACATTAAACATTAAACATTAAACATTAAACATTAAACATTAAACATTAAACATTAAACATTAAACATTAAACATTAAACATTAAACATTAAACATTAAACATTAAACATTAAACATTAAACATTAAACATTAAACATTAAACATTAAACATTAAACATTAAACATTAAACATTAAACATTAAACATTAAACATTAAACATTAAACATTAAACATTAAACATTAAACATTAAACATTAAACATTAAACATTAAACATTAAACATTAAACATTAAACATTAAACATTAAACATTAAACATTAAACATTAAACATTAAACATTAAACATTAAACATTAAACATTAAACATTAAACATTAAACATTAAACATTAAACATTAAACATTAAACATTAAACATTAAACATTAAACATTAAACATTAAACATTAAACATTAAACATTAAACATTAAACATTAAACATTAAACATTAAACATTAAACATTAAACATTAAACATTAAACATTAAACATTAAACATTAAACATTAAACATTAAACATTAAACATTAAACATTAAACATTAAACATTAAACATTAAACATTAAACATTAAACATTAAACATTAAACATTAAACATTAAACATTAAACATTAAACATTAAACATTAAACATTAAACATTAAACATTAAACATTAAACATTAAACATTAAACATTAAACATTAAACATTAAACATTAAACATTAAACATTAAACATTAAACATTAAACATTAAACATTAAACATTAAACATTAAACATTAAACATTAAACATTAAACATTAAACATTAAACATTTATTATAAACATTTAAATACAAACAATTTTACAATTTACTTCATTTCATTTAAGTAATATCCTCCAACTAGACAAAAATTGTCTGTTTTGCACTGGACTAAGTTTTAAGATATCTTATTCATTGTATACGTAATTGAAAGGTTGGTGTTTTTAACTTTCGTTTTTTGCTATAGGGTGAAACAGAGAAAGCATAATACTCAATAGGAGAATAATTAATATTGTGGTAAATAGAATATTGATGCTATAATTTATCGATTTATTGATAATGCCATTTAAGTCATTATATCTATAAACAATTGTAAGTGAGTAGTTATATAGTTTCTTATATATTTTTTTAAATTTAAATAGTTTGGGTTCTCTTTTAATATCAATTGGGATTAAGTTATAAAATTTTGGACGGAAGAAAAAGAGCGATCTTTGAGTTACAGTTTTTTTAAAGTACGGGACATTTAGATCCATATTTGCTAAAGATCGTGTTAATTTGCTGTCTTTGTAGTTAAATTTGTTGGGGTTGTTATATATGTTTAGAATGCTGCTATAGATATAAAGTGTCTTAATACTAAATATTTCAGTTTCCTCACATAACTTTTTCCTTGAATATAGTCTTGCTTTTTTAAATATAATTCTAAGTAAGGTGTTTTGAACTGTCTCTAAAATCTTGAGTGTTGTATTATAAGTCCCACCCCATGCAACAATGCAATATCTTAAAAACGATTCTGCAAGTGAGTTATAGACTATTTTTAACTTTTTTTCGGAGAGAATATCCCTTAAGGTGTAAAATTTGTGCATTAATGCTCTTAATCGCTTACTCACGTGGGTAATATGTTCCGACCATCGCATATGCTGATCGACAATAACACCCAGGTATTTTATAGAGTAGATTTTATCTATTTTTGAACAATTACAATTTTTATATGATATACATTGGGGTTCATGTAGTATAGTTAGTTGGTTGATCGACAGTTGTAGGACTGAAAGTGATATTGCACTTGTTTTAACATCCTCCCAATTTTTACCAGTAAAGATTATGGCAGTGTCATCGGCATATATAGCTAATTAGGTGTCCATTAAATTTATTTATTTTTGTAATATTATTTAGATATATAATAAAAAGCAATGGTCCTAGCACTGTGCGCAATGGATTTAGAACTTAAATCAGTACCTACTTTTACTCGTTGAACTCTATCTTTTAAGTAATCTGATATGAGCTTTAACGCAATCCCCCTGACACCATAATTATTTAACTTATCTAATAGGATTTCATGAGATACCGTGTCGAAAGCCTTGGCTAAGTCGAGAAAAATTGCAATGCACTTTCCAAAGTTCTCACCGTATTTTCCACCAAGTCTACCACCGCATTTTCTGTGTTTGAGTTCTTAACGAAACCATAAATAGGTGTCACCAATGATTCTTTCCATTGAAGGGGTATTTTCCCACTCTGGAAACATAGATTTATTATACAGGGTGTTATTGAAATACACGTACATATTAAAACCGGGTATTGCGCAGATCCCCACTGAATGTAGAAAAATATTATTTTTTAAAAATACCCCTTATTAAGGGAGTTATTAATTTTTGAAAATTAATTCTAAAACAAACGTACTTCACTGATATGTTGAGGATGACCTATATAAATTAGGTTTATTTACCTATTTTAAACATCAACAGTAATTAATATGCAAGTTTTTGTCAGATGATAAGAAAACTAGTCTTGTAAGAAATAACCATGTTGCCAAGATTTTCGAATTAATTTCTATTTCCGAAGACTGGTTTTTACTACCCTCGTTATCAAAAAACTAGAATATTTGATAAATGATTGTTTTTAAACTATACATTTTTGAAACTATAGATTATTAAAATTTTAGTTGATTTACGAATCTGGCTAACACGAGCGCGTCATTTCCAAGTTGGTAAAAAGTGTTGTTACGATTACTTTTAAATATTTTTTTACGATGCCACTATTTACCAATATTGAACTAACCGATATAGTGCTGGTTTATGGGGCAGCTGGAGAAAATTCTATTCTCGGCAAGCACAAATCCTGTATCGCGAACGGTTTCCAAATCGGAGAATTCCGGACTGTCGTACGTTTATTTCAACTGTTCAGCATCTAAGAGACCATGGAAAATTTGAGAGTGTCAATGCAGATCGAGGGAGAACAAGAACACAAAGAACATTGGCGGCCGAAGAAGAAATATTGGAAGCTGTTGAAAACCGGCCTTAATTAAGTTGTAGAAAACTAGGTCTTGAAATTGGAGTGTCCTCATTTGTTGTATGGCGGACACTTAAAGAACAAGGTTTACATCCTTATCACATCCAAAAAGTCCAGGCCTTATATCCAGGTGATGAAGAAAAGAGAGTGGAGTTTTGTGAATGGATGATTCAAAAATGTGTTGATATTCCTGATTTTCTAAAAATATTATTGTATACTGACGAGGCTTCATTCACTCGTGATGGCGTGTTCAATATGCACAATACGCATATTTGGAGTGATGAAAATCCTCACGCCATTAGGGAAACTGGGCATCAAAGAAAATTTTCAATAAATGTTTGGGCTGGCATAATAGATCAGT
Source organism: Neocrepidodera transversa (assembly GCA_963243735.1). Taxonomy (NCBI): domain Eukaryota; kingdom Metazoa; phylum Arthropoda; class Insecta; order Coleoptera; family Chrysomelidae; genus Neocrepidodera; species Neocrepidodera transversa. The sequence continues at coordinate 15,232,890 of OY725345.1, forward strand.
ATTTAATCGGGCCTTATGTTCTCCCGAACAGATTAAATGGGCCAGGATATCTCCACTTTGTAGAAGATATTTTGCCAGTACTCCTAGAAGAGATACCGTTACAATTAAGGTAACGGATGTGGTACCTACTAGATGGCGCTCCTCCTCACTTTGATTTAAACGTACGGCAGTTTTTGAACATTAGATTTCCTCAAAAGTGGATAGACAGAAATGGACCTACTAAGTGGCCTCCGAGATCTCCGGACTTAAATCCATGCGATTTCTTTTTGTGGGGTCACATGAAACAACTGGTTTATAATGAACCTATTAAAAATGTTGAACAATTAACCAATAAAGTTAATGCGGTAGCCGAGGAACTACGACAAAATCCAAGACTAATTTCTAATGTTCAAAGTTCTTTGGAAAGACGATTGCAAGTGTGTGTAAATAATAATGGACGGCATTTTGAACAATTACTGTAATAAACTTTATTTTGAATTAATTGGTTTTGCTACGGCAACAGTGCAATTTCTATGGGTAAGTTCAATTTCGATTTATTTTACTTCTTTAAATATGGAAACTAGTAGGTCGGAAAAGGGGACTCTTCCCCAATATTTAAATTTTAGAATTTGAAGTTAAAATTGGTGCCAATCGTTTTTGGTCATTACATACTATTCCCCATTTTAATATGTACGTGTATTTCAATAACACCCTGTATGTGCTAATGGATCTGAGATAGACTGATGAACACTTTTTATAGTTTTTACCTGTATTTTATCAGAGCCAGGTGCACAATTATTTTTTAACTTTGATATTAGTATGATTATCTCCATATTATTTACTGGTTTTAGAAAAATATTTGACTGGACTTTAATCAATAATTGTGAATTTGTCAGGTAAGGTAACCGGAGGTATTTTATTTACAATTTCAGTTCCGATGTTGGAAAAAAAATTGTTAAATATATTGGCTTTTTCTTTATTATTATTTACTGGCATTTTATTGTTATTAACAATAAATGTGTTTTCAATATTTTTAGATTTTTGGGGACTACCTGAGATATCATTTATAACTTTCCACATTTTTTTGGAGTCACCACCTGCTTCATTTATTTTTTTTTGATAATAATTATTTTTAGTTTTTTTTAGTAAAGCGTTTAGTTTATTCCTGTACGTTCTATATTCCTGCTGAGATTCGACTGAAAAATGTTTATTTAATTTTTTTTTAAGATAATCTCTTTGTTTAATCGACATTATTAATGCAACTGTTATCCAAGGCTTAATTTTTAATGTTTTTCACTTTTTAAAAAATTTTGTAGTTTTTCGTTATCAAGTTTTTGTATGGGTACTGTGGTTTCAGATCTAAGTAATTTTTGATTAGAAAAATGTAAAAAGACAGCTGGAGAAAAATGATCAGTCATGTCTGTATGGAATACTACTGGATCGAATTCAATTTGGTTTTTAATATTGTTTTGTGCTCTTATAAAAATATGATCAATAGTTGATTTAGTGTTATGTGTTACTCTGGTGGGTTTATTAATAAATGAAACGAAACCATTAGAGTTTAATATATTAAGATAATTTTTAGTGGAATTTTCATCTTTCTTCATTAGGTCAATATTTATATCCCCAGCAAATACTTCTAGATTTTGTTTTTGTATAGTTTTTAAATATATGTTTAAATCCTCTAGGAATTGATTTCCATCTGCTGATAGCAGCCTATAGAAGGCTGTTATACCTATTTTATTTATGTTTTTTGGGAAGAATTTATTTGAAAAAGTTAGTCTTAAAAAATTGTTGTCATTTAGTTTTTCATACAATGCTGTTTATCTCTATAATATTATGTCTTTATTGTGTTATACTATTTACTATGTTTTTACTGTTATATTTTCATTTCTAAGCATAAAGTCGCAATAATAATAATTATTTTTTCTTCTCCTTTCATGGATTCTCACTTATTTGGTACATGTAATTATGTTATATAGGTTAATTTAAGTCAAATATTTTATTTTAATAATCAAATGTTATTGATTGGATAACTGTCATTTTCTTTTCATTTCTCTATCTCATTTATTTATTTATTTATTTATTTATTTATTTATTTATTTTTTGTAAGGTGAGCGAGAACAAATCTAAATTTGAGTCATGCTCATAAGCAGGGAGGCTGCATTAACGGACCTTAATCCAATAAGCCCTGGCTCATATGGTTTAACATTAACCCTTTGTAAAATTATTAACAACTTTTTTAAACTAACGATTTTAATGACAATTAACAATAAAAATACCAAATCTAGAAATAAATAAATTTAAGCCGGCTGGCAGTTCGAAATACTTATAACTATAGAAAATATACAAATATAAAGTAAATATTAACTATCGTCTAATGATCTTTGAATAAATCTAACTATACTGCAAGCCAGCTGAATTTAACACAGCATAACAAATTCTTTGATCTCTCTTACCAAAGCAAAGTGCAGACGGTAACCAGGTTTTATATTGTAGGACACTTGTAGCTTGGGAGGTTCTTGGGGGTTCTATTTTTTACCAGGGGATGCGTTTTTATAAGAGGAATGTTCAAAGGGAAGATTTTGACAGTGATTTTTTTAACAGAACTGACAATTCTAATTATTATTTTATTTTCTAATTTATTTATCAAGTCTTTTTAAAGTAAAGCTACTACTTAATAAATATTGTTCACCAGGGCCGTCACCAATCGGAACAATGTTCGAGTGTTTCTCGAACATAAGGGTTAGATGTAAGAGTAGCCACCGGCTAAATCTCGCCTAACGTATTGTACTATTTTTTTTGCTTGTACAAATAAAGACATTTTATTATTATTATTATTATGAATATAAATTAAAGTTGAAATGTAAAATATGAAGATAAAATTTGATTTAAAATAAACGTAGTTAAAGAACTAAACCAAATCAATGTAAAAGATTGTAAATAAGATCAATATTGTTGTGCAGATAGTTACTTTACGTTTTCATGATTTTTCTTCAACTAATAAACCAAATTTTCTTCAAAATTTGATTCCATTTTAACATAAAAAATATTTTTTCAATTTTGGAAATCTTTTTATTTATGAAAGAATTTTTTGGTAGATCTAATTTAATTTTGCTATAATAATCATTCCCAATCCTGTTTCGCAAATTTTTTTTTCTCAATTTAATGATTTTCTTCGCCACGGTATTCTCTAACGTGCTGTAGGTACTTACAAGATGAAAAAGACCGATTCGGAGTGTGTGAAAGTGTAAGTACTCGACGACGCGGCATCGGAGGGTGCAGGTGTGGATGTCGAGCACCTGCTGGCCGGGCTATCCACGCACACACTCACAGACTTACATATACAGGGGGCACAGGTGCCACCCTCATGGTACGCGCGCGCTAAACCATCCTTTCTCAACCGCCCTAACGGCCACCGAAGAAAAGCAGTTCGTGTCGTGGTATATATGTGGTGGTGAAGAAGAAGAAGCGAACGAGGTTATTGTCGCTATCGAGACAGAGCTGTATTTTAATTTTTATAAACCGTTTTAACAAATTTATGAATTTAGATTTATCTCAAATATATAAGTTTTTACAGTTTAATTCAAGTCATATAGATTATCCCGTGGAGTATTGGAAAACTCAAGTCCCTTTTATTTTCGATCGTGAAGATATTAAAAGATGAAATTTAATGGACAAAGTGCAAAGACTCAATTGACACCGACAGATTTTTTTATGTTTAGTCAAAAAGTACAAATTGTAGCAACCACAGCGATAACAACGAAATTGTAGAAGAAAAAAATGTAATAAAAGTGGTTGTAAATAAAATAGATGAAAATAATAATAACATGGAAAAGAAAATGGATGGACATAATAATAATTTGTAATAAATAAAATAAAATATTCATGAATTTAAAAAAAATAATTAACGAAAGTATTATTACGAAAAGAGAAGAATTGAAAGTGTTTAGATATGAAGAAATAAAAAAAAGAGAATAAATGTTAGCCAGAATAACAGAAGTAGAAAATTTACAAGCAAAAAAGTTAAAATATTAATACAAAAATAAGGAAAAAACATGTACATAGAGATGTTAACGAATTTACTTAATTACCGTGTAAATTAAAACATTTAAATTATATAGCGCACTTCACTGAATTAGAATTAACTTAAAATTCTGTTTCTTACATGCCGAAATCCTTACCGTATAGGACGATTCAATCTGTGGTCATTAGTTGCAGTGGCAGTCTGAGTTCCAGTTCAAGTTAGGGCTTTAGCCGATAACCAGATCCATGAAGAACCGATTCAGCGACTCTTAGAGATAGGTCTAGCTGATCAGCTGAAGTCACGTTCAATTGTACCGGAACCGTCAATACAAAATAATACAACCGCCACGCTAGTCTAAATGACGTGCCTATACCCAGTAAAGAAACGTGTTGTACAGCTTTTCTTCCTAGCCGGAGTTTATTTGGTATCAATAAAAGCAAATATTCTGATTTAATGAAATTTATTTTAACATTTAGCAGCTAATACCCAAGTACTTAACCCAGGAGGGTAAGTAAAGCCTGCCCTTCTGGCCGCCAAGGCATTGTTCGATACCATAACGACCACTGGGGTATTTCTTTTCTACCGACGCTGCCCGTGCAAGTGGACTTCACACTATAAGCGCAAAGTGGCGCCCTAGGCAATCTGAAAACTGGGCTAATGCGCCAAAAGACCGCTTGACGAGCGTCACAAGGTAAAAGGAAGATTTAAGAAAAATTAAAAATATAAGAAATTATAATAGAAAAACTCAAAAATATTTCATACATCAAAATATGAATTATAGAAGAAAGCATCAGGAAATAAAACAACAACAAGAAAAGAGAAATAGATAAAAATCGGTTGTGTCGCCCCAAAACTTTCCCGACGAGTATCCACGAATACTTTTTCAGATATTTAATGTTAAAGTTTCAACTTTTGACATTTTTTTATTTTTGATAGGTGACAGGTGACAGTCTGTATAGATTTTTTTGAAAGGCTTTCAAATTACATATTGCAAGTCGAATTCCGTGACATATTGCATCTGTCGTTGTTTGATAGTGACACTTCCGTTTGACACATGTCATACAAAAACTAATGAGTTCTTCCGACGGGTCACCGAAACCCCTGTACCTAATTTCAGCTCAATCGGATTAATACTTTTTCAGATATTTAATGTTAAAGTTTCAAATTTTGACATTTTTTTATTTTTGACAGGTGACAGTAGGAGAAATAATTTTGACTATTTTGAATACAGTTTTTCAAGGGCTTTCAAATGACATATTGCATGTCTAATTCCGTGACATATTGCATCTGTCATTTTTTGATAGTGATACTTCCGTACAAAAACTAATGGGTTCTTCCGACGGGTAACCCAAACTCCTGGAAGAATACAGACAGACAGACAGACAGACAGACAGACAGACAGACAGACAGACAGACAGACAGACAGACAGACAGACAGACAGACAGACAGACAGACAGACAGACAGACAGACAGACAGACAGACAGACAGACAGACAGACAGACAGACAGACAGAGAGGCAGACAGACAGACAGACAGACAGACAGACAGATAGACAGATAGACAGAGAGACAGACAGACAGACTTCCATCTGGAAATGGTCTTAATCGTCTCAGGGGACCCGAAAATGGATTTTTCCGTTTTTATTTTGAAATTTTTTTTTAGCTCGTTCATAATACTTTCCCTTCTAGGAGGTGGGTCGGGAAAGTAAAAAATAATAAAATTGATTACATGAGACTTTGAAAATAGAACAGAAAAAATTACTAAAAGGGAAACGTATCTAATAGTTTTTATGGATTATATTTAAAATATAAAAATCAGAAAACAAAAAAAAAATTTTGTGTCTAAATCTTGATTTCTACATCTAAGTTTCACTTCTATATATAGATGAGGCACACACAGTTTTATTTTCCCGACCCCTCACCAAGGGAAAATATTGTGGAGGAGAAATTTTTTTAGAGATAAAGCCGGAAATATCCATTTTGAGGTCCCCTGAGACGATTAAGACCATTTTGAGATGAATGTCTATCTGTCTGTGTCTGTTTGTCTGTGTGTGTCTGTCTGTTTTATCTAGATACAGGATGATATTGATACAGGGTGGATTGAAATTTTATGAGCACCATTTCAAATATACTAAACGATAAATATTTTTTTGAGTACGTCTCTGGTATTGGTGGTGTGGGTTACAGTTAATGTGAAATCAACTTTTTTGTATTTTTTTTTGTGGGAGTAGTCGTAGGGCATAGACCTTTATAATGAGTTTTTGGAATGTTATATATATTATCAATATTTAAGGTTTTCTAAAATATAAAACATTTGTACTTAAATACTTATATTATAAAATATTCCAACCTAAAAACAACACCCTGTATATCAGATTTTTCTAAAATAGATTCTGTATTTGCAAAGAGCACGAAAAAATGAATTTAGTGATGTAATTTGCATTTTCGGCAAAATGTTTTTTCTTGTAAAATTTTTGAGTTTGAATTCTCAAATTGTGAAAAGCCCAAAACTGAAACAAATTTTTTTTAATGCAATTTAGTTTTAATGAAGACTTGTTAACCTAAATTGGTAAAATTTTATTTTTTTCATTATATCCGATAAATAATCCACAAAAAACATTTAATTAAATTAACGAAAAAATAATAATAAAACCAGCAAAAATAAATAACTTTAATTAATGAAGAATTGCTAACAATCTAAAAAACGCCTAAAAAATATTACACGGGGTGAAAACATATGTCTTTAGTACTTCTGCCCGAAAAATTCACTTTCAGAACAAACATAAGCACTTTTTTTTACGATTTTTTCGATTTTTTTAGATTTATTTACGGTTTTTTTACGCTTTTTTACAGATTTTTACGATTTTTAATGATTTTTTACGCTTTTTAACTGATTTTTACAATTTTTTACGATTTTTTACGATTTCTTACGATTTTTTACGATTTTTTACGATTTTTTACGATTTTTTACGATTTTTTACGATTTTTTACGATTTCTTACGATTTTTTACGATATGACCTGTTTCGATACCTTCAAAAATATTTCAACCCCTTCCAGTTTTACCCCCGAAGATCGGATAAAAAAAAGTTTTATACAAATTGTATTTGAAAAATCTTAAACCATCATGGTTTTACTTTGTTGTTATTAATTTCTATGTGTTTTATAATTTTTGTTGTTTTTCATTAATTAAAGTTATTTATTTTGTGTAAATTTATAATTATTTATTCGTTAATTAAAGATGAATGTTTTTTGTGGATTATTTATCGCAAATAATAAAAAAATACTTAAAATATTAAAATTTTACCAATTTAGGTTAACAAATCTTCATTAAAACTAAATCAATTTAAAAAAAAATAGTTTTAGTTTTTGGGCTCTCACAATTCACACCATTTAAGAATTCAAACTCAAAATTTTACAAGAAAAAACATTTTGCCGAAAATGCAGAGTACATCACTAAATTCATTTTTTTTTGCTCTTTGCAAATACAGAATCTATTTTAGAAAAATCTGATATACAGGGTGTTGTTTTTGGATCGGAATATTTTTTTAATCCGGACCTGAATTTCTTTTATTGTAAATTTATTGATCGATTGGGCACTTTAAACAAAGTATACCCGCCAAATGTCATGAAAATATACAGTGTGGTTAGAAAGTTATGAACCATGCAAGAAATTGGCAAAATAGATAAAACACCCTGTATCTTGTTTATTAAAGTAGTTAGACCCATTAAGTATAGGGTTTTTGAGATCGCCTAGGTGTCCCCTATCTGTAGTTAACGTATGTCACTTTCCCAATGAAACACCCTGTATGAAGTAGAGAGATGAGAAACAAATAAAATAACGATTAGGATTGATCCGGAAAAATATATCGTTAAATTTAGACACAGATTATTTTCTTTCTACATATTATTTAAATCAGAATTTAATATCAATAAATAAACCAATATTCTGACAAATTTTAAGAGATTTCTAATATGGTTATAATTATATTTAATTCCTGCACAGATTTGTTGTAATATCTTTATAAATATTCTGTTCTCATTGATGAGTTTTATATTTTTTGGTTGATCGTTTTACGTGAACAAAGTCATATTTCAGAACTATTATTTTTAACGACTTAATCGTGCCACTTCAGAAATACCACTAATTAATCGATATTTCCACAAGTTTTGTCGAATAACAGAAGGTTGGCGGATAGAACGCCGTCTCTTAACTCCCTTATTCCCAGCAGGAGAATTAAGTACTTATACTTAACCGTTTTTTTTTCTGCAAAATATTATATATCTCAATTTGAAATTTGTTTTGTCAGTTGCACATTTTATTTAGACAACATATGATATTTGGGTAGGATAATGGTTGACGGTATTTTGGAATTTAAAAAAAGAGAAAGCCATCTTCAATCCAATAAAAAACTATTATATTTTCTAAATTCTACAATTCTTAATAAATATTTTTTGTTAAGTTTGCTTTTTTTGTTTGTTTGATATGGTTGTAGCTATTTATATTGCTAAAAAAATGTTGTAAAGTTTGTTTGTTATATGTACAGGTGATTGATTAGTGCGATAAAGTCAACTATCTCCTGGGTCCCGTGAGATATCAAAAAGAAAATTTGGTAGTTTGTAGGCAGCCTTAAGCTTCACATTTTAAAATTAATTGCATAGATACAGGGTGCTTCATAACGCCGTGTTAAATCAAAGTTACGTTTTTTTAAATGGGACACTTCCATTTCAACAATATCAAGTTGTATTGAGTTGTACAGGGTATTTAAAAAGTTATGGACAGTTTTCTATGAAAATCGTAATGTGTTCAATGCCCTGTACAGTTCACATGGATTAAAAGAAAAATTATCTTTTACAGTCATAGGTTTTTGATTATTGTTAAAATTTATAAAAATGATCGTTTTTGTTAATATTCATTAAATTGTTTACAGGGTGGGTTAAAACGCAAATACATTATTTATCCAGTTTCTTTATTTTTATTATAAAAATTATAATATCTCAAAAACTTGAATTTGTGTATAGGGAATACCTGACAAAAATGAAAGTATAATAATAGCACTTTTCTATTATAATGTAAAATACCGGGTGATCCATTTAAAAAAACTGGATAAATAATGTACTTGCGTTTTGACCCACCCTGTAAACAATTTAATGAATATTAACAAAATCGAACATTTTTATAAATTTTAACGGTAATCAAAAATCTATGACTGTAAAAGATAATTTTTCCTTTAATTCATTTGAACTGTACAGGGCGTTGAACACATTACGATTTTGATAGAAAACTGGCCATAAATTTTTAAATACCCTGTACAACTCAATACAACTTGATATTGTTGAAATGGAAAAGTAAAGAGGAATTCAAATTTAAAATAAAATACAGGGTGTTCCATTCAAAAAAAAGTAAATTTGAATTAGCATGAATAAGGCTGCATACAATCTCCCAAATTTTCTTTTTGATATCTCACGGGACTTAGGAGATACTGGACTATATCGCACTAATCAATCACCCTGTAGATGTGCAGGAATCTATTTTTTAATATTTCTTGTTGCAATTTTATAGATTTGTTGTCAGCAGGAAAAAATTAGTTTTATAAAAATAATCAGTTATATTAAAACTATATTTTACTCACTGACATGTTGATACACCCCACTATTATTGTGTAGATTTTTAGTTACCAGCAAAATTAACTTACATATGTTTTTTCAGACAGCTGAATAATTTAATTTTTTAGCAATTTCTGAAAAAGAGAAATTTGTATACGAATCTGTACAATTTAATTGTGTCTTTTTTGTATTTTTTGGACAAACTATAAATTTTTTACATTGGAAATTTATTAATAATTATTATATAAAAATAAAAGTATTTTCTGGAGTAATTTTTTCCTATTTCTACAATTTTTTTTATATTTTATACATACATTTTTTCCTATTTTTACAAATATTTTTATATTCTTTTATATGTTTGTTTCCTGTTTCTTCCCCTTTTTTTACTGGTTTTTTTTATTTTTCTAGATTTTTCCTGTATTTGCCTATATTTCCCTATTTTTCCCCACTTTTTTCTCCATTTCCCATTTTTCTGGCTTTCCCTGGATTTTTTCTATCTTCTCCTGTTTTTCTCCTGTTTTTTTACCATTTTTTCATGTTTTTTGAATTCTTTTTGATGTTTTCTATTTTTGACTAAATTTTTCTATTTTTCCTCATTTTTAATATTTTTGTCATATTTCCATATTTTCCTATTTTTCCAAATTTTTTCCTATTTTTCTTCCTATTTTTTCCCTTTTTTTACCTATCCAAAAATCGTCCAACGGGCTTAGAGAACTTTTCACTTCAAAAACAAAATTACAATAAAGAAACGTAAAAACTTGTTTTAAAAAAAATTTTAAAAAAGTTGACAGGGTTCGAAATGGAACCCACGTTTTGACATTTTAATATCAGCCCCTTAGCCTACTTGGCTATAGTAGGTACCTATAATAAAATCGTAGTTTGTACAACAAGTGCGCAAAGCGTCACTTTTCCCACGAGCTCAGAAGTTTGTGGCACGAGTGCCGCAAATCTGGCGAGTGGGAAAAGTGCTTTGCGTAAAGTGTACACAATATTTTTTCTACAAACACATTTATTAACTAATAGTGACTTGTCAAAAAAAAGTTGACAGGTCATAGTTGTGTTTGACATTTCCGTGTGGAAAAGTGCCATAGCGTGTACTTTTCGCACTCTAAAATAATACTTTTCCAACGGATATCAAAGATATTAAGAAAAGGCCAGCTTTGCGTATAAACATTTGTGTAGAAAAGCGTGTTTTGCATAGTGGTTGTAGAAAAAATAGTATAATGTTTGTAATACACAATGAATGTTATATTATAATTTATTTAGAATTCGTTTGTAACACATATTGCATAATAATTTTAGCTTTCTACACTGCTCGTATATAAAATTTAACTATGCAAAATCTCACTCTCCTCCGTTCGCGTCCGAAGTTTTGTCTTTACGTATTAATATACAGATAATTTATGTTTGCTTGGTGGTTGGTGGTTTATATTTAATTATAAAGGGTGAGTTAAGGTTTTGAAAAATATGTTAGTTGTATTATTTCTCTCATTTAGGACTGTCAAATTTTTAATTTTCTTTATTGAAATTTTCTTGCAATAAATAAATCATTCCAATAATTTTAACATTTATTATATTATGTTTAAAGAAAATCATGTAATAAATATAAAGCATCAGATTTAAGTTTCGATATTTTATTAGGTGTTTCTAATACACATTTAAATGCTGGATAAAATAATTTGGAGAAAGTAAATTATATAACTAGGGTGAGAAAATCTTTTCATCTACTTTCTCAGGGGTGTCATTTGCTTTCTCTTAGATTTACTATCGCGTGACTATTAAAAATTCATTTTTTTTTAAATATTCTATTATAATAAAAATATATACTAAGTATAAGAATAATCAAATCAGACACCGATAATTCTTCATTTTTCATAGAAGAATTATAAAAATAAATGAGTCTTTCCTTCTATTGTAACAGAATGTGAAGGACCTTGCTTCTACCCATGAAATTCCCTTTCTTCTGAATAATAGAATTTGATGTATCATTCCTAGACGAAATTTTACTAATAACAATAATACGCAACATATGCTAGACGAATTGCCATTCATCTCCCTAACCCAATTTTGCTTTACAATCCGTTAGCTTTCTATTAACCCATTTAGAGATTAACCAAAATTTAGTATGGGAGCAATCATATATTTATATATTAATACGCAAAGAGAAAACGGAGGAGTATGAAATTTTGTATGGTTAAAGTTTATATACAGGAGAAGTGTAGATAGCTAAAATTAATATATAAGATGTGCATTTTTTTTTTAAATAAGTTTTTAGTTTTCTTTATTGTAATTTTATTTTTGAAGTGAAAACTCTAAACGCGTTGAACGATTTTTGGATATGTAAATAATAGAAAAAAATTAGCAAAATACTCAACAATAGAAAAAATGGGAAAAACCGAAAAAAGTAGTTAAAAATATGAAAAAAAAAAACAATGAAAAGTAGGGAAAACTTAGGAAAATTAGTCGCTAAAAACACAATAAATCGAAAACATCGTAAAAAAAATCGTTAAAAAGGGCAAAAAATCGCAATAAAAATCTAAAAAAAAATCAATAAATCGCAGAAAATAGGGAAAAACTAAAAAAAATAGAAAAAAATCAGTAAAACTGGAAAAAAAATTTGAACGATGAGAAAGAAACATGAAAGAAATTGGAAAATAACGATTAAAAATGAAAACATTGGAAAGGGTTGAAAGAATTAGAAAATATTGGAAAAAAAGAACAAAATTGTAAAATACGAGAATTTTAAAAAACCGAAAAAATTCTAAAAAAACAAAAACAACGCAAAAACGCTAAAAATCGCCAAAAAAACGTAAAAAAGTGGCTAAAAAAGCAATAAATCGAAAATTATCGCTAATAATTGAAAAAAATAGAAAAAAAACCGCAAAAATGGGGTAAAAATAAAAAAAGAAAACATTTGAAACATGTGAAATAAATCGCTAATAATTACAAAAAATAACAAAAACCGAGGAAAATGGCAAAAAATGATAAAAAAAACGGGGAAAAAAATTTTCGCAGAACGATCGAAAAAAAAAAACAACCAAAAAACCGTAAAAAATTGTAACTAACCTGGAAAAGAAAAGAAAGAAATAGAAAACAAAAAACAAAATGACAAAAAAAAACAGGAAAGATAAAGAAATGGAAAATATTGCAAAAAGAATCGTCAAAAAGAACAACAAGACACAAAAAAATTAAAAAAAATCAAGAAAACGCATAAAATACCAAAAAAAAATTGAAAAAATGGGGGAAAAAAAACGAAAATACGAAAAAACAACCAAAAAATCAAAAACAATTGTAACCATCTAAAATTTTTTTCAAAGAAAGTAAAAAAATTAGAAAGAATTGAAATAAATTGAAAAAAACCAGAGGAATAAGAATAAATTCTAAAAAAAATCAGAAAACAAAAGAAATAGAAAAAAAAACAGAATGAGAAAGAATGGGGAAAAATTAAAAAAGAAATTGAAGAAAAATCACAAAAATTTGAAAATGAGAAAAAAAATTGGAATATTTCGAAAAATTAATAAAAACAGGAAAAATTTGAAAAATCGGAAAATTTTAAAAAAAATGAAAAAAAAACAAAATTGTAAAATACGAGAAAACCAAAAAAAATTGTAAAAAACCAAAATAAAACAAAAAAAAAACAAAAAAATCGCAAAAAAAAACAAAAAAAAGTGGCTAAAGAATGGCAAGAAATCGAAAAATATCGAAAATAATTGAAAAAATAGTAAAAAATTGCAAAAGACTGCAAAAACACGGTAAAAATAAAAAAATGATAGCATTTGAAAGATGTGAAATAAATCGCAAATAATTACAAAAAAGTCTCAAGTAAGAACGGTAAAATAGCGTAAAAATCGCAAAAAATCTAAACAAAATCCCAAAGAAATAAAAAAAAACCGCAGAAAAAAGTAAAAAATCATCAAAAAGTCGGAAAAAAAATCATAAAAAAGCAAATGCAAATATTCGCAAAAAATTGAAAAAAACTGCAAAAGAAAATCGCAAAAATAAACGCAAAAAATGGTAAAAAAGAAACAGAAAAAAAAACAAAATGAGAAAAATATGGTGGAAAGATTGAAATTAATAGAAAAAAATCAGAAGAAAATACAAAAAATAGGGAAATATAAGTAAAAATTAGGAAAAATGGAGAAAAAAAAACTTGAAAAAATAGGAAATAGCGGAAAAAGTAGAGAAAAATAGAAAAATATGGAAATATGTGAAAAAACAATAAAAAATAGTAAACAATAGAAAAAATGAATAGGAAAAATCTGAAAAAATAATAAAAAATATGAAAAATAGATTCGTAAACTTTAAAATTTAATGAATTACTATCGAATTTTAAGCACTGGGCGACCACTAGTTCTATATAAATCAACAAGTATTAATTTAGTTACGTTTGAAATATATGAAATTAATACATTTTTATCTCTTTTAAATTTAAAATTTAAAAGATACCAATAGTCGATCATTACAGTAACCCACACCTCACGTTGCAGGAATACAAATCAATTTCGAAAATTGTTGGGAATTTTCCCATTTAAAAATATCATCTTTGTCAATAATTGCAATTTTTCAAAAAAATTTTTACTGACTTAAAAAAAATTAATAAACTAAAAAGATCAATATGCGATTAGAACAGCAACCCATGTTATCCTTATTAAATTTAAAAACTTACAATTATACATTGACAACCGAGCTTAGCATTGCCAAATATTCACTTAAAATAGTTTCCAATATTGCCAAATCTATATTTGAAATTCCCCTGGATTTAGTGACTTTTAGTAAGTAAATAATAAAAACTCTAAATCATGTAAAACAATATATATTTTAACTTGAACAAAAAGTAGGGTGGCAACTAGTTTCGGCTACTAGCCATCTTCATGTATACAAATAATTACAAATCGAATAATACAAACTCTAGAGAATTTTTATTCGTACAACTTACCATATACTAACTTTGTTAACAAATCTTAAATTAAATGAAATTTATAAAAGAACGCCATGGTCCAAAAAAGCATTGTTAAAATATATAGGGACAAGGGGGGTACATGAAAGGTAAAAAAAAGGGGTTTTTAATTTTGAACAAAAAAGGGTGTGTACATAGTGATTAGAGGAGAAGAGGAAGGCTTCAGTAAGTCCATTGAGGCGGATTTATAAGAAAACCATAATAAGGCAAACCGTACGTCACATATGGGCTCGTCAGTTTTGGCTACTAGCCATCTTCATGCCTACAAATAATTAGTAAGATTTTTCTACCAATATCATTGAACTTTGATTTTAATTTAATCAAAAAACGCGTACACGCTGGTTAAAATTTGAAAAAATTTGCGTTAAAGTGATACTTGTTTTTCTATAATTTCATTGTATCGTAAAATAATTAAAAGAATTATAACCTATATTGTTTTTTATTATCCTGTTATGTTAAATTTGTTACTGCTTATCCTTAATTAATTAATTAATCATGATGATTGTTAATTTAGATACATTTAAAATGTTTCTGTAATTATTTCTTTGCGTATTACTGAGAAATTAATAGATTTTTAATTTCCATTTCGGTTTTTCTCCTACTCTCTAAAAAAAAATAAGTGGGTGGCGCCCCTATATAAATTAAAAATAAATCTCATTAATAATTAATGATTAGTATTACTCAGGACTTATAATGTAGGCAAAATACTCTCAAAAATTTAAGCTTAAACATTTATACTTAAGTTTAAACATTTATACTTAACAAATTACAAGTATACAGAGAACTTGACAAGTTAAAAAAAGCTGTATTAAAATTGATTTATTATTTTTCTAAATTTTGATACCACTTAACGTATCAGTTCTAAATTAGAACAAAAAATGGTTCTACTGAAACTTTTGTTAAATTAAAGTTTTCAGGTTCCCCAAGAAAATTCAAACAATTTTCAGAGTAAGGTCTGTTTGTATGTAATTTTCCATGCACGGTCTGACCAATCAAGCTGAAATTTGGTTGCTGTATACATTGAATGCGACCATTAGTTTTTGGTTCAGATTGGGGCAGTAGTAAGTCCTCAAGTCCAACATTGATTGAATAAACATGTAACATTTTTGCCTTTTTTCAAATTTTAAAGGCAAAAAATACACTTTAGTGGAAAATGTTGTAGACATTTAGACTTTTCGTGCAAAATGTTCTAGTACAAAGTAGTAGAGCATAAAATTCTCTACAACTTTTATATCAAACTTTTTCCCTAATTACTAATAGTTTTCTCCCATGATTTTAGGATATCCTAATTGTAGCAGTGTGCTATATAATGTATTCGCCTTTTTGGTTTTTTTTTTCACCTTTTTTTCTTTTTCTATCCTTTTTACCCTTCTTGTGCCCTTTTCCTTGTTTTTTTTTTAATTTTTTTGGTCTTTTTTGGACATTTTTGAGCTTTTTGCCTTTATTTGTCTCTATTTTGTCTTTTTTATTTTGTTTCCTTTTTTTGGCATTTTTACATCTTTTTTTTGCTTTTTTAAACATTTTTTAATAGTTTTTAAATTATTTGAGCCTTTTGACCTTTTTTGGCTTTTTTGCATTTTTCGTTTTAGTTTATCTTATTTGGCTTTTTTTGGAGTTTTCGTTGATTTTTGTTTTACCCTCTTTTCCTTTTTTTTGCCTTTATTAAGCATCTTTTCCTTTTTTGCTTTATTTTACGTTTTTTCCTTTTGTTAGGTACCTTTTTTGCTTTTTTTTTTGTCTTTTCTGCATCGTCTCCAGTTTTTCCAATTTTTACAAATTGTATTAAGATTCTTATTGAATTTTTGATTTTTGCCTATTTTTCCTCTTTTACTTTCCCGACCCACCTCCTAGAAGAGAAAATATTGTGAACGAGCTAAAAAAAAATTTCGAGATAAAGATGAAGACATCTATTTTGAGGTCAACTGGGATGATTAGGACCATTTCCAAATGGAAGTCTGTCTGTCTGTCTGCCTGTCTGTGTGTATTCTTCCACGATAGAGGCCACACATTTAATCCGATTGAGCTGAAATTTGCTGGGTTTGGGATACCCGTCGGAAGAACCCATTAAAGGAAGTGTCACTATGAAAAAATGACATAAGGAGTATGTCACGGAATTTGACTTGCAATATGCCATTTGAAAGCCCTTGAAAAACTCTATTCAGAACAGTCAAACTTATTTCTCCAACTGTCACCTGTCAAAAATAAAAAATGTCAAAATTTGAAACTTTTAACATTAAAAATCTGAAAAAGTATTAGTGGATTTTTTTCAATCTTTAACAATTTTTTTACAATCTTTTCCAATTTTGTTCATTTTTTTTCAATTTGTTTTTGAGATTTTTTGAGTTTTTTTTGAGATTTTACAGGTTATTTGAGATTTTACAGGTTTTTTGAGATTTTACAGGTTTTTTGAGATTTTACAGGTTTTTTGAGATTGTTTGAGATTCTTTCGGACTTTTTAGATTTTTCAAGAATTTATAGATTTTTTGAGGTGTTTTAAGATTTTTTGATATTTATTTGAGATTTCTTGACTTTTTTTCAGATTTTTTAATATTTTTTGAAATTCTTTTGAAATTCATTCGAGTTTTTTGAGACTCTTTGAATAATTTGAGATTCTATGAGAATTTTATGAGATTTTTGAAATTCTTTGAAATTTTCAAATTTTTTGAGGTTTTTTAAGATTTAATTCTTGAATTTTTTTTAAGGTTTTCTGAGTTTTTGAGATTTTTTGACTTCTTTGAATTTTTTGATCAAATTTTTGAGTTTTTCAGACATTTACTATTTTGAATTTCTTGAGATTTGACGTTTTAAATTTTTTGAGATTCTTTGATTTTAGATTTTTTAAGAATTTTTAGAGATTTTTGAGATGTTTTTGAAGCATCTAAAAATTTTTTGAGATTTTTTTGAAAATTTTTGAGATTGTTTTGATTTTTGAGATTTTTATGGTTTTGAGGAATTTTATCTTTTTTGAGAATTTTAAGTTTTGAGATTTCGTGAAATTTTTTGATATTTTAGATTTTTTGACATTTGAGATTTTTTGAGTTTTTACTTTCCCGAGCCACCTCTGAGAAGGGAAAGTATTGTAAACGAGCTAAAAAAAAAATTGGAAAATATCCATTTTGAGGTCCCCTCAGATGATTAAGACGTGTCACTATCAAAAAATGACAGATACAATATGTCACGAAATTTGACATACAATATGTCATTTGAAAGCCCTTGAAAAACTATATTTAGAATAGTCAAAATTATGTCTCCAACTGTCACCTGTCAAAAATTAAAAAATGTCAAAATTTGAAACTTTAACATTAAATATCTGAAAAAGTATTCATGGATACTTGTCGGGAAATTTTTGGGGTGACACAACCGATTTTTTATTATAGATTTAATTTTTGCTGAACTTTAGCAATTCTCTATCATTGTTAACAATTGTTTGGAAATAATTCATTATCTTGTTAGTATTTATAATAACTTGTTACCATTTTTTAGTAACTTTTGCAGTTTTTTACTTTAATTAATTTTTGCAATATTTACCCATTTTTTTCAGCAATTTACTTCATTTTCACAGCATTTTACTTTCCCATTGGGGAATTTTCTATTTTGTAATTAAAATAATCCTATTCTTCACGGAATAGCCGGGAAATGTCTGGGGTGACACAACCGATTTTTTTAATTAGTATATTACTATATGTAAAGAAAAATTTCTTTTTGCCCTTAATCCCTTTACTATTAGCGAATAATATTTTCACCCCAAGTACCATAATGAGTATCCAGGTTCGTTTATAAACAATAGCGAAAAGGATCCTCATAGACCGCATCGTGGTGCCGATGGAGTCGATGGAATCTTCGACGCGTAAAATTGCGAGTGCGAGTGTGTGCTGGACTCGTGCCATCTGGTTGGCGTGCGTGTGTCTGTCTCTTCTTCTCTCCAGTCTGTTCTGTTGTTGTTGCGGGGTGTTACGCATCGAATGATTCGTTCTAACCAAAAAAGAACCCGCTGTGTGTTAAGTCGAATTATTTTTTGATTTTTGTATGCGATGGGGAAAGTTGCTGAAATTTTATTAATTTGGCTTTCACTTTAAGGATCAGGGAGAGTGAGGCAATTGTCAATTAATAATCTACTAATAGGGATAAAATGTTATTTTCTACCCCTATATTATAATTTTATATATAAATTTAGTTACCTGTTTTATAAGTAAACCAAATAATTATATATTTTAAAATTACGTTTACAAATACATACAGGGTTAAAAATTATTTCTAATAAAAAAAAATAGTACAGATGAAGTATTAGTAATGATAAATAAATGTATATGTTTGATTTAGATATACTGAATATGTCATATTTTAAAGATTCGCTTTTCTTCTCTAACTATATTTTATCAAAAAATGGAATAACTATACTTTGTTTTCTGGCTTTTCATTTACTATAAATGATACCTTTGTGGCAATAATAATGCAGATAAATCTGATGAAGATGATGGAGACAGAAGAATTAAGAGAAAAAACATATTGATGTGAATATTAAATTTAATAATAATCATCGCTATTATTATTTCTGTTAATTCTTCTGTCTTCATCATATTTATCAGATGTAGTTTCATCCTTATACGATCTGTTATCATCTTCATCCAATTTGTTATCATCATCATCTTCATCTGATTTCTTATCGTCATCATCTGATTTCTTATCATTCTCATCTTTATCTGATTTCTAATAACGAAGGTACAGAACCAACTTTCGTGACTAGAGATCGCATGGAAGTTCTTGATACAACGATAAGTACTCAGTTTTCAGTACCAAGTTCATTAACTCTACCAAATCTTTATGCTCGGATCATCGACATATTAGATTTGAGATGAGAGTAGGGCATATGCCTATAGTGCAATTCAGAGATCCAAAGTGTACAGACTGAAGCGGATATAGGAAATCCCTTCCAAAGTATTTGGAGAACGGCATTGTAGAATCAGGCTGAGATAGAGGCAGCCAGCAAGCAATTAAAGAAAGCCGCTCTCACAGCCTGCCAAGACAACTGCCCACTTAAAAAGATGAATCATGGAGGTTCTCCTTGGTAGAGTAGAATTTTACACAAAAAAAACGAAGTTCGACGTCTCTTCAATCGAGCTAAGGAAACAGGATGCTGCGACACATACAGATCGGCTATAACAGGATACAGGAAAGATATTCGGAAAGACAAGAGGGAGTCTTCTAGGAGGTTCTGCCAGAATATAATGAAACTATTTTGGACGAGCTTGGTGTGGAAATACAGATACGGCAAATAGGGAAGGTCAACAATTTCCGGCCTAGACCGATCAACCTTACCTTGTTCGTTCTAAAAATGCTAGAGACACGACAACAGCATGGAAATCACTCCCCCCCCCCCCAACCCCAGACAATACGCCTACAATGTTGGAAAATCCACAGATTTGGCTTTAAATAACCTCATGGGAAAGATAGGCCACTCTCTACAGCATGAATAAATAGCGCTGACAGCTTTCCTCGGCATTAAAAGGGCGTCCAACAACGCCTTGTCTCAATCTCTTTACGCTGCACTACTACGGAGGGGAATAAGGAGACTAATCTGCAACTTTATCAAAAGCATGCTTGAAAATCGTTTTGTGACATCATCATTGCAAGAGGAGACTCTTAGATTTAGGGCTGCTAAGGGGTGTCCACTTCTTTGACCACTCTTGGTGACCTACTTCTACAGTGCTATACCGATGACCTTTTAATAATGGTTAGAGGTTTGTTTGAAGAGATTATATTCTTCAGAAAGACCTTAAAATCGTATACAGTTGGTATGAGGAGAAGCAGATGTCTGTGAACCCCCACAAAACTGTGGTAATTCCTTTTACAAAAAGTAAGACACTTGATAGGCTACGTCATCCAATTTCGGAAGGCGTAACCATTTCGTCTGCGGAGGAGGTCAAATATCTGGGGATTATCCTAGATAGAAAACTTACCCGGAACTCCTACCTGGAAAGAACAATCAGACAGGGCATTCTTCTTTAATATTATAAGTTTGTGCGGCAAATCGTGGGGAATTAACCCTCAGCAGATTCACTGGATTTATCAAATAGTGATAAAACCAATATGGCGCAGTTGCCTGTTGGACAAAGAGGCTCGTCTATTTGACCGGTTAAGGTGTCTGGACTTCAGAGACTAGCTTGTGTGGCCACAACAGGCGCCATGTTAATTACCCCGCGACAGCTGTAATGAAAAGAATACTGGGTCTTACTCCTCTCCATATTCTATTGGAGCGGGAGGCCAAAATGACCCCCTATATAGTAGTGTCGGTGGCTAGTCAAATCGAAGGGCAGAGTCTATGAGACCACTCTAGACTGCTGCGAGTGATGAGTACTCACCACATTCTCGGAATGTTTTCAGATGTAGTCTACTCCGGAATTCAAATACTTCAGTCTTTTAACGTCCTACTTCCAAAAAGAGACGAATGGAAAGGAGAGATCCTCTTTTCAGGGACGGCTTATGTACTTTACACAGATGGTTCAAAGTCCCCAAGTGGTGCGGAAGTGTACAGCAGAAAACCGAGAGTTGACAACCATCCTCTTGCTAACAAAAGTATTTACATTTTGTCTCTGACCTCCAACCGGCTATGCTTGAAGCTGGTGTGGAACTGCATCGAATCCATTGCTACCATTAACAAAATAACTATAATCTGGGTACTGGGCCACGAAAAAGTTCATTGAACCGGAACCATTCTTGGGCATAGCCAAAAGTAGTGCAAAAGATTCTGTAAATGGGCTGAAAAGAAAACTCTCCAGCACTGAGATATATTCATATCGCAGATCCTAGAATGGAGTAATTAGATTTCTTAATGTTGTAATTGAAACTGAATGCATTAGAATTTAAATCTTTTTACTGTCTTGTACACGGTGGCCACTTTTTTAATGGGATTGTATTGTTAATTTCCAAATAATACCAGTTAGAAGGTCGATTAAATAGAGGCAAATTTGCTTGTCTGAAGGCATCATCAAGCGGTGAAAACTAATCGAAAATATCAGGACCGGTTCTTGAGATGAAAAAACGAAATTCGGTCATTAGGGATATTTGGTTATCCTTGATTTATTTTCAGATTTTCAGCACTGATATTTTGGATTAGTTTCCACCGCTAGATGATTATTCCAGATACGCAACTTTTTCTCCATTTAACCAATTTCTAACTGGCATGGATTGGAAGTTACTAATACAATCCCATTAAAAAAGTGGCCACTCTGTATATAAAATAAACTATATGAAAATTTCCATTTTGAATTTGAATTATAATTTTCAAAAAAAATATTTCTTTTGTTAAGATATTGTATTTTAAGATAATCGAAAATTTATTGTATCCAGTGTTGCCGGAGTGGTACTCTTGATTGTCAAAAAGTTCGGTAGTACTCCTTTGATAAATCTTTGATAAATGTGGTACCTAAACTAGTTTCTGGTCTGAGTTCAATGGAAAATATCAACCTTTTTATCGATTTTTTCAAACAAGAAATTCAAATGTCCATCGCAGGTGACTATGAAAAGAGAGAAGCATGCTTTTAAAAATTTCTACGAGAAGTTTGATTCTAGGTTTAGAAAGTTCTCTGCCTTTCTCAAGTTATTTGACAGTGCTTATATTCGGCGCATTTAGCCAAAGAACTGAAAGTCATTATATTTGGGACTCGACTACTTTTTTCTAATTGGCTAGCGGATGAAAGTTCTCACTCAGCAACCAATCATTCTTCTGCACTTTGGGCACATAGAAAATATATATCGAATTAATGTGTTTTTTCTGCCATATAGGATGGAAAATTAAAAAGTGGTACGCTGAGGTAAAATTTAGTATATTTTCATCGAGTTTGTGGTACTGAAATGATTTCTCACCTGGCAACACTGTGTACCATGCTAAGGACGCAAATTGTAAATTTAATCTGAGAAAATATAAAGCAAAAATTAAGTTAGGTTTAGGTTTTTTCTTTTGAAAAAAGTAAAATTGGTTTTAAAGTAATAAATTAACGTTATTTAGTTTGATTTTTCCTTATTTTCCTGATAAAAATACTCTAACTCTAAAGTATGGATTTGACATAAAATTTTAAGGGTGGTATATTAAAAGATTTTCATTTATTAGAAACTTACTATTTCACTTTTCGTTACTTAGCACATTATATACTGTTATAATTCGCTTGTCTTAAACTTTTTTCATCATTAATTCATCATCATTTACAGTTATTTCTTTCATTTCAATTCAGAATAAAGTCAAAAGTCATCACGGTTCAAGTAACTCTGAAATTCAACAGTTTATCATGAAACAATTAAAAGATTCTAAGGACACGGATGAAAACACTACATGTCGGTTAAAAAGGCACACGAGGCGGAGTGGTAGATGCAGCACGTGTTCGGCTCGCGCTCCCTTTATAAGCCTCGGTTGCCATATGACGAACGCACTCACTCACTTTTTACAATGATGCCGAAAATTGCCCTCTATTCGAATATTTTGGGTTCTGGTAGAATGGTTCTTTTAGGGTACAAAAGGTTATTACACAGTAATTACGTCTATATATTTTTTGAAAATGCCATTTATTACTGATCCGGAAAATTCCCTGTAGGTACACTATTTTCTAATAGTTTTTTTTTCATTTTTGGAGTTCAAATCTGTAAACATTTTTATAGAAATAAAATACAATTACATTACAAAATAAAGAAAATCTTGTTTTTTTTGTATCAGTCTAGTTGCTCTCCAATTTTTACTTTCCCGGACCCATCAAAGGGAAAGTATAGTGAACGGGCCAAATAAATTTTTTGAGATATCAATGGAAATATCCATTTTGAGGTCCCCCGAGAAGATTGAAACCACTTCCAGAGTATGGTCTGTCTGTGTGTAATTTTCCACGATAACTGCCAAACTGTTTGACAAATCAAGCTGAAATTTGGTATGAAGGGCCGGTGTGTGCCTCGAATGCCACCATTAGATTTTGGTATAAATTAGTATAGCAAAAGGTCCTCAAGACCGACATTAATTGATTGAATACAGATGTAAGATTTTTTGCCATTTTTTAAATTTTAAACAATACACTTGAGTGCAAAATGTTGTAGTGCAAAGTGTTAGAACATAAAATTTCCAACAATTTTTATATTACACTTTTTCCGGAATTTCCAAAGGTTGCGCCATGAGAGGTCGCGCAAAAAACGTTCATGTAGGTTTTCCGTAATTTTTTAAAATTTTGAGGGCAAAAAATGCTTTTTGGTGCAAAATTTTCTTATGTAAAGTTGTAGAGAACCAAATTTCCTTTATTTTTTATTTTTAACATTTTTTAAAAGTCCACATTGTTTCGCCGCTAGAGGGCGAAAAATATACACATTTAGGCTTTTTGTCTTTTTTTACTTTCCCGACCCACCTCCGAGAAGGGAAAGTATTGTGAACGAGCTAAAAAAAAATTTCGAGATAAAGATGGAAATATCCATTTTGAGGTCACCTGAGATAATTAAGACCGTTTCCAGATGGAGGTCTATCTGTCTGTCTGTCTGTCTGAGTTTATTCTTCCACGATAGAGGCCACACGTTTAATCCGAGTAAGCTGAAATTTGGTATATGGGTTTGGGTTACCCGTCGAAAGAACTCATTAGTTTTTGTACTACATCTGTCAAACGGACGTGTCAGTATCAGAAAATTACAGATGCAATATGTCACAGAATTTGACTTGCAATATGTCATTTGAAAGCCCTTGAAAAACTCTATTCAGAACAGTCAAAATTATTTCTCCAACTGTCACTTGACAAAAATAAAAAAATGTCAAAATTTGAAACTTTAAGATTAAATATTTGAAAAATTATTCGTGGATACTCGTCGCGAAAGTTTTGGGGCGACACAACCGATTTTTTTGTTTTTGTTTTGACCCTTTTTCCTTTTTTTTTTACTTTTTTGGGGCCTTTTTTAAAACTTTTTTTTGACTGACTTTTTTTAAACTTTTTTTATCCTTTTTGCCTTTTTTTGTTGCTTTTTTACACTTTTTTTGCCCTTTTTTTTCTTTTTTAATACTTTTTTGCCTTTTTTACCATTTTGGTTTTTTTGCCTCTCTTTAAGTTGGCTTTATTTTAAGGTTTTTTTTTTACCTTTTTTTTGGCCTTTTTACGCCTTTTCGCCCTGTTTTAAATTATTTTTTTACTTTTTTGCCTTTTTGTCGCTTTTTCACCTTTTTTTGTTGCTTTTTTTACCTTTTTTTGTTGCTTTTTTACCCCTTTTCTGCGTTTTATTGAATTTTTTTGCCATTTTTGTTTTTATTTTGCTTTTTTTTACTATTTTGGCGTTTTTTTGACCTTTTACCCCTATTTTGACTTTTTTGGGCATTTTTGATTTTGTTTTTAGCCTTTTTTCGTTTTTTTGACCTTTTTGGCCTTTTTAAAACTTTTTTTGAACTTTTTGCATTTTTGCTGCTTTTTTCTCTTTTTTGTTGCTTTTTTACCCCTTTTTTGCCTTTTTTGTCTTTTTTTGCATTTATTTTCATACTATATTGCTTCTTTTTTCACGTATTTTGGTTTTTCCCCTTATTTGGCATATTTTTTTGACTTTTTTAAAAGTTTTTTTTGTTTTTTTTTGTCTTTATTTTTCCTCTATTCTGTTCTTTTTTTAACTTTTTTGTATGTTTTTTTTCTTTTTTGGCGTATTTTTTTTCCATTTACTTTATCTTATTTGGCCTTTTTTTGGACTTTTTGTTGATTTTTTTCCCTTTTCCCTTTTTTGCCATTTTTGCCCTTATTTTTCCTCAATTTTTTGCGTTTAGTTGCTTCTATTCTCCCTTTTTGTATTGTTGTTCTTTTACCTCTTTTGTTGCTACTTTTATCCCTTTTTGTCACTTTTTTCCTTTTTTAAAACTTGTCTTATTTGACATTTTTTTTTTGATTTTTGTTAATTTTTTCTTCTTTTTCCTTTTTTTTTGTCCAGTTTTTTTTTGCATTTTTTTGCCTTTTTTCCTTTTTTATTAGATTACAGCTTTGAGAAAAAAAAATTTCTTAACAAAAATGGCCAAATGAAATGGCTGGAAATTATTTTTAATTACGTAGGGTGGCCGCTAGAGGCGCAAGGAACACTCGAAACCATAATACTGCGATTATCTAAAAAAATACATAATAAAGATTTTCTAAAAATACACTTTTTGAAATCTTAATGAAATATGAAAAAAAATGGTTTTGGACTTTTAACCCTACTGTTCGAATACGGGGTGGGGGAAGATTCAAAGTTGTTATAAAAAAATGCCATATAACTTTTTTGCTTTTTAAATGATTTCAATAATATTGGCACCATTTAAAAGAGTTTTTCCTGTTTAATAAGATGCATAACAAAAATGTCAAAAGTAAACAATTTTGTCGCCGCTAGGGAGCGCCATGTTGAAACGTCGACAATTTTCCCCCTTTTTTCGGAAATTTCAAATGTAATGATGCATTGTTTTTTATTCAGAAGAAAAAAGGAGAAAAAATAAGGGATAGCTAGTGAAAACCGCAAATCTAAATATTAATCATATCCAGTTTTTTGTATTTTACCCAAAAACGATTCGTTTTACTAAACCCCTTTAATGCTGTTTCTATTCTATATTTTCAATGTTTTTCTTTATTTTTCTCTGAAACGATCCACTCCTTTTGATTTTCTTGCCACGCGATTTGTTTTCTTAAAACTGTCAAGCCAAGTTATTTTATAAAAGCTATATAACAGCTTCCACTGTAATAATTATATAATTATTTTATAGCCGTGTGTGACTTCAATTTTCAATGGCAATAAAATTGCGGCATCTGTTGCTTTAATACAATTATTTTATAAGCTGCTAAAAGTGTTTATAATAATAGTTTTATAATGTATTTATACGTGATTTATTAATCCTACCAAACTCTCTTAAAAAAGCGTTATAAAACAACTCAATTTTATAAACAATAAATATTTTACAAAACTCTTACATAACATGCATAAAATTGCTTTATAAATATTATATAATTCTGTTGGCAAAATTTTTTCGTGATACATTTATAAAACAATTTTGTTACGAAAACCTAAAGTTGCTCTTATGGAACCTTTATATAATTAGTTGCATTCTTGAAAGCAACAATAAATCAACATTAAAATAAAATTGTTACATAAGCAAAAAATTATAAAACAACTTCGGTAGTTGGGATAATAATATATTATATATTTCTGGTGGTGTATTTGGAATCTGAATCACAAATCATAATAAATAAATAACTAACAATGTTTTTAGTCGAAACTGACAAGTCTAAGTATTTAACGATTAACGTCAAACTATAATGGAAAAAGGCAACTAGATATAAATTGTTTTTAAATTTGACGGTATTTTTACGGTTCTATTTTACTTTTTAATTAAACAAAAGTAAAAAAGATGCATTCTAATTATAAAAATCATTCCTGTCTTTGTTTAATAATAATTTAAATTCATCAAAACATCGGGAAATTATTGAAAATATAAATTTAACTTACGTCACTAGAGAAGAAAGTTAACGCTATGAGAATTTCTCTCACTTGTGACGGAAATCAAGTTTTCGCTGAAGGTACTCTATTACAAAATGACGTCTTTTTGTAAAGGGTTGTACTACAAAAAAGATCTTGTGAGACAATAATCTAAATTTGACGGGGTAGTACCCATCCCATGAATCTCAGGCGAAAATGCGTCTAGACATAAGTTGACCTAATTTGATTGGATGACAAATTGTGGCGTGATTTTTTGTAACGGTCGTTATCGAGTCAACTAGTAAACTATGGAACAAATTAATAAGACAATATTTTTTGTCTCGTATGGGAGCGATAGAGAGGTAGGAGTTAGAAATAAGACAGAAAGTTTGCAAAGGAATGTTGTAAGGTACTGGAAATGTTGATGCAAATAGCAATTGAATTTAAAATTGAATTGGAAATAAGATATAAATAAAATTCTTGATAAATTATGTGAAATTTATCCAATTTTTGTTAAGTAAATTTATTTCCTTTTTTTGTTATTCGACATTTTGTAATTGAAAAAGGAATAAATAACTAAAATGCTCGGATAGTCCCCATTTCTTTGCTTTCTCCTAAATCCGCGCCTGGTCTCACAAGCCTTATATAAAGCTTAATTTATCTCTGATATTAATTTTTTTGACAATAACGCTGATGGCAAACGCAGTCATAACTCTAAAGTCGATGATATCTCTTAGTAGAGCCCGTAGAATTGAATTTTTATGACTTTATCTGAAAGTAGACGGTTTATTTTTCAGCTGTCGTTTTATTTGTTTAACTAATCAAATTATCACTATTAAGAGTCGGTAGCAACGTCAAGCTGTTACTAGGGATGTCATTTTTATTGCATATACCTACGCGTGAAGAGTTGTTGGCATGTTGAACATATAATTAGTAGAATTTCCGTTTACAGACAAATAATGTTTTATGAAAATAACTAATAAACTTACCAGATTCTGAATTTCTCTATTATTATATTTATGAATGTGAAACAAACATAATTTCTTAATGAATACACAAAATTTGTAAATTGTGATTTAAACTGTATTTTGTATATTTGTATTATTATTATGAATAAATTTAGATGTATTGAAATAAAAAACTCCCTGCATATGGAAATTTTCTTTTCTTGTCATGAAAACTTTATCCCACTTGGGTTGGGTCCAAAAGCACCTAAACATATAGAAAGTATAATTAAAAAAAAATAACAAAATTAATATTTTTTAAATTTATTTCTTCTTTCTGGTAGATCTCTTGATACCTATTTGTTCGAGAAACCCTCGAACATGGTTCCGATTGGTTGCGGCCCTGTTATCAATAGTTTCTACGTAATAACCTAAGTTTTAAACAAAGAATCCATAAATAAAAAAAAAAAATTTAATTGTCACTTCTTTAAAAATCTGTGTCAAATTGCTGTCTTTGAATATTTCTCTCTGTTAAATAAAAGAACCTGAATCCCAAGCGTATTTACTGTGCTATAGTTAATTCAGCTGGTTTCCAGTATTATTAAGGTGGATTTATGCAAGCATAAATTAAAACTTAAATTTTTTTAAGCTAAAACTATGATTATAAAAACATGTGATGCAATGGGGGGGGGGGGTGTTCATGCAGGAAGCTAAGTTATTAAAATTCAAGTTCAAACTAAGAAAAGGTTTGTTCGTGTTTTTAGTTTTTCTTGTGCAGAACAGTTCCAGACATGCATAATAGACTAAAAGTACTCGTGTTTCTGGAATTAAGTTCTGGACTAAGAATCCTGTGTTTTAGTTTTTTCCGAACGATTCTGAACTGTTTCAAGTAATTCTATGTGATTCTAGCTAAAAGTGTGAACTGACAAAAACCGTTCTAGTCACATATACGCGCATTGCAAGGTATTTTATAGAAGAAGGATAATAAACAAGGTTTAAGGTTATGTTTATAGTGTGTATTTATTTTGTTTATCTAAGAATATATACATTTATATATTATGTAGTTCTTGGAATTCGACTGGGAAAACTCAAGATCATCTTCTTCAAATGTAGAAGATAATGTACTTTTGAATATATTGTGATAGTGACGGACCTTCAAAAAACGAAACTAAAATAAACAAATTTTATTGAAAGTACAGTGGATTTATGGCCGGATCAAGAATTTATAGAACATTTTAGGTATTAATTTATTTGTATGATTTCAAGATTCCTTATGATTATTTTGGCAACCCAATTCCAGCGATCGGATTATTTTTCTAAATTTGATACAGGATACCAGAGAAAACAATACTAATATTTCTGTGGTATGCAGAACAACAGTCATCATCTTTTCGAGATGTGGCTGATAGGTTTAATGTTACCATCAGCACATTGCATGAAATATGCCCCCTCCCAGTGCTTAGTCGTTAGGTTAGGGTTTAGGCCTTAGATCATATAAGCTACGCTAGATACGGCATGTAGGTTATTTGATTTGTAGGTCTGGGGGGGGGGGGGTTAGGGTACTATGTCAGTGATTGGTCGTTTTTAAATTTCGACTTAGTTTGACCAATGAGAAATTAGTATCGACGTAGTTTGACCAATGACAAATCAGTATCCGACTCATAGTACACTGTAAACATTACACCTCACCTACCCAACAAATACTATTTATGATCGAATGTAATGCTCATGTCTCTAGTTTTTTAATTTCGTTTAATTGTTGCTGCATATTATGATTTTCAAATCTTAAATTCATTTTAGTTTTGTTGATGTTGCACGAATCCACCTGGTCAAAGATCGTTAGATCATGCTTTACTTTATATTTGTATATTCTCTATTGGCAGGGAGCGGGACGAAAACGCCATCTGATGGTTGCATAAAATCTGGCTCGACAATTGTGAGAAGTATGTAAGTTGTGTATAAAAAATAAAAATTCATTATAAAAAAATCTCATTAGAATTTATAAGCATATAAATAAAAGATGTGATTATATTTTTGAAATAAAAAATTCAGTAAAACGTGTTGTGATGAACAAAGTATAAAACATGTAAATAAATATCAAAAAATATGATTCTTAGGTTAGGTTAATCAGTGACATCCAAACAAATAATACGTGACAGCTAGAATAATAAAAGTGTATGAATGTTTGCTAGAATTTCAGTCACAATAATTCAATCAAACCGGATTTTAGTTCTATTTAATCAAACCGGATTGGAGTCAATTACTCATCAAATATCATTTCAACCCCAAACGATGGATAAAGTTAAGCAACTTGTCGCGGCTGCTCACGTTAGATATGTGAAAGAATTGAGACATAGTTGCATAAGTTATTTAATCACATCGAATAATTGTAGAATAAAACACACATTCGTCTAAGTAAGCATGCTACAGAAGTAGGTTATACATTACTTACTTTTTCTCCTAACTGCATTTATCCAGTTTTTTCTTTTCTCTAATTTTCAACTAGCTCTTGAAAATGTGTAAAATCTGCACTTGCTATTTCTCCCTGAATTTTTGCAATTACAACACAACTATTATGAACCATTTTTATATTTAATTTTGACGTGTTTATTTATGACAAGAGCGAGATTCCACGAAATTTTGACCACTACGAGCTCTGGGATCATTTCAGTTATCCCCTCTATGCACTCTGCACCCAGTGAATAGTCATAAGTATTTGAACTGCCGGCCGCCTTAAATTTATATTATTTGGTGTTTATTTAATTAAAATCCTTAAATTAAATAGTTGTTTTAATAACTTTGCACAGAGTTAATATCAAAACAAGTGAGCCAGAGCTTACAGATTAGGTACTTTAATAATACAGGCTGCGTCTTAAGGACCCTGCTTATTGAGCAGGTATTAAATTTAGATTTGTGCTCGCTCATTATTTTTATCCCCGGTCCCCGTATCTCACTTTCTCTCTTTGTTCACCATTTAACTCATTTTTATCTTGTCTTATCTTATCACTAACTTTCTTTGCTTAATCTATGTCTCTATCTCACCATCCAGTTATTTTCTTGCCTCATCTTCGTATAGCTTTTTATCCTTTCTCTGTTTCTTCTTCTGGGATTCTTTTTGTATTTTTATTACTTTTATTTCAATTTTATCTACTTTATCCAATAAAATGATCTCATTAACAAATTTTACTTCAGTATATTATTATCATTAATATTAGACGGGTTTCAAGTTGTAATAGTGAAAATAAACAAAAATAACATAGATATTTCAGATTCGCTTTTTTATATAATATTATTTTACGAATTTATATCAGTATGTTTTTATCCATTTGGCCACGTTGATTTTGTTTTGATAATTTTTTTTTGTCTTTGTTTAACTGACTTCCTGTTACTAAACAGTTTAATAATATAATTCAACGAATTATAGACATTCTAAGTTATTTAATGCCTAGCGCAGGTGTTTCTTTTACCTTCCCACATCGTTGGAGGAGACGTTGTTTTCTATTCGCGACATTTTTATGTATTACAAGAAAAAGACGTTCGCTTAAAGTTAGTGTATAATGAGTTTCCTGCCAAAGAACCTGTCAAAAACCGGTAGAAATATAAATTATTTTGTAATTTGGTACTCTAAGCCCCCAAAACAAATTAAGGTTATTGTCTACGGATATTCACTTAAAAATCTTCGATTCAACACAACTGATATATCAGATATTTTAGTTTTGAAGAAAAACGTTAAATATCGAAAGCAAAAAATAATGTCTTTTATTTTTCAGATATCCACACCAGCTTTTGTTTTTCGTTTAGCTTTACTATTGGTTTTTTTGCAATTTTTCATTTTGATTCC
This sequence comes from Neocrepidodera transversa, assembly GCA_963243735.1. Taxonomy (NCBI): domain Eukaryota; kingdom Metazoa; phylum Arthropoda; class Insecta; order Coleoptera; family Chrysomelidae; genus Neocrepidodera; species Neocrepidodera transversa. The sequence goes on from OY725345.1 coordinate 15,264,670, forward strand.
ATAACATAAATATGTTTGTAATAATATAAGTATTTTTATACCTAAACAAGTCTACTTAAATTTAAATACTGTAATAAATTTTAAATTTTAATTTATTATAATTAGTACCCTACATACTATCTATTTATCAATGGCCCAATAAAACATATGGTGTAGATCTCTGTTTAGAACAAAATTTTCTATCAATCTGGGATAAATACGTCATATGAAGCTAGTGGTATATAGAACGAACGAAAAAAGTTTTCTTTGTGTTAGTTATTTCGATAATCGGATTCTAGCGGTTCAATTTTTTGAATAATAATTTATTTTTAATTCGATTTCTCTTAGAAATTTGAAGTGACTCGAGTCTTCGGATTTTAGTTGAAATTTACCTCAAGATCATGCATGACGTAATAAATCAAAATTCTATAGGAGTTTTACAGCACAGGCGGCTCAAACAAAATCTGTGATTTTAAAGAGCCGGCAGTTAAAAGATATGGTGCAGTTAAAAATTTTACCTGTGCCGCCCGGTTTTGTGTAACATAATAATAGGCTACCATTATTTTAATTCCTTTTAAGACTCTGATGAGCTCACTGTTGGGAAAATGGGGGGGGAGGATTTCTTTTATATTTGCATTATTTGCAATTGTAAAAGATTACCGAAATCCATAACTTACTGGCGAGCTAGAGGACACAGGAAAAATAGTAATCAATGTACATAAAAGTAAAAATACAGAGTTACTAATATAAAGTAACGGGTATTGTTATTAAAAGTAACGAATCGGTACAAGTATTCAAAAGTAACAAAAGTTTACATCACTCAGAGCTGGGAGTAACTAAACTAAAACGTTAGTAACGTTAGTAACGCGTTACTAGTAACTTCGGTACATTTTAAAGTGGGCGAAAAGTTACGGTAATTGCATTACTTTGTAAAAGTAACGCGAAATCGTTACTTCGTTACAGTAATGCATTACTGCAAAAGTAACGCGTTACTAAAAAGTAACGCGTTACTTTAAAACTATGGGTTTTCTCTTTTGTTTCTGCTGTTTGATGTGAAATAATGTTTGAAAATTTTGTTTGTATGTTGAATAATAACGGAGGTAAATGGTGAGATGGACAATAAAAAAACAAGAAGACATGGAACAAGAAGACATGGAACAAGAAGAATATATAGAAAATATACTATACTATACTAAGTAAGTGAGGACACTTATGTTGGCCGGTATTAGCCAATATTCATCGAACACAATTTTCGTAATTGACTAAAGTGTCGGGCAATCATAGAGGATGTGCTTGATTGTCTCGTCTTCTTGTTCACGTAGAGTGCGGTGTCTGACAGCCCCTGTTGTTGATATTGTAACTACACTTCGGCCGTTACGGGTCACTTTGGCGCCTTGGTCCAGGTTTCGGATTGCCTCGGGCGCCACCTTCCGTTTAGAGCGTGAAGGCCACTGCACGGCCAGCGTCAATGGAGAAAGAAAATACTCCAGGGGTCGTTATGGTATCGACCAAAACCACTGGCGGCCATAAGGGCGGTCTTTACTTGCCCTACTGGGTTAATTACCTGGGTATTAGCTGCTGCTGGTATCACAAATAAAAATCAGTAAGAACAAAATTACCTTTTATTCAATTACCAAAATCCGGAAGATAGAAAGGTGTGTAATATGAATATGGCTCTTTCTCGGACAGTACAGGCACGTCTTCCGGGATGGAGTGGTGTGGTTGGATGACGGTTCTGAATCCGGTACAATAGATAATTGCTTCGCTCCCTTCAGCTTGATCTATCTCTAAAGGTCGACGGACTGCACTGCTGCTCCATTTGGGACTGCCACAGCAAGTCTGACTTCGGGCTGACGCTGCAGCTGCCGACAACGGTTTGAATTGCCTTACTCGATATGAACTTCGGCGTCTAAAGGTGCATTTCCACCAAGCGCGCAAAACGTTTGCAAATGTTTGCGAATAATCAGCAATGCAAACAAATGTATACTCCTGGTGGAGACGAAATTAAGAATGTTTGTAAACGTATGCGTTTCGGCTGCTGTCGGTACCTCAAAGAGATTTGTTCTTTCTGCGCGTTTAGTGAAAACGTATTTTCAGTAGTTTATTTACTTTTTAGCAGTACGCATGGAATTTAAATGTTTCAATTAAAAAATCATGAAGTGGGATAATGAGATGTGCTTGTAGTTAATTCATATGTACAAACTAAAACCAGAAATATAGCATTTACAATAGCTTTATCTCTCATAATTTTAATCTAATTCTACTACAGTACCGTTCGCGATTTAATTTATATATTTTAATTATTACGGAAACAAGTAACTTTGTTACAAAGTATTTTCGAACTTGACAGTGACCATTCAGAATATCTGTTAAAACGCGCCGATTTCGCCTAGTCATAGACAAGTATTTGTTGGTGTTGTGTTGTCAGGATAACATACGAGGTCCTTAAAAACCACAGATTCTTGTTTCATTCCATCTTTTCTTGAATTTTACAAGGGTGTGATCCTTAATTAGGTTCATCACGACCGATGTCATTAGTCCAATGAAGGAGCCAGAACCAAATAGTTTTTGGTAGGCTTCTTTCTTGGCATGGCCTTTGATCCATTTTAACGTGCTTCGAGTACATTCTAGTACTAACTGTGAGCAAATTCGAGGACTTTCCTGAATGAATAGTGTTTGTCTGTTATCTGTATAGATAAGCATATTTCTTCCAGTGATGTTATTTCTTTTACGGAGATTGGGATGCCAACGCGACCTCCCTGATATACATATCAGGCCTCCCTTAAGGATGACTTCCATAGTTTTGGTTGGTGTTTTTCATAGCTCCAGTTATGTTGAGACATGCTGTTGTAGTTTGTGGGTAGTTGTCTATTGTTGGAGACGCCCCCACCATATGTTAGCGTAGGTCTTATGATGGCCGTGTGGTGAATGAGGTGTGAGTTCCAAGTTAAGTTGTTCTAAAAGGTGAGATCTAGGAACTTCAACTCATTTGCGACGTTTATTTTTGTTTTAAGAAGTTTAGGTGGTTTTAGTTCCAGTATCTTCCATTTTCTTGTGAAGAGAATCATTTCTGTCTTCTTGGGATTCATAAATAGTGGGAGGTCTTCACGTATGCTATTTTGTAGTGACGGTCGTTGAGGTACCTGATGAGAATGCCAAAGACCATGTTCAACAGTAGAGCTGATAGCACCCCTCCCTATGGACATTTCCTCGTAACCAAGCCTCGCATGGTTACATTTCCTATACTTATGTTAACTGCTCGTTTTGAGAGCATGTTATGTATCCATTTACTAACCAGTTATAGAACATTCTTATTGGTTAGTGAGTGTTGAAGGTGGTCATATCATATAGAAGGTAATCTATATCTACAAAGGGTGACTTTTTCGTCCAGGAATTTTTCTATCATGCCGGAAGTGGAGGGCTGAATTGGTAGATCTTCCTGGGGTGTATATATGTTGGTTGGGATGTAGTGGTATTGTAGTAATTAACACATCTCCTATGTACCTTTCACATACCCTTTCTAATGTGTTCTAGACGTGTCGTTCACGAACGATTCGTTCTTTTTGAACGAATCATTACAGATAATCAAAAGAATCAATTCACTGCCTATATTCTGAATTGATTCATTGATTCACTGGAACTCGAAGACTCAAAACTCGAAGTCTCACTTAGTGCAGTCGGAGTCGAAAGTCGAGTTGAATGAGCCGGGCCTGATTGCACCATTTTACCAGTGAGCTTAGAATAGTTAATTTTACTTAAAATTAAAACCAGGCTTTACTTTTATTCGGGTTGCACCATTTCAGGCTTTATAAAGTGATAAATAAAACTGGCAACGACGCATTTTAAATCAAGATGCTAGAATTTTTCGGACATCCTGAAATTTTGTCAAAAATTAACATAACCCTAGTTTGCCCTAGTTCTAGACTCTAGTTTGTTTTCACTTTTATTAACAGGTTTTTCGGTATTTAGTTTTTCGTTATAATAAAAAAGTTAGATCTGTTAATTATACGGCCCGCGAAAAGGAGACATTGTTTGCTATTGTAGCAAAAGTTAAAAATGTTATAGAAAATAAACGAACTGATGGGCCATCGGTAGCGGAAAAAATTAAAAGTTGGAAAAACATAGAACTTGAATTCAATTCCAACTGCCCAGAGTATACCTACAGAAATTGGGAATCTTCCAGCTCTTCCGCCAGAGTTTTCACAAGGCTTAACACTGTTTGCTTTGTAAGGTGAAACCTCTGGAAAAAAGTTTCATTATCCAGTTCCTGATAATAATTTTTTCTTATATTACGCCGCCTAGAAATCTAGAAAATCTAGAACTTCCAGATCGTCTTTCATCTCAAGAAACTCGAAGAAATAATTTCAGAGTAAAAACAAAAAAAAATGAGGTTATGTTCAGTTAAAAAATCAACAAAGCCGAGATATCTCTGGGCTTAGGTAAAGCCAAGTTTAGATCTGAAGTTGATGCTGGTGCAATCGAATTTTTGATTTAAGCTCCGGTTTACCTTAAGTAAGCTTAAAATTTGATTGGTGCAATCGACCCTCGTAGCCGCATATAAGTCGAGTCAGGAATCAAATCAACGAACCTTGATCTGAGTGAGTAAGTGAGTAGTGAGTGATTCCGGTATTAAATGCCGAGCGAGTGATAGATAGTTTTAAATGTATTGTATACAATTTTTCCTACGGCTGCTTAGAATATTCACAAAAACGCACTGTCAACTTGCCTCGAAAAACGTCAATTTCAAACAGCGTGTGTAAACGTTTACACACGCATTGTGCAAAGTAAAATGACAATACAACTACTCATAATAACATAACATATATCAATGAATTGAGATGAAATCTAGCATGCGGACACTGCCACTACTGACAGTTCTCATTTCTCATTAAAATAAATTCAAATTTATTGCAACTTTGTAAAATAAAGTGGCAGCCGTAGGAAAAGTATAGTGTGTAACTCGTGTGAAAAAGTACTTTTCACACTTTGTGACTTGTGGCACTCGCCTTTCAGGCTTGTGCCACAAACCGTCACATGCATGTGAAAAGTGCTATTTTCAACACTTGTTAAACAATATACTATTCTACGTCTTGTTGGGCTATTAAAATAAATATTTTTGTCTTAAAAATAAAATTACAATTTTTAGTACGTTTATATGAAGGAAAAAATAATAAAACTAAAATTAATTAATTAAAATAAAATATGTAAAAAACAATAAATTATACAACATGGAATAAATAAAATAAAATAAAACTGAGATCCAGAAAATCTTCTACTTTGTAAAATTATTACATACCCTCATTTTTTTTAAAATCCTTCATTTACAGAAATATTAAATTATTTCAAATCAACTGTAACAGCTATCTGTTGAAATAGAATCTCTTTTGCGCATGTGCAAGTGAATAATTTAGGAACGAATAACAAAGAACGAATCATTTTGAAGAACTGAATCAAAAGATTCGATTCACTAAAAGGAATCGAACCTCCCATGTCTAATGTCTTCATGGAAAACGATGTCAGACTAATTCCATCCTTCCAGGTAAATGCAAATTTTTCCATCTAGGAATATATTTTACCAAATTAAATTGTATTCTTGGTTACTTTCCAAGAGATACGAGGTCAGATGCTTATAGGAAATGTCTATAAGAATGCCAAAATACATTAAAATACAGTATCTGTTGTAGGAAATTATTTGCATCCCCGAGAGGGAATTGATCCTAAAAATATTTTAATAAATGATAAAATCGTAGATTATCAAATCAAATCCTTAGAATTAAATACAACACTTGTATTATATGTAGGCATTTCAACACTTATTTCCCACTTAATTTCAAATAAAAACAAGTTATTTACCTCAGATTTGTGGCTGATTAAAACAATTAGTTTGTTTAACTGCAGCTCATTTAGATTTTAGATTTTGGTAGAAAAAAGACAAAACACGTTACGAATTATGCGGGTAATCACTTTTTAAAAAAAATTAACATTCAATATATGTTGTATGTGTTATCTACTGGTTTGCACCTGCGTCAATCTAACGTAACGACTTGTACTTGTCGATAAAGATGTATGTATCTCCAAATATAGTCAAGTAAATACTACTTTATCATCGTAAGGTTATTTTTATAATAAAATATATTTATTATTTTGGTCTAGGTAGTCTACAATTAAAACAATGGTACTGAAAATCTACTAAAGTAAAAAATTATTTATGGTAACAATCCTAGTATTATGAACTTTAAAAAATAATAATTAGGACCACTCTGTATAGATACGTATTTGGAAACCAATTACCTCTATGCTTTGTGGTTAAACTACACTGCTATTAGAATTTCAACGAAATTTAGACTTTTTAGCGGCTATTTCTAAAAATAAAAGTATTATTCCATCTGGTCTAGTTCAATAAACTTTTGCAATTTAGAAAGAACCCACTAATTTAACAGAAGGTACAAAATATGTGGTTCCTAGTTTGTTGACTTCTATTTTAATGATAGTTTGCGAAAATACCATCAAGCTTTAAAATTAGAGGTATTTTGTTATAATGTTTAAAATGATTAAAAAACGTTAGAACGTTCACAAAGAGTGAGACAAACGTACGAGAAATGAGAAAATTGAAACAACATTATCAGAGCTAATATTAGCATGTAGGCATTAATGAAAACGAAAATGTTGAGTAACTTGTTAAAGAAGCTGCTAAAAGTGAAAGTTCGGTTAATATTTTTTGTCGCAATGACGTGATTTCAGAAATGAAAAACAAATCTAGATTCAAATGGGAAAATGCATTTAAAAACTTTTTCCAAAACCATTATGCTACATTGCATAATACTCTGCCCAAAAACATGTCATATATTCAGGAATTCTCCTTTATTAGATTTTACTCAACTAGCTTAACGCGCTTCTGCCTCAATCATGGAAATTTCCCTGCCCTCCTACATAAAGTGGGATTGTGACAAAATCCGCACTGTACATGTGATAACAAGATAATAGTGGATCTAAGCCATATATTTTTCAACTGTAGCATTAACACCCAAGCCACTATAAAACTAGTACATACCCTCACCAACTATAACATAACTTCACCTGTAAACTTAATAAACCTATAACCTAACTACAGACGTGTCAACGACGCATTGATCACAGTGCTGAACGAAACTTAAATCTCCTTATAATTCATACACTATTGAAACTAATCCGAGGCAAATGGTTAATCCAATACCATCACTTCCACTCTTCACTACTACCAGAGCCAATCCTATCTCATTTAACAATATGTGCAAGGATAACGGGTGTGATGTGCTCTGCATCAGACACATCAAGGCCCAGACTCTTTAATGTCAAAAATAGCTGGCATGAACCTGTTCAGACCTATAACCAATATTCTCCAGGATTGTCTTTAAACTCACAGAAAATAGGAATACTAAGCAATATAGCATAGAAATAGCATTTGTAAGCTTGAGAAATTTAAACATATACTTAACATATTAGTTCGGCACCTTCTGACGAGAAACGAGGGTATAATAATTGGAGACCTCAACAGTCACAGTGTGCAGAAACTAAAACTAGTGGAAAAATGGGCTAAAACTGATTAGCATCGTCTCATCAATGATCCAAAGCAGCCTCCATCTTTTAATAGTGACAGATGGAAACGAGGCTATAACGCGGATCTGTGCTTCACTAGCAGTAATCTAGACAAGATAAGCCAAACAGTAGTCTAATACTCTGAACATTAACCCAGTGATACAGTCAATCATGGTTTTCTTTCGAAACAGTTTTAACTTTCAAAAAACTAAGTAGATAGTCTACTGGGTTCCAACCTCAACTATATTGAATTCAACGTGTTAGAGAGAGATTTATAGGAAATTCAGAGTCTCAGAAAGAGAGAGTGCTATGCTGTCAATATGGAGTTTTCTTTAACTAGTTCGGCCGAGCAGACAGAGCAGAAGACTAGAGCTGACGTATATGACAGACCTGAAGACCCGATCCAACGTACTTCAGACCCTTCTGCCCTGTCAGCATCCTCTGATGGTATTGATGTGCGATAAAACAAAGACTGGAGCAGACGTATCCGATAGAGCTGAAGGGTCTGAAGCACGTTGGATCGGGTCTTCAGGTCTGTCTGCTTCGCCCCGAACTAGCTAAATTGTAAACTCCCTAGTTACGCCATAGAGCTCTCTATTTCTGACACTCTGAATTTCATATACCTCTCTCTCTAACCCTGATCCATGATCCAAAGCAGCCTCCATCTTTTAATAGTGACAGATGGAAACGAAGCTATGACGCGATTCTGTGTGTCACTAACAGTAATGCAGCCAACATAAGCCAAACAGTAGTCCAATACTCTGAAAAATAACCCAGTGATACAGGCAATCATGGTTTTCTTTTGAAACAGATTTAACATTCAAAAAGCTAAGTAGATACTCTACAGGGTTCCAACCGCAACTATAAGGTATTCAACTTCTTAGAGAGAGAGGTATAGGAAATTCAGCATGTCAGAAACCGAGAGCGCTGTGACGTTAGTAGGGAGTTATCTTTAAATACAATTTAGATAGTTCGGCGGAGCAGACAGAACAGAAATAGAGCTAACATATCTAACAGACCTGAAGACAACATAGTTCGAACTCTTTACTTTGTGCTCTGGACAAATTTTTGACCGCAGATTACAAATATGGTTTATCTCTTAATTTCAACTTAACCAATTGCATTGTCCCCATATTATTCTCGCAAAGAACTAAAATAAAAAGTGTAGTTACAACTAATATATATTAAGTACATTTCTAAAAAAAAAAATTAAAAGGCAAGTATTTAAAACTAGTAAAAAGAATAATCTCTGCGCGATTTTTCAAGACTGCGTCCCGTTTCCGTCAGCGGAAGAAAGTCCGATTCGAAAAATTCAAAATTTTTTCAATAATTTTTTTTTTCAATTTTTTTTTCAACGAGCCGGATGCGATATGGATATCAATCGACGCGTCTTGAGTTACACAACACCTTAAAAGAAATCAGTATCGACAAATTTTGCTTTCCTTATCGAGATATCTCGAATAGAAGTTTCACTTAGTAGGCGGTACCGGGATCCTCGGACCCGAAATTGCTCATCTTCTGACAGAGCCTTTCTTTTTTGAATAAAAACCGATGGCCGAAAGAATTTTCCGGATCGGCCGTACCGTTCTCGAATTATCGTGCGCAAAGACATCCGCACATCAACATGGACAGACTTTTTTTTTCGCGGAAAATCAATTTTTTCCACGTTTCATGACATTTTAAGTCAATTGCAGCAAAAAAAAATTTGAGATTTTTGCACGATTTCAATACTACCGTTTACCCTACTTTACCAAAGGTAAACTATGGGCGGGCCGTATTAATATTATTTATGTATATTGGCTGGAAGATGATTAGAAATATTGTTTTGAGCAGAATGTAGGAAAACAATTAATTTATTAATAAAAATAATATCTACGTGCTTGTATATCTTGAATCTTTTGATCTCAGATATACGTCATTTTTAAAAAAAAAATTAAATTATAAAAATATTTCATGGGGAAAATTATTGGAAATTGCCTTGACATTTTCTCAAGAAACGATCTAAGCCAGCGAAAAATTCATAACAATACTGACTAAAAACAGGAGAGAGAAGTGGCAATACACTTTAAAAATTATTATTAGAAGAAGGAAGCAAGAAAATCTCAACAAACTGAAAGGTTTCTGTCATGTAAAACCGAAGCTTTGTAAAACAAATGCACTTCAAATTGCTAAAGAATAGTAAAATACAGACTGAACAAAGGGAATACCAATAAACTAAATACCTCTCTGGAACAAAAATATTGAAACACTCGATAAATCGTTTACATTATCAGAGCTAGAAGATGCAATAAAAAGCCTAAAGACTGGAACGACATAAAAAATAAATCTTGTTAATCGCATTTGTTGGAGTTCCTAAACAGCTGATGGACAACCAGACTAATACCAATGGAAACAAGTAAAAATAATAATAACACTTAAGCCCGGAAAAGACCCCAAATTGCTACCGGTCGATATCTATATTTTGCACAATTTTTAAACCGAACGACAGATTCTAAATAGGTTTAAATACCTGATTGAAGATACTTTAATAAAGGATTAACCATAATTCCAACCAGGAAAATCATGCACCAGTCTAGCTCTCAATCTAACCAAATTCATTGGAGCTCAAAAATAATCAAATTAATCCTACACATTAGCAGATAACGGTAACGAACCAACGGATTCCCCCTGGCAGTACTCTCACATCCTTGTTGTTCAATGTTTATAGGAATGACCAACAATTAGTCACCGATAAAAATCCTTTATGATTACCGAGCAATAGCGATTTGAGATTTAAATAATTTAAACTACCAGGAACTCGAGGAAACTTTAGCAAATTATACTCGGAAACATCCAAATAGGAAGCAAATCCAAATTCCCTACTTAATGCGGAGCGCTATGTCTCAGCTGTATAGTATTGGAATAGAATGGATCTACATACTATTATACTGTCATTGCTGGCTTCTTATCAGGAATTGCACCACCACAAGTGCAAGATTAGAGCAAAATTGAATGGACACAACATCTTGAAACGAAACTTTATTTTGTCGATAGTAAACAATTAATGGGTATATTATGGGTTCGTTCCACGAATAGAATTTGAAATATATCAGAAGTAAAATATTAAATAAAAAAAATTGGACGCCAGTCAAATTGATTTTTTTATGTAATTAGAAACAATTGACAAAAAAAGTATGATATATTTCAAAATTCGTCCTTTCTTTTTTTCCGGTTAAGTAAATGAAACTCAAATTAAACGTTATATTTGTTTATTTCATAAAAAAAATCCAGTTTTTTTCCTTTTTTTTATAAAAAAAAACTTGGCTTTTCTTGGGGTTCCTTTAATCTTCCTTATCCAAAAAATTCTAGTCCAAGAAACATTGTCCAAAGGAGAAACTAAAGAACTGTATAGTCAAAGAAACTTGATCAGAAGGAGAAACTGAAGAAACTGTAGTCCAAGAAGGAAAACGAAGTCCAAAGGACTAATTGAAGTCCAGAGAAAAAAGTAATTGCCAGAAAAAGAAACCCTAAAAGTTCACATAAAGTAAATTTAAGACAAAAATCTTATAAATTACCAGATTTCGTGGTCTCTGTTTTTGAAAAAGAATATAAAACAATGATAGCATTAAAATGAAATACATGCATTTTGGATCAAAATATGAAATATTAAAATAATTAAAATGAATTAAATTCTAAGACATTCTGTAAAAACAAATTAAAAAATAGATTATCTTTCTGTAAAACGAGACACAGACATCAGATAATTTATATTTTTATAGTTAAAAAAATAATAAGATGAACTTTTGAGTAAATATAACAAAAAAATATATACCGGCATTAAAATAATTAAAAATAACAGTAAATAAAAGTTAAAAGCGTCGAAATAATTCATAATGATATCAAAGAGAAGAATATGTTATTAAAAGTTTTTAAGTCAAGAATAACTTGGCACACACAGCAGTGCCACTTCTAGGATGAAAATTTAGCAGGAACAACAAGAAGATGTTCATTTTGCTGAGGAAATAAAGCTCTCAGGTACAGACGAGATAGAAAACACTGAACAGACTGCGTACGGGGATGGGTCGATGTAGAAAATGTTTTGTGCCCATACGGGGTCATTCAGACCATGGACCACTTACCTAGCCAAATTGTATTTTTGATGCCGTTTTCAAAATACAATTTTTGTCTTTTATTAAAAATTATAATTTGACGGCATCTGGGAAGATATAGAAACATCAAAAATAAAACTTATATTATTTGTATTAAAATAGTGGTTTATTTCATATTTAATACTTTTTAATTTCAATAATGGCGCAGGATATATGTCTAAAATGATAAAATACCCACTAGTCGTTTTTTTTTTTGAAAGAACTAATTGGTAAACCCACCGATATCAAATAATTAACTTTTATAAACACATTTTTAATTCATTATTTTTTATTAATGTATACAATAAATATCAACCTACTTATTGTAAAGAAAAATGAACCTTACTTATTAAATAAATTAATTATTGAATTAGCAAACTAGTAAAAAAAATATAAATGTATTTTGTGCACCATATTTTTCATTTGAAAAATTATTTTTAAACTAAATTTAAAATCCTCTTCATTAATATTTAACTTTCAAACTACTTAATGTAGTGGATATTTTTAGAATCTATCATTACTTCGAAGTCAACAAACTATGCACACCTTCTGGCAGACTAGCAGCAACATTCGCACATTGGGCCCTATCTAAGAAAGTTGACTGAACTTTGGCCAAAGAACATCCAAATGTTCATCAATTTTCGGATCCCTTTGAGCTAATTACAATTCACGGAACAATAGATCAAATACGTGATAAAATTTTAGTGTCTTAATATTTGGACTCATCGTAAGGCGGTTAGTATTAATTATGAGAAGCCCCTGACATAATGCGAATGGCGATGATCATAAATAACATCGTCGTTAACAGATAACCTATCGCCAAATTTACAGGGTCGGATTTAAGCCACTAAATATTATTACGTTAAAAAAATATCAAATGTGAAAGTTTCAAATATCTCAGATACCCTAAAAAGTCACATATTCATATAATTTTCTACAAGTGTTTCATCATTACGCAATATTTTTATTTTCATCATGTTATCTGCAATGGAACCACCAAAGTGTTTTTATTTTCTTATCAAAAAATTTCGTCTTTAATTCAATCTTATGTAGGATGATAAAGAAGAAACATTGGACCCTATACCTCAACCTTTCCAAATACTTGATAAAAGAAAATGGAAGAGGAAAGGGATAGTTTATTCCTGTTTCTCTCCAAACTCTCTAAGCAAAAGAAACCCACAATAAGGAGTAACTTACACTAGAGAAGAATCAAGCTATTGTTATAGAGTGAAGCTATACAACAGATGGCTGAGGCTCTGATGGAATCCGAACCAGCCGCAGACGCTAAAAGGACTTTTCTAGGGGATTCACAGCTGTCTAAGCCATCTGCAGAGCAAAAGAAATGCAAAAGGGATATCTTTAAGAAAAAATAATAAAACAAGACATAGATCTTGTTTTAATTTAAGATATTCCTGTATACAAAGGGCAAATTAGAGGCTATATGAGAGAACTATGAAAATAAAAGTTTGAAGGTGTTTCCGCTCTAGTTAGATAACAGCTGATAAGAAACTCTTATAGAATTTATCTAGAGGTGAACATCGGTAATGAACCAACCTTCGTAATATCTGTTCGAAGGGAGGTTATTGATATATTCATTTTTATTTAATATTGGATTAGAAATTTTTTGTTAGAAGACATAATGTAACTCTAAGAACATGGGAGATCTTTAAGAAGGAAATCAAGCGAGAACTGGAAAATTGTTCATTGGCACCTAACACGATCTAAAGCAACTGTCGTTTAATTTGAAATCTATATCATTCTAAATAAAAAACAGAAATTTTAAACCTTGAAAAAGAGTCAGGGAATAAGTAAATCTACATAACATCAGGAAAGCGAAAAAAAAATCTTAGAAGAAATTACAACAAAAATAATTCATAAACGCAAAAGACAAGACTTGAAAATTACTACTAAATTACCCCGGACCAAGAAAACAGATAATGAAGCACTAGTTCCTAGGGCCGCAAAAAAAGGCAAAAAATCTTTTATGTATATTCAATGTCGGTCTTGAGGACCTTCTACTGTACCAATTTAAACCAAAAACTAATGGTCGCATTCGAGACCCTTCATACCGAATTTCAGCTTGATTGGTCAAACGGTCAAACGGTTCGGCAGTTATCGTGGCAGATTACACACAGACACACAGATACACAGACACACAGACACACAGACACACAGACACACAGACAGACCATACGCTGGAAATGGTTTCAATCTCCTTGGGGTACCTCAAAATGGATATTTCCATCGATATCTCGATTTTTTTTTGCTCGTTCACTATACTTTCCCTTTGATAGGACCGGGAAAGTAAAATACAGAAAAAGAATTAAATATAATCTACTAATTTCAAACTGGGGTTGTGGTACCTAGTGAGATTTACTCATCTGCTGACTGAAAAGTAGACAAAATATAAAGGATGGTATGTTTAATAATAGGGACTTGGAGAGTGAAAAGGATAACATACCATGGTATATAAAAAATTAAAACAAAATCCGGAGTTAATAATGCTTCTTTTATGACTAAAATATTTCGGTCAAATGCATGGATGATATGAAAATACTAAAACATTTCATGATTAAATCAGTAAGAAGAAACCTTAATATACTTAGCCAAGCCTCTAGAAATCATAAATTTTAATAGGTTTGTTTATTGGGGGAAGAAAACAATTGAAAACATAACTGAAAGAACAGAACAACAAAAATTTTGTTTCAGCTTTTTTTTCCAAAAAAATCAACTTCTACCAATGAAACTTTGAGAAGGATAATAATTTTTCTACAGATTCCACTTCGTGAAAATAAAATTCAGTGAAAGTTTTAGTGGGTAAATATATACGAAACCTTTAATTTGGAACCTTTGGATGATAAACTCCCAGTTAACAAAACATACGAAGAATATTAAAAAAGTGTATTTTTAATTAGTGGTGACGATAATCTTCAATATAAGTATTCCAACAAAAAAAGCAAGAAATTTAAGACAATCCGGAATCATCGTCTTAGTCACTTTAAGGTTATTTATAATTTGTATTTGTATGCTTTTATTACCGCTGTTGTGAGATTTGCTACGACTCCTCCTGAAGTATACGATGAAAATTTTATTTTATTATTAATTTAATATTATTAGGATTGAGTGCGGCCCTGTCGGCGCAGTCCGCACATAAATACTGCACTCTTAATTTTAATTTCCTGCAGCCCGGTGGTGGTTTTTTCTCCGATGTTAGTGTAGACATGAGAAATCGGTTATCTCGACGTATCTGGGCATTTTATCGAAAGACAGCAGTCTAACGGAAAACTTAATTCGCTTTAAATTATTCTTTTTTATTTTTTTTAAGGAAGTATTGCGAATAACTTCAAGGGATCGGTAAATCGATTAACTTTTTTTTAAAAAATTTTTATAATAACAAAATTTATTGCTCTGAGATTTTTCGAAGAAGTTGGTTTAGCAATTTTATCCTTCGTGCCATGTTTGAAATAAGGGAGGGTTATAATAACGATGTTGAAAAAATTAAATTTAGATATTGCAGATTATATTGTCGTATGTGGATGTTGTGACTTCCTATTTCCGCAACGATTTGGTTATTGACCTGTTAATTTCCTGATGGATTTTTTTAGGAAAAGGATTTTTTATCTTGCGTATACTAATAAAAAAATTTAATTGCTTTTTAATATTATAAAAAAATGATATACAAAAGATTTTAATCTAAATCCCAAATCATCTTAGCTAATTTAGAAAAAATATTGAGAGTTGTTAATTTTTAAATTTTTTTTGTAAAACAATTTTTTGAAAAACTATTTTCTTAAAAAAAAATTAAATAAAATTTATTTTATATCTTCTTTTTTAACAATCTTTTAATAGCTTGACAAGATGTATGTAACGGAATTTTTAAAATGTATTTCCACTCACCTCCAGACGACTGATTTATTTGAAATTTTGTATACGTATTAAGACCCGATGACAATGAAATTAAAAAAAAATAGAAAAAAAGGCAAAATCAGAAAAAAAATCATTTATTGTCACATATGAAATGAAGCCTCCCCATTATTTTACTCTCGACTTTTTTAAATTTCAATTTTTATATTAAAAAAATGGTTTCATGTCAAAAATTACATTTTTTTTCAAATCATAAAAAATTGAAAAATCTATAAAATATCCTTAAATAAACCTTGCAAGATCCTTGAAAATTCTTTTTTAAAGCTCATAA
Organism: Neocrepidodera transversa; assembly: GCA_963243735.1. Lineage (NCBI taxonomy): Eukaryota > Metazoa > Arthropoda > Insecta > Coleoptera > Chrysomelidae > Neocrepidodera > Neocrepidodera transversa. The sequence continues at coordinate 15,280,546 of OY725345.1, forward strand.
ACACCATGAAAATCCTTTGAAAAATTGTTATTAAACATCTGGACAAATAGCAAAAAAAAATATTTGGAATAATACTAAACCTTGAAAAATCCTTGAAAATCCGCTGAAAAATTCTTATTAAAAATCTTGCAAAATACCAAAAAAAAAGAGTTGGAATTATAACTAAACCTGGAAAAAATCCTAGAAAATTCCTTGAAAATTATTCAAAATTTCCTTGAAGATCACTTGAAAAATGTTTATTATAAATCCGGACAAATAGCAAAAAAAAATTGGAATAATACTAAACCTTGAAAAAACCTAAAAAATTCCTTGAAAATCATTTCCTTTAAAATCCAATGAAAAATTCTTAAAAAATCTAGAAAAAAAAGCGGAAAAAGAGTTGGAATAATACTAGAAAATTCCTTGAAAATCATTAAAAATTTCCTTGAAAATCCTGTGAAAAATTCTTATTATGTTTAAAACTGGCAAAAGGAGAGTATAATTATATACTAAACCTGGAAAAAATTCTAGAAAATTCCTTGAAAATTATTCAAAAATCCTTGAAATTCGGTTGAAAAATTCTTATTAAAAATTTAAAAAAAAAGAGTAAAAAAAAATTGTTGGAATAATACCAAACTTAAAAAATCCTTGAAAATTCTTTAAAAATAATTAAAAATTTCCTTGAAAATCCTTTGGAAAATTCTTATTAAAACTTTAGAAAAAATAGCAGAAAAAAAAATAGTTGTAATAATCCTAAACTTTAAAAAATCCTAGAAAATTCTTTGAAAATCATTAAAAATTTCCTTGAAAATCCCTTGAAAAATTCTCATTAAAACTATAGAAAAAATAGCAGAAAAAAAATCGTTGTAATAATACCAAACTTAAAAAATCCTTGAAAATTCTTTAAAAATCATTAAAAATTTCCTTGAAAATCCTTTGGAAAATTCTTATTAAAACTTTAGAAAAAATAGCAGAAAAAAAATAGTTGTAATAATCCTAAACTTTAAAAATTACTAGAAAATTCTTTGAAAATCATTAAAAATTTCCTTGAAAATCCTTTGAAAAATTCTTATTAAAACTTTAGAAAAAATAGCAGAAACAAAAATAGTTGTAATAATCCTAAACCTTAAAAAATCCTAGAAAATTCTTTGAAAATCATTAAAAATTTCCTTGAAAATCCTTTAAAAAATTTTTATTAAAACTTTAGAAAAAATAGCAGAAAAAAAAATAGTTGTAATAATCCTAAACCTTAAAAAATCCTAGAAAATTCTTTGAAAATCATTAAAAATTTCTTTGAAAATCCTTTGAAAAATCTTTATTAAAAATCTGGACAAATAGAAAAAAAAAAGTTGGAATAATACTAAATCTTCAAAATCCCTAGAAAATTCCTTGAAAATCATTTGTTTTAAAATCCTACGGAAAATTCATATTAAAAATCTAGAAAAAATAGCAGAAAAGGAGTTATAATAATACTAAACCTCGAAAAATCCTAGAAATTTCCTTGAAAATCATTTGCTTTAAAATCCTATGAAAAATTCTGATTGAAAATCTAGAAAAAATACCAGAAAAGGAGTTGGATTAATACTAACCCTTGAAAAATCCTAGAAAATTCTTTGAAAATTATTTAAAAAATCCTTGAAAATACTATTCAAAATTTAGAAAAAAATAGCAAAAAAAAGAGTTGGAACAACACTAAACCTTGAAAAATCCCAGAAAATTCATCAAATAAAATTGAAAATCCTTAAAAAAATCCAATTAAAAATCTTGAAAAAATAGCAAAAAAAGAGTTTTAATCATTAAAAATTTCTCTGAAAATCCTTTGAAAAATTCTTATCAAAAGTCTTAAAAAATAGAAAAGAAGAATACTAAACCTTAAAAAAATCCTAGAAAATTCTTTGAAAATCATTAGAAATTTAATTGAAAATCCTTTGAAAAATTCTTATTAAAAATCTGGACAAATAGCAAAAAAAAGAGTTGGAATACTACTAAACCTTGAAAAATCCTACAAAATTCATCGAAAATCATTAAAAAATCCTTGAAAATCCTTAAAAAATTCTGATTAAAAATCTTGAAAAAATAGCAAAAAAAGATTTTTAATAATACTAAACCTTGAAAAATCCTAGAAAATTCCTTGAAAATCATTGAAAATCCTTTGAATAATTCTTATTAAAAATCTTGAAAAAACAGCAGAAAAGACTTGAAATAATGATAAACCTGGAAAATCCTAGAAAAATCCTTGAAAATCATTAAAAATCATTGAAAATCCTTTGGAAAATTCTGTTTAAAAATCTTGAAAAAATTTAAAAAAAAAAGTTGGGATAATACTAAACGTGGAAAAATCCTAGAAAAATCCTTGAAAATCATTAAAAAATCCTTAAAGAGATAAAATTTGTTGAAAAAATTAAACTATATCGAGTTGAGGGATTTCTTGTCGCTGTTAAACAAAATCTTTATATTTACAATTTATTTTTTTTTAATTTTTTAAATCTCTACAAAAGGGTGTTTTTTATTTACTTTTTTAAACTATAATTTTTATTTTCACTGTGAGTATATATAAAGTAATTACAGGATTGTTTTATTTTTATGAAATTTTTTCTGGAATTATAATTTGGTTTTCACACAGAATTTTATCTTTAATCAACGCCCCTGAGCAGTTACCCAATTAATCTTTATTACAACGTTATGAACTTCTTCCCATTCCACTAGATTTTATTTTACAATGTAATTTAACAACAGATATTCCGGTTTCTCGGCGTTCAAAAAGTGTCCGACACCCAGTAGAGGCAGATGGTCACGAAATACTTTAACTTATTAACTTTAAAAAAAAATTCCCTTCTTTATTATTGCAGTTAATTCTGTGTTGGAGCGGAACTTATTATTTGATCAAGTTTTTTCTTCGGCTTTATGGGGTTTTCGGCAATTCGACGCGTGCTCATTTTATTAAAATTGTGTTTTCGTTTACTTAAAACAATCTTAATGATAAAAAAGATGATTGAGCATATTTATAGGAGATAATCTGTTATTTGATCTACCTGTATAATTGTTTAAATATTTTATCGGAACACAAAGAGATAAAATAAATGCAGAACAAGATTGTAAAAAAAACAGTCGACAAAAAAGAATTTCCCATAAAAAATTTGGTCAACAAAAAAAAACGTTTTGTGTCGAATTTAATAAAAACTTTTGAAATTTTCATCATTAATAAGAATCAGAAGGCAAAGGAAAGGATCCATTAAAAATTAAACCTAACTGACAATAATATTGACAATTTGCCATTTATCTGCAGCAAATTTTCTAGTAAAATATTTGTTAAATCGTATAAAAATACTCTCGTTGATTGGAGGGGATCAACCTGCCCCGGCGGTAGCTACTACCCTGTAAAACAGATATATCAAATGCATTTTTTTAGGACACAAATATATATTTTTTAGTTTTAAAATATTTGATAAAGTAAATCAATATTTTTTGTAATTATTGTGTTAGTTCCAATAAAATTAATAACAAATGAAATAAATTAACTTTGATGATTCCTAGATCCCACATTACCTTTGACAGTTATTATTTATTTATTTTAGGTAATAAAAGTAATATCAAAATGACAGTTACAAAATACATTGATCTATAGTTAATAAATTTACATATGCACATATTCGTATATACCAGCAATCCCAACTTGTTCAACAAATCGTTATAGTACGTGTGGGTATACGGCCCCTATATCAATATAATTAATAGTGCCATGTGCATCAATCTATAGGCTCACCTGGCCTCCGCGAACTCTCCCCCGCTCGTGGCCGATGTTGAAGAAGGTGCATTACAACTGCACCCTTGTAAATAAATAACTTTATCGTTCATTTTTTTTGTAGAAAAATCACAAACTTCCCAAAAAGTTAGGCTCCGGATGTTGCAATCATTCAGGCAAAGATTTTAGTAAAAATTATGAAATGTGACATCTAAAGATCTGGATTCTAACCGGATTTAATGAAAGCTATGTGGGTACTACAAATAGGCTTTAGGGAGTTTTTGTACGCTAATGAAATTAATTCAAAATCATCTTTTGTTTCTTAATTCATCTAAGAATTGGGAATTTGGAATAAAATTCAAAAATATTTATTCAACCATTAAGTAATATCTAAAGTACATTTCAACCGTAGAATTTTGGAAGCATGCCTCATCACCTCTTCCCGGATTGGTCTACTTTGAAACAGCCTTAGACACAGCCACTCGTAGCCGTCTAAAAAATAGAGTTATCTGGAGAATCATTATTCGTGTATAAAGCAACCCTTACACTGCCACTAATACTGTCAATATTAAAAAATAATGACAGTATTATTGATCGTGTAGGGTAATACTGATTGAATGATGACAATTTTGAAAAATATCCGGATATTTTGATATATTATCGTCAGTATTAAGTCACTAAGTATTCTCTGTGGCTCTGTAAATTCTGTGTCGATTTAAAAATAATTATTAACTATTAAAAATGGAACACAGTTGATCAGGAGTTGCTAGAACAAACAAAATTAATGCTACAGTTTATGTACGAAACATTACCACAAGCAGTACGTTTTATATGAACAGATCAAAAATGAATGAGGCACTTGATAAACTAGTTACTGTTTATAAAAAAATTAAACAGCGGGATGACGTGAGACATTGCGGTTAAACTGCAGAAAAGAGCTAAAAAAAAATTAGTGGAGCCGGAGCTAATGATGTTTACATGTTGGAAATTTTACGCCTTAAAATTTCCATTGACAATAATTCACTTATTCGAAAATAGTTTTTGTATTCATCTGCATCTGTCTTCAGAATTTCTTTAAGTTTCATACGTTTTGGTGCAGCACAAGCCAAAACTATTACGAGAATCCATGGTATACTCACTCAACTGCTAGAACAATACTAAAGAAAATAATGACTATTTGGAATGACCGTGAAAGGATTAAAAATACTGTTAGAGAATGAATGAAATACTGTCAGTATTATTGGCCGTGTAAGGGTCGTTTATGTAGCGTTATGGCTGCGACCTAGCGATCAGTCTAACGTCCGACCGGTTTTAGCCACACTCAGTGATCGATGTTCGACGTTCAGTAACACTCCGTATCGTGAGTTTATCGGTTTTTGTCTTTTGTGTCATATTTTGTCTTCTCCATGCTGCAAACACCAGTAGCTTCTCATGGATAAGGCCATGCCTTCTATCCAGATTTGTCCATGCTCTATACCTAAGTATCTCTTCGCGATATTCAGGGAAACTCCTTTGATAACAAAATTGTTGCAGTTTTTGATATTGATATCACAGAGTGTTTTCATGACAGCTTCATAGTATAGATCCGCCGTTCTTGCATCTTTGATAGGGTAGGTCTAACATCCTGTTTGTACAGTAGTAGTCGATTTTCTTTATTTAGGTCGCTATACCTACCAAAAACAGAGTAGAGCGCTTTTAATACGCTTTTGGTCTTATGTATGGGTTTACTTACGTGAGTTGAGTGGTTTCAATGCTTATTAAAGTGATAGCGAAGATACTTACCCGTTTTTTAGGGATGATATTATGTCCATTTATTTGAAGGTTTTGCTGGATTGTGGCTTTCTTCTTGTAGATTTTTATAACTTCATTTTTTTGTCGTTAATAGTAATCTTGTTATTCCTTAGATAAATAATTAAGAATTACTACACTGTTGATATGGATTTCAAGCCTTCTGGCGCCTATTTCGACCTGATGTGATTTTTTGAGCAGATAGATGCTATCGGCCTAGAATTAATATTACTTAGAGGCATATCATGCGTCATAATGTTATACAGATCGCGAAAGAGGCTAGTAGATAAGCTACGACAGTTCTGGCGCAATCCTTATGATAAATCACATGGGAAATCGCTACGGTCCATTCTGGTAATATTTGGTACGTCAAGGTTCCGATCCGTGATAAACGAGTCTCGAACAACTTTGAACAGGTCTCTAACAGCTTTTAACAGGTCTCTAACAGCTTTTAACAGGTCTCGAACAGATTTTTTTAACAGGTCTCGAACAGATTTTAACAGATCTCGAATAGATTTTAACAGATCTCGAACAGCTTTTAACAGGCCTCGAAGAGCTTTTGATCAGAGGCGGATTAAATCTGATCAAAAGCTGTTTGAGACCTGTTAAAAGATGTTAAAGACTCGCTCTAACGCGGATCGGAACCTTGACGTGTACCAAAAATTACCAAAATGGACCTTAGCGATTTCCCATGTTATTTTCCATAAGCATTACGCCAGAACTGTCATAACTTATCTAGTGAGGCATGAGGGACGCCAGCTCTGATGTTATAGTTTATTCTGGTTTATTTTTACTGAGACTGTTAGGTACGAGGAAATTGTCTTTACAACGTGTGTGGGCAATTCGTTCATAAATATTTTGTATAAAAGTCCATCTGTCAAAGGTCTTGTCACAATCACACTGATATGTTGTCTTCTGAAATTGACCTTGGCTTTGTGAATAATGTTGATTACTTGAGCACACGGTGTCATGGTCTTTGAGCATCTTCCTCGGCTGTATTCAGAATTTTTAATAGGATTTTTCGATAACCTTTGCGGTACAATTTAGGAGCAAAATAAGACTGTAGCTATCTGCTTTTTGGTGGTTTTTGCCAGGTTTTGGGATCGGTATTATATGTACTTTCTTTTGGCTTGTATTTTAGAAGTATAGTATGTATACCGTCTTGGCCTTACGTGTGGGTAGACTTACTACAGGTTCTTTAATTTCCTTTGGTGTTGTAAGGAACTTGTGAGTGATTGAAAATGCGTTTGTATCCGTATGTGAGCTTGTACATGTCTGGTTATATTTCTAAATAGTCAACAATCAATTTTCTTTCTAGTAAACTACATTGTGATCAGTGGTCAGTTCTCTAATGGTTTTCATATTGTAAATGTCAGTAGTTCCTGATCACTGCAATGTCAAGGGTGAACAAGGCATATTTAATTGATCTTCTACTGCTCATAAATTACCGTTCAATCTTCCGTCCCTCAAAATTCATCAGACCAAATAAATAAATCAAAATTCTGATAAAAAGTGGCACACTTTATTTCTCAGTAATTCGTGAATATTATCATGCATATTATCTAAAATTTAGGACCGTACGTTTGTTTCTTTATATTAATATATTTATTTTTTAACGCCTCATCACTTTGATACTCGTTACCTGATATTTTATTCAAATTCAAGTATATTGTCTTCCAGGCTTGTGTCTTTTCCTTATTTGTAATTGTGTCGGTTTTTTTATTTTCAATAATAAATTTATTCTTATATTTTATTAAACCAAGTAATAAGGCTTCTTCTTTAGCTGTAAATTTTTTCTCGTTTTCTGTCTAACAGTTAAACTCTAATCCAAGGTTCTTGTGATATAATTAATATAGTGTTTATCTTTGTCTACTTCTATTGATCAGGTCTAGAAATCATTATTGCATTATTTTAGTCTGTTAAGATTACTTAATTTTACTTATTTATCATTTTTCAGCTATTTCACTTTTTGTTTGGTTTTTCCTGTTGTAGTGTGGTGGATTTTGGCATCCTTATATTCCCTGGACTTAGAAAGTCGTCTCCAGTGATTTGTTTGAGATTTTTAAAATTAACTCAACTATTAAGATGATAACCTTCATAAATAGAAAACATTGAAAATATCTAAAGAGTAATCAAGATTATATTGACAAAAACAAATAATTATACAAAAAAGAGCTTCAATTCTACTAAATTCGACTAAATTCTTTACTAAATTCTACTAAATTTTACTAAATTCTATTAAATTCTACTAAATTCTAGTAAATTCTACTAAATTCTACTAAATTCTACTAAATTCTACTAAATTCTACTAAATTCTACTAAATTCTACTAAATTCTACTAAATTCTACTAAATTCTACTAAATTCTACTAAATTCTACTAAATTCTACTAAATTCTACTAAATTCTACTAAATTCTACTAAATTCTACTAAATTCTACTAAATTCTACTAAATTCTACTAAATTCTACTAAATTCTACTAAATTCTACTAAATTCTACTAAATTCTACTAAATTCTACTAAATTCTACTAAATTCTACTAAATTCTACTAAATTCTACTAAATTCTACTAAATTCTACTAAATTCTACTAAATTCTACTAAATTCTACTAAATTCTACTAAATTCTACTAAATTCTACTAAATTCTACTAAATTCTACTAAATTCTACTAAATTCTACTAAATTCTACTAAATTCTACTAACTTCTACTAAATTCTATTAAATTCTACTAAATTATATTAAATTCCACTAAATTCTACTAAATTCTACTAAATTCTACTAAATTCTACTAAATTCTACTAAATTCTACTAAATTCTACTAAATTCTACTAAATTCTACTAAACTCTATTAAATTCTACTAAACTCTATTAAATTCTACTAACTAAATTCTACTTAATTCTACTAAATTTTACTAAATTCTATTAAATTCTACTAAATTCTACTAAATTCTACTAAATTCTACTAAATTCTACTAAATTCTACTAAATTCTACTAAATTCTACTAAATTCTACTAAATTCTACTAAATTCTACTAAATTCTACTAAATTCTACTAAATTCTACTAAATTCTACTAAATTCTACTAAATTCTACTAAATTCTACTAAATTCTACTAAATTCTACTAAATTCTACTAAATTCTACTAAATTCTACTAAATTCTACTAAATTCTACTAAATTCTACTAAATTCTACTAAATTCTACTAAATTCTACTAAATTCTACTAAATTCTACTAAATTCTACTAAATTCTACTAAATTCTACTAAATTCTACTAAATTCTACTAACTTCTACTAAATTCTATTAAATTCTACTAAATTATATTAAATTCTACTAAATTCTACTAAATTCTACTAAATTCTACTAAATTCTACTAAATTCTACTAAATTCTACTAAATTCTACTAAATTCTACTAAATTCTACTAAATTCTACTAAATTCTACTAAATTCTACTAAATTATACTAAATTCTATTAAATTCTACTAAACTCTATTAAATTCTACTAAACTCTATTAAATTCTACTAACTAAATTCTACTTAATTCTACTAAATTCTACTAAATTTTACTAAATTCTATTAAATTCTACTAAATTCTACTAAATTCTACTAAATTCTACTAAATTCTACTAAATTCTACTAAATTCTACTAAATTCTACTAAATTCTACTAAATTCTACTAAATTCTACTAAATTCTACTAAATTCTACTAAATTCTACTAAATTCTACTAAATTCTACTAAATTCTACTAAATTCTACTAAATTCTACTAAATTCTACTAAATTCTACTAAATTCTACTAAATTCTACTAAATTCTACTAAATTCTACTAAATTCTACTAAATTCTACTAAATTCTACTAAATTCTACTAAATTCTACTAAATTCTACTAAATTCTACTAAATTCTACTTAATTCTACTAAATTCTACTAAATTTTACTAAATTCTATTAAATTCTACTAAACTCTATTAAATTCTACTAAACTCTATTAAATTCTACTAACTAAATTCTACTTAATTCTACTAAATTCTACTAAATTTTACTAAATTCTATTAAATTCTACTAAATTCTACTAAATTCTACTAAATTCTACTAAATTCTACTAAATTCTACTAAATTCTACTAAATTCTACTAAATTCTACTAAATTCTACTAAATTCTACTAAATTCTACTAAATTCTACTAAATTCTACTAAATTCTACTAAATTCTACTAAATTCTACTAAATTCTACTAAATTCTACTAAATTCTACTAAATTCTACTAAATTCTACTAAATTCTACTAAATTCTACTAAATTCTACTAAATTCTACTAAATTCTACTAAATTCTACTAAATTCTACTAAATTCTACTAACTTCTACTAAATTCTATTAAATTCTACTAAATTATATTAAATTCTACTAAATTCTACTAAATTCTACTAAATTCTACTAAATTCTACTAAATTCTACTAAATTCTACTAAATTCTACTAAATTCTACTAAATTCTACTAAATTCTACTAAATTCTATTAAATTCTACTAAACTCTATTAAATTCTACTAAACTCTATTAAATTCTACTAACTAAATTCTACTTAATTCTACTAAATTCTACTAAATTTTACTAAATTCTATTAAATTCTACTAAATTCTACTAAATTCTACTAAATTCTACTAAATTCTACTAAATTCTACTAAATTCTACTAAATTCTACTAAATTCTACTAAATTCTACTAAATTCTACTAAATTCTACTAAATTCTACTAAATTCTACTAAATTCTACTAAATTCTACTAAATTCTACTAAATTCTACTAAATTCTACTAAAGTCTACAAAATTCTACTAAATTATATTAAATACTACGAAATTTCAGTCATTAAAAAATCAGTTAAAATATATATTTGTTAAGTGCAGTTGATTCTTCGTCCCTTTAGTGAGTATGCACAGACTGCAGAATACTGACAGACAGTCAAGACAGGACAGACGATCGGACGTAGGACTCGATATAGGCCTCCGCAGAGGGTCATCGCATCACCTTGCGTAACATGCCTGGATACTAGGGCAGTGGACTTGGCTCGTGTTGCCATTTTGAAGTACTGTTATGAGGATGAATAAAAGTGAATTTCAGAACAATTGATTGATCGGTTTCGTTGGCTCCTATTATAAGTACCGTTAGGATAGAAAAAAAAACGGTTGTGGCGAAATGGCAATTTGAGCAGGTAGACAGAGATTAAGATCAACACTGATGTTGTTGAAATTTGTCTTTGTTTTAGAATTTAATGGGTTATACACTAAAAAGTTTCTGTTTTTTTGCAAAAATTTGGATTTCTTTGTGGATCCATAAAATATGCAACTTAATTTCATTTAAACGATTTAAATTAATTTTTTTGTAGCTTCCAGTGACCATCTTAAAATTTTGATGAATCTCCAGTTGTAATAAGAGGGCAGTCATATTAAAAAATGCATAAAAAGATTATAAAAAATAAAACATGGTCTCGGGGCACATACTGCATAGTCGACAAAAAATTGTATTATCAATAGAAGTCAAGAGTAAACCCATATAGAAAAATATAGGGGATCAAAAAAACTGGGGATCTTTTTTTGACACTTAAAAAAATCATTGTTTTTAACTCTGTGCCAAGTAGTGATTTGTGAAAAACGTTCCTTTAAAAGTTAAACGTTAAAATAACATTAGTTTTTAAATAAATCATACAATATTCAAAATATACTATTTTTGGTGTTCACAAATTTTATAAAATATTTTTACTTTTTGAGGTCCCCCTAAATTTGTTTTGACCATCCTTTAGTATTTTTTATTATTTTGGTATGATAATGTTTTTTTTTAACTTTTACCATTATTTTTTGATTAATTATATACACTATTTTTTTAATATACATGGTGGCGCAAATTTTAATTGAACACTATTGGGATTTCGTAAACCGTTACAGATACAAAGTTGATTAAATGGGGAAAAAGATGTAGTATTTTCATGACAAATTTATTGGTTTGTTCAAAATTAAAATATCAGGTTCGGTTTCCGAGCCATTTGGGAAAAACCGATATTTCATTTTATTTAATTAACACCTTATTTTTTAAAGATAAATATAAACTTGTTTATTGAAGGTCAAATATGGCTTAATAATTTTTTAAAACAACGTTTCGTCTTTGAACGGCTACCCTCAACTATGTTTTCTGAATGTAGTTATTTAATAAAATTTAATTCAGATATTTAATAGAAATTAAGTATAGCTCAAAGTATACTTAATTTTTAATTAATTTCATTCAAAAAGATATTAATAATTTCAGTGAAAATGGAACAGAACCGTACTTAGCAAAATTCCTAAAGTACAGTTCATTCTCAAAACCTAATAAAAATATTAGGTGTTCTATATGGATGGATAGAGAAAGAATGGAACTTTCAAAAATGAAATAAAACATACAGGTCCGTACTTCAAAAAAATAGTTGATGGCACTTAAAGATGAAACGTTGTTTTAAAAAATTGGATACTCTATGTTAAGCTATATTTGACCTTTAATAAAAAAGTATAAAACTTTTTTCTGTATTTAAAAATTGAGGTGTTAATTAAATAATACGAAAATCGTCAATTTCGGTTTTTGCCAAATATCTCCTAAACCGGACCAAATAATTTGGTTTTGAAATATACAATAAATCTATTTGGAAAATACTCTTTTTCACCATTTAACCAACTTTGTATCTATAACGGTTTACGAAATCAATAGTGTTCAATTAAATTTGCACCACCCTGTATCGAAAAATATAAAACAAAGTTTTTTTCTGAATCAAGTTTTTTTGATACATTATTAACATTTACCTTTAATTATGAAATTGTATTCCAGTCATATTTAAAAAAAAAATGTTGTTTTTTCTATTTGAAAAAATTAAAAAAAAATTAATTTTTAAATAAATAGTGTAACTTAAAAAATGTATATTTTTAATCATTTTATGATATTCATGGAGCGGAAAATTTAGTTTCTTTGTTCAAATAAAATATTATTTAGCAGAACTGTTCGAAAAGCTGAATGGATTTGCTCCTCTTCATTATTACGAAAATAAAAGTGAACTTCCACAATCATAATAGGTCTACTCCAGACCAGACACATTTTTTATATATCTACAAATCCTTCTGCTTAAACCTACTACTTTCACCTAGATTTTTTTACCTGAGACTCCGTATAAATCTTTTTGATGGTGGATAAAACAAGATATATTACACATTGGCGCACATTTCAGTTTTCAAGCTCAAAAAAAAAATTCATATTGCGATTCAAATTCTGAACTGTTTTTTTCTACTAAAAATTATATTATACCTAATTCCACAAGAATGTCGTAGAAAAAGTATAGTAGCCAATTCGAGTTAGTAACCTTCAAATTTTACTGAAAATTGGCAGATAGTTGGAAGAGGCATAGATTGCAAAAAATAGATCATTTAAGAGAAAAAAAATTTAAAAATTTTTATTAAAATTGATGGAAATTGCAAAAATTTATTTGTTTAAAAGAAAGTCCATAAAATTCTATGTTCATTTTTGTTATAAAAAATATTTATCTTTAAAATTAACAGAGTATCGATAGAAATATCCGTTTTAAGGACACCCGAGAACATTGAGACCATTTCCAGACTGAGATCTGTCTGGTATCTGTCTGTGTGCAATCTTCCACTATAGAAAGTCCTCAAGTACGACATTGATTCTTCTTTCTTAGGCACAACTTTTTAAATATCAAAGAAGTGGACCTGAATTTTGGTATGCAGATGCCCCTTCCGCCCTAAAACCCATTCCGAATTTTTTGTATTTTGTAATTAAAATAATCCTATTCTGCACAGCCGAATCGGGAAAGCTCTAGGGTGACACAGTCGATTTTTTTAAAAATGGTGAAAGCGCAAATTCTACATATTTTGCAAATTAAATTATTTAACTTTTAAACGAATACATATTGAGAAATAAAACTTTGCTTATACAGATTAGACGATACAGTTTAAATATATAAACATCAAAAAAGGCAGTAGATAATTATAATATTAATAAAATTTACCAAAGAAAATGTTAATAAAATAAATAGAAAGAAACAGATGACACCCCTAATTTCTAATTGTCTATCTCCAAATTTTCATTTAAATCAAAGAGAAAATTAAAATTAACGAAAAAATTTCGAAAAAAAATTGGCAGAAGTGCGATTAAAATAAATCAGTTCTTCACTAGTTCTATTAGTTAAAAAAAAAACTATTTAAAAAAGTGTTCTAAACCAAATATTTTAATAAAAATGATGAAAATTGTAAAAAATAATTTATTCAGAAGAGAGCCCATAAAATTCTATATTCATTTTTATTACAGAAAATTATTTATCATAATAATTAATAGAGTAATCATAAAAAAATGGCGAGAGCGTAAGTTTTATATAATTTACAAATTAAAATGTTTTTCACTTTTTACCGAATAAATATTAAGATATTAAAACGTAGAAAAAAAAGTGTTGGTGGTAATATTAAAAATATAAATAATTCTGTACGCCAATGTCTTTGATTTGAAGGCAGATGGGCCAACATCGACGGTGGCACGTGGATTCGAAATATTTAATCGTTTTTTTTAGTTAGCTTTTTATATTTTTTATGTGATACCTAATAGATTTTTTTTTGTGTTTGATGAAGATATAATAATAACTGTAATATGTGTGAATGTTTATTCTTGAAATATTAAGTATTTTAATATAGATGAAATATTTTTTTTTCGTCAAATAATTAAATTAATATTAAAACATCAATTCCTGAAAGATCTGTAACAAAACATGATATGATAAATTCAGTGATCCTTGTTTTCCTTTATCTTATTTGATTAGGTTATTTTTTGGAACAAAATATCCGTGGACAAATGCATCTCGACGGGTGAACAAAAAAAATCGTTTCTTCATCGTTGGAGTGATATGATCAATTTCAATTAATTAAGGTTGAAATTAAAGAACAAAAATTAAAAATCCTCGCTTAAATTTAATTATTAGTACAATTAAAATGTCTTTAAAAAAAGACTTGAATGAAATAAGAGAAGTAGAAATGGTTATAAAATATAATGAAATAACAGAGAATAATATAATTAATAACAAAAAAGAAAAAAGATTGGAAAGAATCTGGAAGTACTTTAAAAATTGCAACCTAGAATTAGCAAAGCAGGCATGTGGAACACTAAAGGTGAATAAGACCAAGAGTAAACTTTGTGGTGGAACCAAGAGGAAAACAAACTGAAAAAATAAAATGGAGAAAGTACCACATAGAACAGAAGAAAATTATAAAGCATATAGAAGGCTGATGGTACAAAATAAAGTGAAAGGAGAAAAACAGAAGAGCTGGAAAAAATTTGGTGAAAATTAGAAGAAAATTGGAAGGATAATAAAAAACAATCAGAAATCTTTGAGGGCAAAAAACAATAGACACTACAGCAATAAAAAACGAAAGAAGAATAGTAATTGTTTACCGAGTAGGAAAAGTCCTGGATGACTGTGAAATTTGCCAAGTCGAGGAGCAAGCCGAGGCTTAGCAACAGAGTCCAGAAATGTGACTTTTTCTACTAGGTAAACATACTATTTTTCCGCAAATCGTTTAAAATTCGACAGATATTAATTAATTTTGAGAAAATCGCGAATAATTTTATTCACAAATAAATGGTGCTTTGAAATTCGTAATAAAATTGATTGCGTTACTATGGAAACGTATTAATGTTGAATTGTCAAACTTGACGTATATAAATTTAATTTCTGGTGTTTTCGAAAGGAAAACAGTGTAAAATGATAAGTGATGATGAATTCTCCATTCCTGGTACTCCTCAAGAGCTGGTAGAGGCAGTGAATACTGCTTTATTAGAATTATTGCCAATCATTTTAAATCATTTAGGTCGAACACTAACAACTGTTGGGAAATATCATTTCCTTACAGTTAGGAAATCTTGACCTTTTCTTTAAGAAATTTTGTCTGGAATATCTAAATTTCCTACAGATTTGAGGACAAAATACTAACAGATGATAACGAAGTAATGCAAAGATGGAAAGAATATTTTCAAAATTTACTGGATGTAAGTCATAATGAAGAAAATGTCGAAGAAATAGAATATCTAGATGAGAATCAATAAACTGAAGAAACTTTTACAATAAACGATTTATTAGAAGCAATAAAATCGCTCAAAAATAATAAAGGACATGATAAAATTACGTCAGAAATGATGAAAAACAGGACAAAAAGCAACAGAATTATTGCTGAAAGTATACAATGGAATCTAAAAAGAAAACAAAATACCGGAAGATTGGCAAAAAGGAAAAAGATTACCCATACACAAATCGGGAGATATAAGAGAATATAATAATTACAGGGGCTTATTGTTAAGCATAGCCTTGAAGATGTATGAGAATTTTTTAGAAAAAAAACTAAAAATACAAATAGAAACAATCTTAGATGAAGCACAAAGTAGATTCTGTGGAGGTAGAAGCGTATACGATCTCATATATTTACTTATACATCGCCACCCCTGAGGTTGTCAATTTGGCTATATTTTTTCTAAATTACTTTAAATTGTTTTTTAAATAACCCGCACTTGTCCATGCGCGTAGTTTGTCAACGTTCGCTGATGAAGGTTCAGATTTTTGTCAATTTGCGCTTACTAATGTTGAATTTGTTAATTATACTACTAAATTTATTTGGTTTGGTACTAGGTTGGCCACCTACAGGGTTGCCTCACTACAATTCACCTGCCATTCTCTACTGTTCACAACCACTAGTACCATCATACTCCCCTTATTCTTATTAGACTAGGCAATGAAGCATTATGTTAGGAAATCTTTAAGGATTGGACGGATCGGAATGCGGTTTTTACATTCGCTTCCAAAAATTATTTATACCATTAGTACCTAATTGGTCCCTACTAAGAACCGGAAGATGCATTGCTGCAGCCAAAAATGCATTCAAAAAATGCATTATTTAAGAGGCCTTTTGGCAAATTTTATAACTTTGTAAATAAGAGTCAGAATTGGTCCAAGTCGGGTACCCAGTAGTTTTTGGGGTCGCTGATCACGAATATGATGTTCAAATTGGCCCCCGAACACCTGGAGCTCAGGAACGCCAACGAACGTCATCTCCGTGGGACTCTCCCGAAATTCATGCGAGAAAGGAGAGAAACTCGGCGTCCGGGGGTTTTTAGTGTGTCTGAATTCAAATATACCATCGGCGAACACCCCACGGACACCTGGTGCGCCCTAACCTGGCCCTGCACGTCATCTTCGAGAATTTTCCTGGAAATATCGACACAAACAAACCGTTTTGTGGGTCGCTGAATTCAAATATGGCATCGGCGAACACCCCACGGTAAAAATTGTGGCAGAGAGAGAAAGGCCTTAGACGAGGAAGATGTGCTACTGATGAATACGTCAGTGGATGACGAAGAAAATGAACAGACTAACGATGTGTCACTTGATGGAGAATTTGATATTTAGTTACGTATTTGAAAATCGAAGTTATTGTTTAATGAGGTTAGGTGAAGTAACGGTTGGATTGTATTTGATTTGAGTTCAATAAAAAGTTTTTAAATGTCAATTACATAAACATTGACTTTCTATTCATTCTTTTCCTTTCCTTCATATACAGGGTGGGCCACGCTCAACGGGACGGAGCTTACTGGGAAAACGAAAAATGTTATGAAAAAGTTATTTGGCAGGAGTACGTAGGTTAGTGACAACTACATTTCTAAATACGTAAGACATATACAGGGTGTTCCAAAAAAGGGTGATATATCAAGTTATGTTTTTTTTAATGGAACACCCTGTATTTTATTTTATTTTTGAAGTATATTGAACAAAATAATGTCACTTTATTAAGGGCTCCCTATACCCATTCTTGATAGTTTTCGATTTAAATGACTTTTTTTGCGAAATTAATATGGTTTAAATACATTCATTACATTTCGTCGCATAAAAATTAACTAACGCATTTTTATTTATTAATTGCCGATTAGGGAGGCCATCGATACGAATTATTGTAATGTAAAGTTTATTTACAGGGTGTTGTTAATTGAGAGTTTCATGACAATACAATATTTTATACGATTACTGCGTTATTATAAATGGGACACCCTGTATTTTGTTATTGTAATAAAAGGGTAAAACAATTCCCTTTCAAATTACTACAAGGTTCCCTATACCAATATCTAAACCAGATAACTTTTTCATAACATTTTTCGTTTTCCGAGTAAGCTCCGTCCCGTTGAGCGTGGCCCACCCTGTATATTTTAACTAGAATCAACAATTCCATACAGTTATAGCAGTAAATAGACGTCGGTCTCTAAGACATCAGGTTTATTTGACATTCATGGAAATGACATCAATGTCGAGATAAAATTTTCGGTGCACCAGGTGTTGGTAGGGTAGATTTCGGCGAGAAATTTGGACGAAGCGTCCCGAAAAACCCACCATAATGATTTTCGGTTCGTCTTTTTCAATTGTGTCTGGAAAACCCTCGGGGATGACGTTCAGGGCCAGGTTAGGGCGCACCAGGTGTCCGTGGGGTGTTCGCCGATGCCATATTTGAATTCAGCGACGGAAAAAACCCCCCATAATGATTTTCGGTTCGTCTTTTTCAATTGTGTCTGGAAAACCCTCTGGGATAACGTTCAGGGCCAGGTTAGGGCGCACAAGGTGTCCGTGGTGTGTTCGCCGATGCCATATTTGAATTCAGCGACAGAAAAAACCCCCCATAACTATTTACGGTTCACCTTTTTCAAATGTGTTTGGAAACCGTCGGGGATGATGTTCAGGGCCAGGTTAGGGCGTACCAGGTATTTGGGGCGTCGTTTTCCATATGAAATTCGGATTCAACGCCCTACAAAACGCCCCATAACGATTTTCGGTTCGTTTTTGTCGATATTTCCACGAAAATTCTCGAAGATGACGTTCAGGGCCAGGTTATGGCGCACCAGGTGTCCGTGAGGTGTTCGCCAATGGCATATTTGAATTCAGCGACCCAAAAAACCTCCTGGCACCGAGTTTCTCTCCTTCCTCGCTTGAATTTCGGTCCCACGGAGATGATGCTCGTCGGCGTTCCTGAACTCCAGGTGTTCCGGGGGTTAATTTGTGGGGTAATAATCGTGCTCAGCGACCTCAAAAACCCCTAGGTACCCGACTTGGGCCAATGCTGACTCTTATTTACAAAGTTATTAAATTTGCCAAAAGGCCTCTTAAATAATGCATTTTTTGAACGCATTTTTGGCTGCAGCAGTGCATCTTCCGGTTCTTAGTAAGTACCGATTAGGTACTAATGGTATAAATAATTTTTGGAAGCTAATGCAAAAAACCGAATTCCGATCCGTCCAATCCTAAAAGATTTCCTATCTTTGGCCTTTTTAGTGCTTCATTGCCTCGACTATATGTCCTTAAATTATGGCCACTGAGCCTCACCATGTGGTTTGGACTTCGATCCTCTTCACTAACATACTCATTTTCAACCAAAATCCTACTATTATATCATTGTTCCTAGTACCACATAATTATAGTGTTGACCCCTGTTTGTTTGTACCCGTGCTCACATTTAATTAAATTTATTCTTCATTAACTCTTAAGTTACTCATTCACTTCACTTTCATATTTAACTTGGTAAGTTCCTTTATTTTATTGTTATGATCCCACCCTTAACACTATGCATTATAGGCCTGATGATGGCATACGGCCGAAACTAGTGGCCGCCCCTCACTCATTTAAATGTAACCAAGAAGATTTAAAATATTTCATGTATTAAATTGTGGTAGTAGATTTAGAGTTTTACTACCTCATTATTTGACCACATTCGAGAATATGAATAACCTTTTTTAATTAACATATATTTACGACCAAATAAATAATATACAAAACACAACTCAGTAAGAAAAACGCATACCTCGCTTTAATAGACTTGGAAAAAGCCTTCGATAGGGTTAACCGAATCAACATTTGGAATAGAAAACTAATAAACCGAAAGGTAGAATGGAAATCGATTATATATAAAAATGGTGGTGACAAATGATATAATTTATAAAAAGTAGGATGGAAAAATAATTGTGCAGAAATAATCTTAGATTTTACAGCAAAATAGTCAATTTTGTACTGTCAATATTTCAAAAAAACAATTAAAGATTAAAGTAAAATATACAGGTCCCTGTATAAGAGCATTTTTGGTACTACGATTATTTCAAAACTATAGGAAATTTTTGAAAAATAATATAAAAGTCGCGATTAAAAAGTGAATTCGTTCGAGGATAGTCCGGAAAGAACCAAAATCGTTTTTCTTTATTTTGTTGCTTTCTGTTAAAACATTATATTAAATTTAAAAAAATCGTGGGAATAAAAATGAGTAATCATATATATTTTTATGCTTATTATCTTAATTCAAAATAAATAACTTTTAAGTAAAAAAAAAAACGAATTTGTTGAGGCAATTTCATTGACAATATAATTCCGGTTTGAAAAAGTTGTTGGCAGATGAGAGAATAAAAGAAGATGGATATGACGTTGATTCTTCAACTTTTGGCCTAGTAAGAGTTAATTTATCTTCTTGGAAAAAAATTAACAGAAGACCGATGGTGGATGCTTCCGTATGAGCAAATTAAGTTCATAAATCAAAGAGGCGGTGCTGTCATCGCGTTATCATCACTTCATAAAAATTTCAAATATGTTAATACAAAAAATTTTAATTGAAAAAAAAATCGGCCATGTCACCCCAGAACTTTCCCGACTCTTCTGTGGAGAATAGGATTATTTTAGCACAAAATACAAAATTCCTGAATGGGAAAGTAAAATACTGTAAAAATGAAGTAAATTGCTGAAAAAAAGGGTAAATATTACAAAAATTAATTAAAATGAAAAACGGCAAAAGTTACTAGAAATGGTAACAAGTTATTTTAAATAGTAACAAGGTAACGAATTATTTCCAAAAAATTGTTAAAAATGATGAAAAATTGCTAAATTTCAGCAAAAATTAAAACTATAATAAAAAAGAAAAATAGGCAAAAATCAAAGATACTATAAGAATCTTAATACAATTTGTGAAAATTGGAAAAAGATGCAAAGATGCAGAAAAAGACAAAAAGGTACCTATCAAAAGTAAAAAAACGTAAAATAAACCAAAAAGGGTAAAGAGGCTTAATAAAGGCCAAAATGGAAAATAGGGAAAAACAAAAATCAACAAGAAGTCCAAACAAAAGCCAAATAAGACAAAGTAAAATAAAAAAAGCAAAAAACGCCAAAAAAAGCAAAAAAGGACAAAAAAGCAAAAAAATTAAAAACCATTAAAAAATGTTTAAACAAGCAAAAAAAAAGGAAAAAAATTGGTAAAAATGCCAAAAAAGAAAAAAAAAGCAAAATAGAGACAAATAAAGGCAAAAAGCCGAAAAAAGACCAAAAAAGTCAAAACAATTAAAAAAAAAAAGGAAAAGGGCAAGAAAGGGGTAAAAAGGACAAAAAAAAGCCAAAAAAATTCAAAAAAGGCAAAATAAAGTTAAAAACATGTTTAATTCATAAAATTCTAGAAACATCCAAAACAATGTACAGTAGAGTGCAGAGTTAATATTAAAGTTTACTTAAAGAAATGCAACAGGTCTCAAAACAAAGGATTTTAGAATAACTCTAAATAAAAATTAAAAAAATTTTGGCAAAATTTTCCACCCTCGCAGCCCCTTAATACCTATATTTTGTTGTAATTTAAAAAATGTAATAGGGTATAATCATTTTAGTTTCTGTTCAGTTTTATTACTGTTAATTTTTTTTCGTTCCAATTTTTTTTCCACCTCCACAAGGCATACAATAGTTATTTATGCAACAAAAGGCGAGTGCGACAATCACATGAGTGAAAAAAGGCACATTACACACTAGTTGCATACAATATTTTTTCTACTACCATAATTTTCATAGGTTTCGCATGCAAGAGGTGAATAACCTATTTTCCAAAATATTGAAGTTAACCAGTTGATTTCTGGCACATAGAACCTTGGCAAGATAAGAAACATAAGGATATTGCAAAAGAATGTGTTGCACATGTGAAAAAGTTATTTTGAAAATTTTATTTTACTTTACGCACTCGTGAAAGAAGTTGAACTTTACACACTCATTAGCGTGCGTAAAGTAAGTACTTTACGCACGGTAGTAGAAAAAGATTTTTTTTAAATAATCAAGTACCTATGAAAAAAATTATCTTAAAAAAACATATGAAGCAAGATAATAAACAGAAAGAGAATTTTTGTCTGATTGATATGTGTATTTGAGATTTAGAAATATATAACAAATAAAGTATGTTATATATGAGACAATTTTAATGAACAAAATGTTCATAAACCAAAAATGTAAAAAAAATAAACAAATAAAGGGACTGCAATAAATAAGAGTTAAAGAGATATAAGAAACTAGGAGAAGAGTAGCAACAAAGAAGATTAAAAATTAACTTGAAGAAATCAAATAAATCAAGCTGGGAGATGACGTGAAGAGGAGGAAACATATCGAGAGAAGAAAGTCGAACCACAGGACTGAACAAAATTGTTTTTTTTTGTTATTAGTTTGTAATGTTTATTATTTTGTTGTTTTTTAAATAGAACTCACCCCAGAGATATTATATTACAATAAAATGGGAAAGATTTGTTTTCGGGTAAAAAAGTCCAAAAAATCCTTGATTTTTAAATTCCGGTCAGTTAGTGATTGCTACTCATGCGCATATTCCTCCTAGACTAGATAGGCACTAAGCTATGTAGTAAAGTAGTAAAAAACATTTTAATTAAACATGTGGCGCTATCTTACGAAGATATCTAGAATTTATGGTATACAGACGACGTCAGTCTTTCCGGACTTAATGCAGATATCTATAACGACAAACAATATTAAAGTTCTTGATATAGATGGTGGATGTTGAAAACACGGACATTTTAAATCCTTATATTCATTTTAATATACAGGGTGTTTCATTATATATATGATTGTTTTTAAATCTTATATCGTCCAAACGGTTCTAGAGAATGATATGCGGTTTTCATAGTTCGGTTTAAAATTACTTTTAGTTTTGTTGTGACATATTGATATAAGTGGTCTACTTCCGGTTTACACGATATAAAAGTGACGTGTTTTTAGAGGACAATAGATGTTATTTTTTAAATAGGTCACCCTGTATGTTAAGTGATATTCTAAAAGACACCTATTTTTGCTTTGTCCTTAAAGATTAAATTTGGTACATAGAAAGCTAAGTTTCAGAACTTTAACTGGAATTTCGAAAAACACGCCACTTTTAAATCAGGTCAACGGAAGTAGGCCGTTTAATATGTCACAACAAAACTTAAAGTAATTTCAAACCGAACTGTGAAAACCGCATCTCATTAGCTTTGTTCGTGTTTTTAGTTTTGCTTGTGCAGAACAGTTCCCGACATGTGTAGTAGACTAAACGTGTTCGTGTTTTCTGGAACCAAGTTCTGAACTAAGAATCCTGTGTTTTAGTTTTTTTTCAGAACTGTTTCAAATAATTCCATGTGATTCTAGCTAAAAGTGTGAACTGACAAAAACCGTTCTAGTCACACATGCGCATTGCAAGGCATTTTATAAAAAAGGGATAATAAAAAGGTTTAAGGTTATGTTTATATTGTGTAAATTCTTTGTTTATCTGAGATTATATACAATTATTTATTATGGAATTTTTGGAATTCGACTGGAAAAGCTCAAGTTCGTCTTCTTCAAACTAAACTAGTTTGACTTACCACTTTCCAAAAGGGAAAACTCCATGTAAATCATGAATGACAATTGACATTGACAGTTGATTATTGAGGTGTTCGTGTTAATTTCTTAATTCAAAACTGTTCTAAATTTGTGTCACTGAGCAACTAGTTCTGCGCAATTTTAAAACGGTTCTATTTTAAAGAACACGAACAAACCTATTATCCTAGATAGAAAACTTACCTGAAATTCCCACTATCAATAAAGCCAGAGCATCCTCTGGAATATTAGGAGGGTGTGCGGCAAATAGTGGGGAATGAACCCAAAGCAGATTTACTGGATTTATCAAACAGTGATAAAACCAATGGTCACATATGGCGCAGCAACCTGATGGACGAAGGGGCGCAATGTCAACTACCCCCATAGCAGCAATGGAAAGGACTCTGGATCATACTCCTCTCCATATACTATTGGAGAAGGTGGCTAGAATGACCTCCTACAGAGCCTTGTCAGTAGCTAGTCAAATCGAGGGGGAGAGGCTATGGGCACTGCTGCGAACGATGAGTGGTTTCAGACGTGCTCTCCTCCAGAACTCATATACTGAAGTCCTTTAACGTCCTTCTTCCGAGAAAAGACGAATGGGAAAAGGGGGAGATCCTCTTTCCAGCGACGTACACAGATGGTTCAAAGACCCCAAGTGCCTTTCAACAAAAGGATTTACATTTTTCAGACAGCCAGACAGATTTGAAACTACTGAGCTCCAACCTGCTGGACTCGAAGCTGGTATGGAAGTGCATCGAATCCTTGGAGCGCATTGCTACCAGTAACAGAATAACCCTACTTGGGGTACCTGGCACGAAGGGGTGGAGGACAACGAGAAACCCCACACTCTAGCGAAAAAATGTGCGGAATTCGAGTTGATTGGACTGGAACCATTCTTTGGCATAGCCAAAAGCAGTGCCAAAGATATTCCTGGATTAGCTCATTCTAAGGCATTCATAGTCAAACCCTCAGGTAGCACCCTATTGCAGATCCTAGAATGGAGTAGACGTGATCTACGCATCTTAATTGAGATACAAAATAGTACTAAAATTTACACGATTTTTAAGATTTATTTGTGATTTTATTTATAGAATTAAAAACCAGCCATTGGCAAAGAATTAACCTTTATAAACACATTTTTTATTTAACTTTCAATATATTTGCGTTTGTTTGTTTAACCTGTACTAAGTAAGTTACCCAATAGCACAAAGTAGTCCTACAGATATCCATAGGAGGTCTTCTTCGGACTTTATGGACATCCGTAGGACGTCCTTTTCTGATACAGTGGACTTCCGAGGGACTCACTAATGTTACAACTTTGTACTGAATTCGACCGTCCACCGCGGACATCCACTGGATATCCCCTTAGGAGCATAACTAGATATCACTATGAACATTCACAGAACGTCCTGTTTTGGCGGAGTGGACATCAGAGGAAGTGATTTTTTTGTTATTTACACCAGTTTAATTGTAATTGTAAAACTTCATCTACGTGAACAATAGTCACCGTTCAAGCTCGTTGAAGAATGTACTATTAAAGATCTCACTGGTTCCTATTATCCAGGCGTCTCTGCAGTCCGCACTGAGTGAGCTCGGAGCAGACTCAATAGGATGTTTTAAATCTCGATATACCATACTATTTATTCGTGGCATCTAAAAAGCACCAGCGCAAGTATCTCCATGTTTCAGACGGAGTTTTACTTTTGGTTTTGACTCTATATTCGAAGAAAGGTCGCGGTGTTTATTTTATTTTATGTATTCACAGTGCATTTTGATTTTAGCTATTTACAGTCCATTGCCGGTCGCGATATTTTAGGGACGGATTTTTAGGGGGAAGCTAATTATAATAATTATTTTTAAAATGTGAGGAAATAATTTCTATTAATGGAGTTATCATTATTAAGTAAATATAATAAGAACGGAGATTGGGAAATTAAAAATATTGGTAAATTAGTAACTTCGTTACAAACTCACATGAATATCACACAACCATAAACAAATACTCAACAGTCTGAATGGCGAACGGCGTGTAATAGTAAAATGTACGAAATGAGCGTTCTATGATTGGCCACTATAATGGCGAGAAGTTTAAATCATTAAATGACAAGATCTGCATGCAAACTGACTTGATAATCATAAATTATAATTCAACCTTTCTCTAAGGCTTAGAGCGTCCGTTTTGGGGAAATGTTTTATATTTTCCGTCCATATTCCTAACAATACAGGGATATCCTAGGTATGTCCTTTTTATGTACCGCGGTATAAGGACATGATTGATTTTCTTAAAAAGAAAATGAAAAAAATATTTCAGGAATATCTGGGATGTGACCATTGCGCAAGCAAAAATTGTTAATGCATATAATACTCTTAATATAAATCTCCACGAATGATACAAATTATACATAAATCTCAACAAAATTTCATTTCATTTTCTTTTCTGTAGTTTTGTCCTCACTTTTCACTAATGTGCACGTCTTATCTATATTTTTTTTTTATTAACGTAAAAACGTATATATTAAAAAGATTCGTTATATTGACAACTTTTGTCTTATTTTTTAAGTTGTTTTATCAGTTAAAGTTGTGTATTTTATAGTTGCAAAATTGAAATAATAAGTTGAGTTTAAGGCCGGGGTGCACTCGTGCCGGAACGTCGTTTTGGCACTGGTTTTTGAAAAAAAAAATTGTATGTTCTGTTTTCAAAGCAGTACTTTTGGGTTTGTATGTAGTTTGATTAGAGTCACGACAACATTTTGCTTTTGCGTTCTATATAATCTTACCCCATACTACAATAATTTATGGTGTAAAGTAGCGTTACGGTTCTGGATTATTTACGAATGCACCTCTGGTTTAAGGTTTATTTATCAATCTATTAGGTAGGATCTTATAAGGAAGGTATCCTCAAGCCTTAAAAGAAAAAGTAGACTTAACCAGTGTATTCCTTTTTGCATTAAAGTCGTTTATTTGTGGAACGTCTTTGGATTTAATTGCTTTCCATATTTTCCATGAAATCATTCAAATTAAATGAATATTGAAAACGAAGGCTAGGGAATGTACTTTATCATATATCCCAGTGATGTCCCTTTTATTATATAACCCAGTGATGTCCCTAAGACATCCCGAGAGTGTCCCTTTGATGTCCTATGTTGGAACTTTATACATCCCTGGGACGTACCAAAAAGACATCCCATACAGGTCCTTTTTGTTGGTAAGTAGATGTCCCTAGTACCTACGTCTTTTATCCCGATGACGGATTTCACAGGAACGACCCAGTAGTAAATAAACGACGTCTCTGGGATATACAGGGGATGTACTTGTATTGTTAGGGCATGTCTACTGAGGACCACTCTCAGGTATCTGTCCCGGACATTTTTTTGACATTGCCTGTGTTAAGTCGGCCAGGGACTATTTTAAGACTTTATGATATGGACATATTATATGTATTATGTCTATCAATGACACCTACCGGATATTGTGTGTTTTAAGGGTTGAACATTTTTTACACTATAGTTTAAAAAAATAACAAATATAATAATTGAAATTACACTATACTAAGACTATTTGTTTAAGGATGTGAATACGGTGCATTACTGGAGTATTTAGTTCCATTTAGATTATGAAGGGTGTTAGTTGGGCGCCAGTCTATTTATGAATGAAAAACATTAAATAATTTCAAAATAAACTTTATTTATATAACTGTATTTACATTATTTTGGTAAAGTACATTGGTGTAAAAATGTTGAAAACTTACCCCGGGAAACATATCGCAGAAAATTAGAAGAATCTTGTAAGTAATTAATATATATTTTACAAATGGCAGTGTTTATTAATAACATTCAAGAACACACATTGCAATTAATTTTTGTTTCTGCGCTGTTGACTAGAGCATAATATGTAAACCGAATAAATTTTATTGATTGATGTCAGAGAAATACGTTCTTAAAAGCACAATATAAATTATTTTAGAAGTAATGTAGCACCATTTTAGTTAATATATTTATTATATATCTTTTAAAGATAATTTTAACTTGATATGAATTATTTCGTTTGGTCATTTATTATTGAGTAACTGCATTACGGTAAATTCATATACGTACAACTTAAATCTATGTTCTATACAAAAATCTTTACATGCTATTTTGTTATACAAAAACATGGCACGGCAGTATTAAGGAAAGTTAAAAGCTTACTATACAAATTGTGCAAAAAGGTACTTGATTATCAAATTTCAAATTTTTTATCACTATCGATGACCAAGTACCAAAACTAACAGGAACACATAGTCAATGTCTCCTTTACAGCATTTTAAAATAAATAAAATACGTGTAAGTTAGACATTAAATTGTTTATTGATTTCCTAAATCGATGTTGTGAACGTTTATGTATTTCTTATACAGACTTGGCATCTACTAATCCTGTCTCTGACGTTGCCAGCTTTTAGCGTTTGTTTCTGCGGTTTCTGGAATTGTTGGTTGTTGTCAATTGTAGCCAGCCAGAAACTGAGCGTGTTAGCGTAATAGTGGCAAGAACCTTGTGCACCATTACATTCTATAAATGGTGTCGCTCTGAAATCTTCCAGGCAAGAACCAGGACTTGAAAGTGATTGTCCACCTCCTTCAGCTCCAGCGGCAGTATGCTAAATTATTAAAGACATTGAATAAATTAAACAATAATTTTATGGTTCAACATACAAAAATTAAAAAAATCAAACAAAACTCTAGTATATTATATTATTTTGTACGTACCATTACAAAACTGTAACCAATCCATAGAGAACTCCATCCGTATGGACATTCTGGTAAAGCTAAGGATTGACTGTGAACTGCAATTACATTAGCTGGTGCTTCACATACCACACATCGGGAAATGTACTCCTCGATTTGAGATTCTTCTACTGGCATCATTGGGATAGCTGCACTTGTCGACAGCCAATAAGATTTGTCGTTTCGGCTGGCGTAGTTGCATACATTGTTAACGTCGCAAAATACAAATGGCATAGTTGAGAATTTTCTTATGCAAGAGCCTGCGTAACCCAAATCTTGCGTATGAGCTTTTTCGTTACCTTCTACGTAAAGTAAAGAGTAACCCTCCCACATTTTAATATGTCCACCTTCACATCGTGGAATTTCTTTGCTTTGACTGTGCCGTACGAGAAGAGAGCCTGTGAGATAGTCTGGTATATCTACGCAAGCTGCACCTGGTTCTCCCTTAGGACCTAAATCCCCGAATTGTCCTTGTAAACCTGCTTGACCTTCAATACCTAATTCTCCCTTTTCTCCTGGAAAACCAGGGGTTCCAGCAATTCCTGGGAATCCTCTATCACCCTTATCTCCCTTTTCTCCTGGTGCTCCTGGTAAACCATCAAGCCCCGCTACTCCTCTATCACCAGGGAGACCATTATTACCTAAATATCAGTAATTATTTAACATTTGCTAATCAGAGATTATCTAAATATTAACAAAGTGTTATATTACCTGGAGGTCCTCTTTCTCCTTTTTGACCAGGGAAACCTTGAGGTGCTGGTTCTCCTTTCGATCCCTTCATACCAGAAACGCCTGGTCTTCCTGGTGTTCCATTCAAACCGGCATCTCCTTTAAGTCCAGGAGGCCCTATGGGTCCACTGAATCCGGCCTCTCCATCGAAACCTCTGTCGCCCTTTTCTCCTGGATAACCTGCTGTACCTTGTAATCCTGATAAGCCTATAACAAAACAACACATATTAAATATGAACAAATATAAAAGTAAATATTATTTCAAACCTCGATCTCCTTTCTGCCCTGGTGCTCCTACAAATCCTGGTTGTCCCCTGTCTCCTTTCTCTCCTCTGGGTCCTGAAAGACCTTCAATGCCTGGTTGTCCTGGAGCTCCAATAGGTCCAACTGGTCCAGGACTTCCGTCAAATCCTCTGTCACCTTTTGGTCCTTGCAAACCTAGAGGTCCAGGAGGACCAGGTGGTCCCGTTCTACCAGGTAATCCTTGAAGGCCTCGTTCTCCTATTTCACCTATTAGACCTTGTAAACCTTCTCTTCCATTTTTTCCAGGTATTCCAGGAAGACCCTTTTCCCCTTTGATTGTTAATCCAGGTAAACCTTCAGGCCCTGCGGATCCTCTATCACCTGGTAAAAAAAAATTGATAAATAATTGCAAATTAAATAATATAAATCAAACCTTTAATTCCAGGAAATCCTGATGGACCTATAGCTCCTTTAACTCCTGGGAATCCTATGTCACCCTTTTCTCCTTGTAATCCTGCTGCTCCTGCAAAACCTCGATCTCCTTTTTCTCCTGCTCTTCCTTCAAGTCCAAATGGCCCAGGTTCTCCTTTGTCGCCCTTAATTTGAACAAGTGGTCCTGGAGAACCTCTATCCCCAACATCTCCTTTTTCTCCTGAAAGGCCACCAGGTCCAGGTGCCCCCGGACGACCTAGTTCTCCTTTTTGACCTTCATATCCGTTTAGACCAGCAAATCCTTTATCTCCCTTTTCTCCTGAAAAACCGGCAGCTCCTGTAAAACCTCTATCACCTTTTTCTCCAGGCTGTCCAGGATGTCCGTCCATTCCAGGTGGTCCTCTTTCTCCAGGGTAACCTCTATCTCCTTTTGTTCCAGGAAAACCTGGTTGACCCCTTTCCCCTTTAATTCCTTGAATTCCTGGTAAACCGTCCAATCCAGGAGGTCCAGATAAACCCTTATCTCCAGGTGCTCCAGGTATTGTTCTTCCTGGCAAACCACCATCACCTTTCAGACCTGGGAATCCTTGTGGACCAGGCAGACCTTCAGAACCTCTTAATCCAGGCATACCATGTTCTCCCTTTTGTCCTTTCTCGGAAGCACTTCCAGGTTCACCTTTTCTTCCATTGATTCCAGGCAGACCTTCTTGTCCTTTAAAACCTGTCGGTCCCGGAGGTCCTGGTAGACCTGGAGGACCAAACGGACCAACGTCTCCTTTATCACCTGGTAAGCCCATTTCACCAGGCATTCCAATGAGTCCTTGCGGTCCCAGTGGTCCCGGATAACCGCGATCTCCCTTTTCACCGATACGTCCTGGTAATCCGTCCATACCTGAAGAAATAGAAAATAATAAATAGCTTATAATATACATAAGTGAAGTACGCAGATGTTTTGACTAATTGAATAAAAAAGGCCAATTAATCGGTTTTAATGCTCTTTTATTTTATTCGAATATTAATGATCTGCTAACTATGAAATCCTATATACCGCAATAAAATCAATAATCAATAATTAAGGACGCATTTAATTTTTGATTAGGTGAAGCACTGATTCTAATGCATTTTATAGCCTTTTTATTCTATTAGTCAAAACATTTGATATGCTTATTTTGCCTACATTTGTAATATAGAATTTTTCGTATTAAATTCAATAATAAGTATTTTAAAATTTTACTAACCTGGGGATCCAGGTGATCCTGGTCTTCCAATTAACCCCTTAAAACCTTTCTGTCCTGGTGCGCCCGATATTCCTGTCTCTCCCTTTAAACCAGGGAATCCAGCTAAACCCGGTCTTCCAGGTTCCCCTCTTATACCTCCGTCTCCTTTAGGTCCCATTGGACCTGGTCTTCCTGGTAAACCATCAATACCTGCCGGTCCGATTGGACCAGCATCTCCTTTTTCTCCTCCAGGTCCTGTTAGTCCGTTTTGTCCTGGGTATCCAATATCTCCTTTCTCGCCCATCAATCCAGGGAATCCATCGTTACCAGGAGGCCCGGTTTTTCCTGGGAATCCTGGTAATCCTTTTTCACCAAAAGGTCCCATTGGTCCTGGAGGACCGGGAGGTCCAACAGCTGGTATTCCAGCTTCTCCTTTTGTTCCTTTAGTTCCAATTAGACCTGGTATTCCAGACGAACCGTCTCTGCCTGGTTCACCAGGGAAACCTAACGGTCCTCTTTCACCTTTATCACCACGTGGGCCTGGTAGACCCCTACGTCCAACTGGTCCTGGAGGACCTGTTTGTCCTAGCGGTCCCGTAGGACCAGGATTTCCTTGATCTCCCTTTTCCCCTCTTTCACCATCTCGACCATCAAATCCTCTTTCTCCTTTTGGTCCCATTATTCCTTTATTACCTTTCATTCTATCAACAATATTTTCTGGACATTTTCCTGGTTCCCCTAAAGGTCCACGTTCACCTGATAAACCAGCAACTCCTTTGTCACCTTTTAATCCAGGATAGCCTTGTTCTCCTTTGACGCTTTCACCTTGTTGACCTTTAATGCCAGGAATTCCAGGTTCTCCGTTTTTACCGTCTAAACCAGGAAAACCTACGAAACCTCTATCTCCCTTTTCTCCTGGTCTTCCCATGAATCCTTGATCTCCTTTTAGACCAGCACGACCAGAAAGACCTTGAGGTCCTGGTCTACCATCCATACCTCTATTACCTTTATCTCCCTTTTCAGCTTTTACTAAGTTTACTGGCACTTGTGCATTTCTTCCTGGTAAACCTTGCAATCCTGGAGTACCGTCTTTACCATCTACACCCTAAAAAATAATAAATAGACAAATCAGATTTAATAACTAATTTATATTTAATACGTACTGGTTTTCCAGGTGGTCCATCTCTACCAGGTACTCCATCGTGACCAGATAGTCCTTGGAAACCAGGTGGACCTGGAGGTCCTCTAGGCCCAACTGGTCCATCTCTACCGTCTAATCCTCTATCTCCCTTGTCGCCTCTTGATCCTGGTAAGCAATCGATACATTGGCCTCCTCTTTCTCCTTTAAAACCAGGTATTCCTGGACTTCCAGGTATACCAGGACGTCCAGGATTTCCTTTTTCTCCTTCAGGTCCTTGTGGACCTGTTAATCCTGGTATTCCACTAAGTGAATCTCCGGGGGTACCGCGAGGCCCGCTGAAACCTTTTTCTCCCTTTAATCCTTTTTGACCATCACGTCCTGGTTCTCCATCTTCACCTTTTGGTCCCTAAATACGTCAAACGATTAGTATTAAAAATAATATTTTAGAATTGGGTATAAATTAATGAGTAATATGTGCAGTGCAAAATATCAAAAGTTAAAAATTAAACATGAAACTCGAATTAATTTCACAAATTAATTTTACCTACCAATTAATTCTTAAAAATAATTTCATTCAACATTAAATTATGTATAGTGATATAAAAATGTGCATATACATATAAAACTTTTAGATTATTAAAAATTCTCACGAATTACCCAAAATATTTATTTGGAAATTCCCCACAAATCGGCATCGCTGTTGATTACTTTCTATGCATCTAGACTCCTATAAAAATTTATAATAAAAGAAAGAACTTACCATTATTGTTGCTCCTTTTTCACCGGGCTCTCCTCTTAATCCTTGTGGTCCAAGTGGACCTGGGAATCCTCTAGGCCCATCACTTCCAGGAAAACCAATAGAGCCTGATTCTCCTGTCTCTCCTTTTTCTCCTGGAGACCCTTCAGAACCTGGTTGTCCTGGAAGTCCAGGACCACCTACAGGCCCCTGTGGACCTCTTGGACCTGATTCACCAGGGAATCCATCTAAACCTTTTGGACCCATCGGGCCGGGGTAACCTCGAGGTCCTTGTGGACCCGGCAATCCAGGGAATCCTTTTCCTCCCCCAGGCGGACCTGGA
This sequence comes from Neocrepidodera transversa, assembly GCA_963243735.1. Taxonomy (NCBI): domain Eukaryota; kingdom Metazoa; phylum Arthropoda; class Insecta; order Coleoptera; family Chrysomelidae; genus Neocrepidodera; species Neocrepidodera transversa. Next base: position 15,313,382 of record OY725345.1, read on the forward strand.
GGGCCTGTTAATCCAATTTGACCTGGTGGACCATCTCTTCCAGGTTCTCCTTTTAATCCTGACTTTCCTGCTAAACCTGGTATACCGGCTAACCCTCTGTCTCCTTTTTGCCCTGGAGGTCCGGGCGGTCCAGCATATCCATCTCTTCCCTAAAATAATTATTTGATAAATATGTGAAAAACTGGGCATTTAATAACAATTTTTTTGTTTTAAGTTCTTTTATATTCTATTCAATTATATTGAAGAATATTGTCACCACTAATCAAAACTATACTAAATAATAAACACTATACATACGTTTTGCTAACTCTTGATAATGCTATAAATATTCTTCAACATTGTTGAAAACAAATTCAACTCAATTTTTTAATTATATTTTAAAATAATTTAAACTTACTCTGGGACCTGGTACACCAGGCAAACCTTTCTCTCCTTTCATTCCCGAACCACCTGCCAAACCATAGTCACCTTCGGGACCCGCTTCTCCTTTTTGTCCTGGGAAACCGTAGTCACCCCGATCCCCTTTAAAACCCTTGTCACCTTTTGAACCAATCGAAGCTGTTTGATTTATTTCGTGATGACCATCTGCGGGCTCTCCTTTTTGTCCTCTGGGCCCTAAATCTCCTTTATCTCCCTTCGGTCCGAAAAATCCTAGACCTGGGGTACCTTTTTGACCTTTAGATCCAGATGGACCGCGTGGACCCTATAATTAAAAATATATTTATAAAAAAATCCGTTCAAAAGAAGAAAGAAAATAAGAAATATATTTATACTTACATCAAATCCACTTTCCCCTGGTGGACCTGGTGAACCGGCAGAACCAACTGGTCCAGGATTTCCCGCCGGACCTGTTACTCCGTTACGTCCTGGTTCTCCTTTTTGACCCTTTAATGTTATTTCGCAATGTGCTGCGTCACCTTTATCTCCCTTACTACCAAGTGGACCCGGTAAACCGCGAGGTCCAGGTTCTCCAGGAAATCCATCCATACCAGGAAGACCCTAAATATTGAAAATAGTTAGTAAAAAAAGTTTAAAGCGAAATAAAGTGTACATACATCAGTACCATTACATCCATCTATACCAGGTATTCCTGAAGATCCAGGAGGACCTTGTATTCCAGGAATTCCATTGAGTCCAGGAAATCCAGGTACTCCTGTTTTACCGCGTTCACCTTTAGGACCTCTAGGTCCAAAGGGTCCTGGTTCACCTTTGTCTCCATTATCGCCTGCAATACCTTCTCCACCAGGGAAACCTCGTTGACCTTTGTCACCTGGCAGACCTGGCACTCCTGGAAAACCCTATAAAAAATAATTTTAATAACACTAGATCTCGATCTCAAAAGTTCCTATTACTTACTCTGTTACCTTTCTCAGCGAAGCATTTGGGAATGCATTTGCTATCACCTGCTCTAGATGCTGGAGAATCAAATATATCGTAACTACTTGAAACTGGCCTCCGGTTGGCGTAAGGACTGCTGTCATATCTTCCTCTGGTATTATACGAAGATTGCCAGTTACTTCTACTATCGTTATACTGTGAACCGGATTCACCTTGAGAGCTAGATCCAGATGACCCTGATTGTGACGAGCCATACTGGGAGCCTTGTGATCCCGATTGGGAAGATCCATATTGGGAGCCTTGTGATCCCGATTGGGAAGATCCATATTGGGAGCCTTGTGATCCCGATTGGGAAGATCCATATTGAGAGCCTTGTGATCCCGATTGGGAAGATCCGTATTGGGAGCCCTGGGATCCTGATTGTGCAGATCCATACTGTGATCCCGTTTGGGTACTAAAATAGTATTTATTTTATAAATTTGTTATAAGTGATTAAATATATAAATATAGTAACTTACCTTGATCCTGATTCTTGCACACCAGATTGTGATCCCGACTGTGTTTGTTCTGATCCTGACTGTGAAGTACCAGTTCTGTATGTACCACCTCCTTGTGTTCTAGTATAATATCTGGGATCATAACGAGGGTCCTGGCGAGAATAATAACGGGGATCTTGCCGAGGATCTGGTCGAGAATTTTGTCGAGAGTCTTGTCGATTGTCATATCGAGGATCTTGTCGAGGATCATATCGAGGATCTTGGCGAGGATCAGATCGACTGCTATATGAATCTGTCTGAGTCTCAGCTGATTCTGGAACAACAGTGGAATATTCATTGCCTCGAGCATTTGGAGATCCGGTTACGCCAAGGTTGTATCGACTGTTGTAATTTACTGATCCAACGATGTAGTTTGGATTAGATTCATCCTCGTGCACGGGTTCATCAGTATTTTCTAATACGTCACCATCTTGTTCGACCCTAAAAAGGAGACAAGTAATTTGTAATAATGAATTCAGTCATATTTTACCAAGACTATCGCGAAATAATAAATCATAAATCTAATTTGATTGCTGACATGTGTAACTAAGTTTAAGAAATATGATTCATCCCATGACAATAATTATGATATGTAGAGCGAGGATTAAGAGTTAGTTAGGTACCCCTCTCCGTTATTATTAAACAGAAATATGTTCGAAATATTCCTTGTAAAGTTTTTACCAATTATTGATCTGTCTAAAAATTATTGGTTAGCGGTATCCGCTCTAGTATTTGCTACCTTGCCCAAATTTGGTATTATTCGATAGATTTTGGTCCAGTTAGTCTAAATGCGTTGAATTTTTATTTTGCAAATGTCTAGGTCAAAAGTTATAGAGTTGAAAAGGGTTGGACTTCAGCATTTGCCCCATGCGAGATTTATAAAGTCTATGGAGATAATGTTAAGTCTATGGTAAAATTTATTGAAACCAATCCTAAACCTATCCAATCCTAAACTATTTAACTAGGGCAGGGGCTCCCCCGCCCCTTAATAAAGGACTTAACTGACTTCAAGGGGTAAAACTTTGGTTATTGGAAATCTGTTATAGAAAAAACAATGAACATGTCGATTTTGGGCCATCAGTCGATTCAAATGGCACCATTTTTGTTTTTCTAAAATGCGTTGTTGCCAAGTTGGTCACTTCGGATTACTGGATATCTGATATGGAGATGGTTCGAAGTGGAAATTATTCTAATCAAGCAGGTGAGCCATGATATAAATTTCGAAGTTTGCGGAAATGCGCTGTTGCCAAGTAATAATCGATGTTTTTATCGACAGAATATTTATGAAAATTTCAGTAAGTGAATATTAATATAAATCTTCATCGTAATCAACTGGTATGATGTTTATTATTTGAAAATGCGCTGTTGCCAAGTTGGTCACTTCGGATTACTGCATCGAGAAAAATAGGCCAAGTAAACTAGTTCAATGAAGAAATCCTCGCTAACCCCAATCAAATTTGTAGAATATTTTGTTTTCTGAAGCTATCTTTCTACCGTAAACTAGCAGTTTAATTCGACCAATTTAATTTTTTTTCTGAAATTATTTTAATTATAATATAAGTATAACAGGTAATCGTCGCTACATCGTATATTTGTAAGTAAATGGTTGGCTTCTGGCGGTATTTATGTTTGAGGCCTGGATGATGACTTATTGGTGTTAGGTACAAGAAAATAATAAAATCACCGTGCATTTCACGGACAGCTACGAACCATAATTCGCGGTATTTGGTTACGTGCGTATAGTGACTGGTGAAGTTTTTTATTGGTTTTGTGTTAAAAATTGAATAGTATTTCTCATAGAATAGGAGCTCGGGAAATTCCTGGACTGCTTTAAAGGTAAGTTTTACAAATTAATTAATCATGGTAACATTTTATCCACTGGGCTGTCCCTTCGCTGGCCCTGGTCGAGATTCATGGCCCCTGTCTGGAAGATATTCAATACCTAGACAGTTACCCCTCAACTTAACAGATCGCTTGAGAAATTGTCCCGGGGCCGGTTCCAAAACAGCACCATTTTAACCTCTAAATGACCTTGAAATCTGATTTTTTTTCTGACGTAATGGGGTAAAACTGACTCCGGAATCGGATTCAGGACGCCAAAATACCTAGGAATACCATGTTCCGATCAAATAGTCCGGACTTTTTTTTCTTTAATAAACCTGTGTAATTAGAGTATATCGTATGATTAATTTGTAAAATTTACCTCTAAAGAGGTCCCGGAAATTCCCGAGCCCCCGTTCTATGAGAATTACTTCAAATTCCAGTTTTAAGCCACACTTTTGTAACGCAAAACTAATAAAACTTATCATCAGTCTCTATACTGTAAATAATTTGTTTAATTGTGTTAAGTAAAATATTCAATACTCCCAATAATTTTGATATCTAAGGTGATTAATTATTGGTTACTGTTTTCTATTTGTTATTAAAGTGCCTTATTACCTTCAGTTAACCAACCCTAACGATTACAATTAAAGCCTTTTTATTGTCATAACTAAACATTTCTTAAGTCCTAATAAGTATTAAAGTTATTTTTGTATTGCTGAATAAACTTTTTCCTCAGTGTGGAAACCCCCTGATATGAATATGGTTTGATGGTGTATTTTAAAAGTCATGGCAGGTTCTATCTATCTTTATCTATAAGGCGTGGGTTGCTCCAAAAGTAGGCATTATTCATTATCCATAGTAAGCGAAAACTTACTCGTCCGCCAGTCAACAATTTTTATGTAGATGGCAACGTCTCCAGTAGTAGTCTCTCTTATGTTGGCCTGTGTTACCCAATACTGACAGCCCCATGTTTTTGAGGAGTTTTCGTACTAGACAGTGACCAGTCAGGTTCTAATTATAGATTATAACGCTCTATAGGCTTTTTTAGAAATAAAGTTAATACCGACATTTCGCAATCTTGTTACTACTTTGTCGAATATTTTGTCAAATTTATACAAAAACGCTAAGTAGAGACCAATTTGATTACCTTCTTTCTCAGTAAAGACATATAATCAGTGTTGCCAATATGTGGGTAATTACCTGATTTTCGGGTATTTTCCTGCTTTGTGGGTATTTAAATTCTCAAAAAATACATAAAAATAGTAATTGGTTTGCATTGAACACACTTGGCAACATAATTCACGTTACTTGTTTTATTCATGTTTGAACAATACATATTTTATTAAAATACACAGAACATTTTTTTAGTAATTAACAAGGAACGAAAATACTACCCAGCCGGAGGCGTAGGGGAGCTAAACATCTTACAAACACTTCAAATTGTAAGTGGGTAAAATGCGGGTATTTTGGAATTCCACGCGGGTAAAATCGAGTATTTTGGGTCAAATTTGCGGGTATTTCGTTGATTTGTCATTGGCAACACTGCATATAACACAAGACACCATTTTGTCAAATTTATACAAAAATGCTGAGTAGAGACAACTTGACAACAGTGCATTTCCAAATCGCGCAGTACAATTTTTTTCCATATCAGATTTTCAGTAAACCAAACTTCAGCCCATTAAAATTGCAAAAGTACCGCCTTCCTTGCGATTTTGAATTTTTTGGTATACAAATTACACCGAGCTTATTTATTTGGAGAAAGAAAAATGAAAAGCGGCACTTCAAAATTTTTCATGAAACTTTAATTTATTTAGACCAATTAAATGAAAATCTATTGAATGACACCGAAAAATTCAAAATACTTAAGTCCATCCCTTATAACTTTTGACCTAGACATTTGACCAAAAAAAATCAACGCATTTAGACTAAATAGACCAAGATCTATGGATTGGTACCAAATTTGGCCAATTTAAATGGGGTGGCAAATACTATACTCCATGCCAAAACACAGTATCTAAAATTGAAAAAATTTTCAGGAGAGCAAATTTGGTGTTTTATCTTTGCCTTTGGCAAGGGTAGATACTATGTTTTGGGAATTCAAAAGTACCATAAACGGCTCTAATAACGCCATAAAACAGGGTTTAAACACAGTTAATGACACGGTGGTGAAAACTCATTTTTCAAAAAAATGTGGGATACTGTGTTTTGGTATTCAGCAGACAAATTAGTAGTAGATATTATAAAGACAAAGAGTTTTACCTGTCATTTTCATCATCATAATCATCTTTGTTGTCATCGTCATATCCTCCTTGGTCTAATTCATTGTCCACATAGTTATCTGGATTATTTTCATATCCTCGATTACTAAATCTAGTCCGACTACCATCATTGGTCCTTCCGTAGAGGCCCGTTCTATTTTCTGCTGGATAATTACTTAAAAATTGCTGGAATAAAAAAATTACAATTAGAAAATAAAATTAAAAATGAAATAAAATCAGAGTGCCCAGTTAACAATTTTTGATTTTTTTTCTATATTCTTAATTTAATGAAGACCATTTATCCGTTCATTTTACTCACATGACATATCGATTGAAAGCTTCGAATTGAAAAGACAACTTAATGTACTGGAATCGATTACTTGCCCGTTCGAAATTCTAGATTAGACAGGATAAAAAACGAATAAGAAAAATGGTCTTTAAAATAGTTACCAGCAGTACAGACCACACCGAATGGAGAGGAAGAAGAAGATAAACATAATCATAAAGTTTCAGGATATGGTAATTTAATCGTTAGTTTTCTTACTCTAATTGTATTTATGATTTCGATAAAAATTAAAATATTAAAAATTCTAAGTAAAAAAAATTATAATAAAAATATAAATTAAAGGGAAAAATAATTCATATTTGAATAAACTTTTAATACGTCCTATCAGCCTCGTAGTAGAGTGAACGAATATAAAGGTTTCTTTTTCTTAGTGCTTTTGGAAGAGTCACAATAATTTGAGCTATTGTATTGTGAATTTGCAAATATTGGAAAAACAGGTAATTAATTTTGTCTGTTAACATTTCTATTCCAATAACTATATTTAATAATATTCTTTCTGGTTTTAAAAATTTTTTTCATTAAATCCGTCACTAAGCATTTACGTTTTACGTTATAGTTGTACACGAATTCTCATAATTTTTTTCTCATAAAGAGAAAAACCTTTTTGAGATAATCCATGACTATAATAATTAGGCAACCCTCTATCAATCTCGTCATTTTTTTACCTTACCAATACCCATTTAATTGAAAGGACCACGCACTTTTCTTATGTAAACGGGAGCACCGTCAAATTGTCTGAATTTTTAATATATTGTAGTATTTGATGTCCTAATCAAAAGTCTCCATGGGCCCAATTCCATCCTATGGCTAGTTTTCGATATACAGGGCGTTAAAGTTCAATATCCCATTTTTTTTAAAATGCGTACCAAAAAGTCCCTTTTGAATATTTTTGAAAGTTTCTGGCTGATATATGGAGCCAAAATACATACTTAATGAAAACAAAAAAATTTGTTGATAGTTACAGGGTGATTCAAGATGTCACAGACCTCTTTTGGATAAAGTATATATTTTTACATTACAAATATAGGGCAAAATAACATTAAACAAAAATCTCAGTCAAAGTTTCCGAATATTTGATATAGGATACATCTTTATCTTCTCTTTCAAGGTTCCTAATTGTAAAATTATATCCTATGGCTACTTTTCGAAATATTAGACGTTTAGTCTATAAAATATCAATTTTTATAGTAACAAAAAATAAATACGAAGTAAGGGGAATCTTCATCCTAGAAGAACCTTTTTGTAGATTCTGTAATGAGGCGGACGAATCAGCCTCTTACGTGATATTCGAATGTGAAGGACAGAGATGGTGGAGATACAGACACATAAGAGCCTCAGAGTGACCATCCCGCTGTTTGGAATCAAACTAATTATTACACTAGTATAGATCAGGCCTATCGTTTAAGCTGAAATAAAACTCATTTGGTTGGGACCCTTAGGTCAAACCGAAAACATTTAACAAAGAATATAATGTCTGCCAAACTAAAATGGATAGAGTTATCCACAAAACAAACTAATGATGGAATTGTTGTTGTTCAATGGCAAGATAAGAGAGGCGTCAGAATCTTATCAACGAAAACTTTAGCATTGAAGACAGTCCGTAGCCGAGCAGAATCCACCATACGAAAGCCTATATGCATTAGGCTTGTTCCCGAAGCGAGTTCCTAACTCATTATGAACATACAGAGTTGCGCATGCGAAGTTATAAAATAATGGATCAGGAGTCTGCGCAGTACAAAACAAGTCAGGAACTCGCTTCTGGAACAAACCTATTGTGGACTACAGTAGCGTTAAATCATCTATTAACATAAGCGATCAAGTGACTATTTAACTAATTATTACGATATCGAAAGCTCATGTTTGAAATTATCTGAGGAACAAGTTCGGTAAATGCACTTTAGAAATAGACAGAAGTATATACAGCACAAGAATTAGAAAAGATAGTACAGGAAGATTACAGCAAAGGTAATGAATCTGAAGAAGTTGATGATGAAGAGAAAGAAATAAACGTGGTGGAAGAGGATAAAGAAAAAAAGTCTGCTAGTGAACTAACTCAACCTAATCAAAACCAAAAACAAGCGATAAAGAACACTCCTGCAACAAGAAGTAATAGATTTAAACATAGATATTAAAGGTAATAAAAAAAAAATTGTTTCAGTTTTTATCTTGTATATTATTTAAACATTTAAATGCGGCTGTCGTATATAAATGATTCATAAAAAGTATGTTGTGATTTGGGTATCATAAATAAACAATTTTGTATATTTTGTTTATTTTCCTGTAAAATTTTTCAAATTTTTACATATTTTACATCTTTTTTACAAATTTTACTAAACAACTTTGCAATTTTTAATTTTTTTAAATTTTCGAATAATTTTTTAATGTTTTTTGAAATATTTCAACTTTTTCAATTCCTGAATTTTTTTAAATGGTTTTAATTAAACGAATAATTTTATTTTTTTTTGAAATTTTCGAAAAAAAGTTGCAAAATTTCAAATTATATGAAAATTTTGATGTTTTTGAAATTTTCAAATATATAATTTTGTTTTTTGAAATTTTCGATAAATTTTAGAAAATTTTGAATACTTTGACAGTTTTACTTTTTGAAACCTTGGAAAAAAATTGGAAAATTTCAAATTTTTCGAAATTTTTCATGTTATTGAAACTTTAATGGTTTTTGAGTCTTTTAACATATTTGAAACGTTTAAAATTCTTGAAATATTTTTAATTAGACGAATAATTTCACATTTTTACTGTTTGAAAAAAATACAAAATTTGAAGTTTTTCGGCATTTTTGATACATTTTTGAAATTTTCGAATAATTTTTTAATATTTTTTGAATGTTTAAAATTTTTGAAATATTTTGAAATGTTCTTAATTTTATGTTTTTTGAAATTTTCCATATATTTTAGAAATTTTTGAAACTTTTGACATTGTTGAAATATTGTTTAAAATTCTTGAAATTTTTGAAATATTTTTAATTAGACGAATAATTGTAAATATTTTGACATTTTTAGTTTTTGAAATTTTCGAAATTAATCGAAAAAAATTGCAAAATTTTCAATATACTTTTGAAATTATTGAATTTTTTTAGTATGTAGACATTTTTATTTATTTTTTAAATTTTGGAATTTTTTGATTATTTTTGAATTACTTTGTTTGTAAATTTTTGTTTTAATCTATTTTGAACATTTTTGTCCCGAGAGGGTTCAGCGCTGAAAAATTTTGCCCCCCGTTAAAGGGTTAATTTTGGGGTATAATTATTATTTACACATATCGACACACAGCGGTAATAACAGTGGCGCTCAATGTGTTTAACTGAGAACTGTTGTTTTCACTCGTTAAAAATCCGGATTTTTAAAAACAATAAAAAGTAGCTAATTGAACAAAATTTCTTCGTTATGTAAGCATGCCTTAAAAGCACATTGCAACCTTGACAAAAGAAAGAACATATACGTATACATTATCTTCCTACACAGATTATTCGATTTACGTTTAGTAATAAAGTATCTGTAAATAATCTGGAAATATTTTTATTATTTACTAAAGGACACGTAGACATTGTTTGAAATTGATATATTGCTATCTAGCTAGCTACTAATTGTTGTAATAACAAAAAAAACTATAGAAATGAAACTTGCATTAAATGAGATATAAAACATTTTACACCCTAAAAAAAGGCACTTAAAAAAGGAAAAATGGTTCAATGTATAGAAAGACTTTTAGTATATACACTCGTTATTTTAACAAGCTTGAATAATTTGATTCTAGTTAGGTTTTGAACCCAATATCAATATTAGATCGTTCATATTCATAAAATATGCTTATTATAATAATCTATAATCCAAACTGATAGACTTATAAACTTTTAATCTTTAAACATCTTAAGGCTGCGATTAACAACGTCGTTCTTGTATAGATTCATAGATAACGCTAGCATACTAAATTAGTGGTTCAAACATTCTACAGCAGTCCAACTAAAAAGTCTACACCACCTCGTACATTTCAGAACAAAAATATTCTGACCCACTATCTGATGATTTGGCAAACGTGCATCTCCGCAGATTTTTAGTAAATTTTAATATTTGTGTGTACTGAATTTCGTCTTCCGGGCAACATTGCCAAATTTCGTAAATGAAAAAATATTGGCATTAATTAGAAATAAATTATGAATCCATAAAAAATGTATAATATATTTTATAACATAAATGAAATACAAAAATATTTTAAACCGGGAATAATTATTCTATTTTTTAAGCAAAAAGATATGAAAAGAAAAAACAAAAATATTTTATTTGGTGTGCGGGAATTCTTTTTATCGGCAGAACCGCCATCGTCGCTTCTATGGCCGAGGATTAGGATATACCTAAAGAGCATTAGAGCAATTATTATAAACAGATGACACTGCCCTTTTATGTTATGTTATAGAGGTATATTTTACCTCGACGAACTTTATTTTATATTAAAAAATTAATTTTTTTTTAGTATTATTAATCATATATTATAAAAATATTAAACCTTAATTTTTTTTTAAACATTAAAACTTTTATAATGAACATTTTCAAGATCTAAAGTTAAAGTAAAAATAATTAAAATATAGTCCAGTCGCCATATATTAGCAAATAATATAAGAATTGCAATAAAAGTTGGCCACTGGCTTTAATAATCCTTTTTTTATAACAATATTTAAAAGTAACATTGTTAAATATATCAGTTACTCTATGAAGGGAGTTCAGATACAGAATTAGGAAACGAATTTAAATATCATTGAATAAATCATTCGCCATAAAATTGTTAAAAAAAAAACAATTGAACACTTATTTAGCATGGTATTATAATGAAAATTGTTTATAGTAAATCTCAAATTTTGTTTTATTTAGAACAACTTTAAAAAGTTATCCAATCTTTGTACTTTTTTAAATTACTGTCTTGGCAGTGGCTGATATTTTTTTACCTGTGTTATTTTGCCGGCATTTTTGTAGTAATCGCAGATCGCAGCTTAAATCGAATCTGCATTAGAATTGACAACCCTGCTTTCTATAATGGCTAAAATGCGTTGCAAGAAAAGTCTCAATTTCAGCATAAAAGAAGAAAGTCCTAACTTCCGATCACATAAAGTTACTAAAATTCAGTGTCAACTCTGGTGGTCAAACCCGTGAACTATAATCTAATGACAAAATGGCGATTTTGTTATTATTTAAAGAATTTCCAGTAAAAGAAAGTAATTGGCTTTAATAATCATTTTTTGACAACAATATTTATTATCAACATTGTCAAATATATGAGCTATTCAATGAAGCAGTTTAGTTACAAAATTATGAAACGAATTTAAATGCCATCCAAAAAACCATTCACGATAAATTTAGTGTTTTAAAAAAATTAATTAGCCACTTATTTAGCATTGTATTGTATTGAAAATTGTTCATAGTAAAGCCCAAACTTTGCTTTATATAGAACAACTTAAAAAAGTCATGCAATCTTTTTACTTTTTTAAATTACTGTCTTCGCAATGACTCATATTTTTGCATGTATTGCATCTTTTTGTGTCCTCCCTCTTTAATTAAATATTCCTTTCAAATTGGTATTTCCCTGTACACTTCATTAGTTACTCTACTCACCGTTAGATGGTAGTAGATCAATCTTGTAAATTATCATTTAATATATCCCTTAAGAAAGTTTATATAACGGATACAAAAAATTAATGGATTTTTTAAAAAAATGCAATTAAGGTCGTCGTCATATATTTTAAGTGACACAGATTTTAAAAATTGCTCGAAAGGCCATTAAAACGATGAAGGTAATTGATCGTTGTTGAAGATAATGGTGAGTTGCAAATATTGGATATAATGGGTGGTCCTTCAGTCGAATTTATTGCTGAAATTCAGAATAAAGTACCGACAGAAGAAATTGGCTGTATATAATCCACAAAGCTGGTATGACGACTTATTTCATATAAAAGTTGATGCTTATTAAAAAATTGGGGATTAACAATGATTTGTTGAAGAAGGAAAAATTTTTTTTATTTTAAAGTGTCTAAAACATAATTTCAACTACACATTTTGATGCTAGAATAAGCGTTTACCCTTTTCAGGATATTTCTTTCATGAATTGGTGCCTCATGACAATATAAAAAATAATAAATACTGAAATATTCCGAATATTTAACACAGCGAGATTAAAAACAACTGGAAAAGTTTAAAGTTTTTAGCGAATCTGACAACAGTGGTAGAGGTTTTAAGACTGTTAATCATTCAAAAAAATCGGTTGTGTACGCCCCAAAACTTTCCCGACGAGTATCCACGAATATAGAGTTTTTCAAGGGCTTTCAAATGATATATTGCAAGTCGAATTATGTGACATATCACATCTGTCGTTTTTTGATAGTGACACTTCCGTTTGACACATGTCATACAAAAACTAATGAGTTGTTCCGACGGGTATCCCAAACCCTTGTACCAAGTTTCATCTCAATCGGATTAATACTTTTTCAGATATTTAATGCTAAAGTTTTCAATTTTGACATTTTCTTATTTTTGACAGGTGAGAGTTGGAGACATAGTTTTGTCTGCACTGAATAGAGTTTTTCAAGGACTTTCAAATGACATATTGCATGTCAAATTGCATGAGATATTGCATCTGTCATCTTTTGATAGTGACACTTTCCTAACCTATCAAATTTCAGCTCAATCGGATTAAACGTGTGGCGTCTATCGTGGAAGAATACACACACAGGCAGACAGACTTCCTTCTGGAAATGGTCTTAATCGTCTCAGGGGACCGGAAAATGGATATTGCCGTTTTTATCTCGAAATTTTTTTTAGCTCTTTCACAATACTTTCCCTTCCAGGAGGTGGGTCGGGAAAGTAAAAATATGTACTTGTGTGTAAAATTTTACGGTTTCTTGTTTACTAAGAGAAAACAATTTACTTTTAATTTTAAAAAATACCAAAATTATCTTTTTTGGGCAACGAAATATTAGAATTAACTTTAGTAATGAAAGTTGGATCAAGATAGTGATTCAAAAATCCAGATTGCGTTTTGAAAAATTCAAGTCATAAAACTTGGTTAATTTTAAAGATTATCACGTTAAAAAGAGAAAAAAAAACAACGGCAAAAGTTTTAACAATTTGCTAAAAATACTAGAAATATATTCTTTAAAATCCGAATTTCGAAAAATAAATATGATTACAATACTTCCCTTTCTACACTGATGATTCCTATAAGGATGAAACATGTATGGTAATGTTTTGGATATTATAATTGGGGTAATCAGGTTCCGTTGTGGTAAACGAACCCCAATAAAAAATTGAACTTAAACAATTCATTTACATAAAAAACAATAGTACAGTTTCAAGCTGGTAAATAGATATAAGGAATTATTTTGGTTTACGTTGTGTTTATGTTATATTTTTGATGTTCTACTATTTTATTTAAAGGGCTTTAAATTTTAATGTATAATCGGAACTACAGACAAGTGTATTTTTTCTATTTTTACTTCCCACCATGCCAGTAACCTCCAGATTCACCCAGTTGCAACTACGGCATCAGAAGGTTCTAGCTTTGATTTATTTATTAGTTTTTATATATTTTAAAATTTCTAATGAAATTTTATATTAAGAAAATCCCTAAGAGAAACTGTATAAATGTTTTTTTATTTAAAAAAATTGAACAAATATGATTACGAACTGATAAATTACTATGCGCGGCAGTCGACGTATTAACATCATCTAAGTATCGAAGGACCAACCATAATAATGCGTTTTCTATTATTTTTAATATAAATCTGCGTCTCACACCGTCAGATTAACATAAATAAAAACAAGTATGAGGTAATAAAAACTCGAAGTCAAAATATTAATTTGTTAAAGTTGAAAGTTAAAAGAATTATTAAGTGGTACAAAGTGGTTGATTAATTAATAAAAAAAGGAAATGGAAGTGACATTATGTCCTAACTTGGACATTATGTGAGAAGGAGGGAAATCAACTAAATATAATATGTTCTCAAATAGTACAAGAACCAGAGGATGGATTCTTGTAGACAGGATTTCGTAAGAAGTACATCGTTCTTAACGAATAAATAAGGTGACTACACAAGCACCCCATTAAAGTTAATATTATTTAACAGTATTGGCCCGTGATTTAGCTAGGCAACCCATTTGCGTTTTATCAAAGAACCAGTTATTGGATCGAACAATATTGTGGTCGGTCTCCCCCACTCATTTCTGACTTAACCTCACTTGAGCAAAAGTTGAAAGAAATTTATTTACAAACAAATTGAAGAGTGTTTAGTACAGTAAAGTATCCAGTTTGTTATTTCCAATCGTTATTCATGGTATTATTTTTATTGTTTTGGCTTTATTCTACCTCTCGCCCTTCACATAAGAGAGGTATAGTAATCATGCTAAAAATTGGGTAGTGAGTTTTCAATGGATAAACACGTTTTAAGGTCCCTAGAATACGATTTTGATATTTTCGCGATGATGTCTGTGAGTGTGTTAGTGGGTGTGTGTGTTGGGATGGATATTGTAATAGTGATAACTCAAAAATAACTGAATTAAAAAATTTTAAATTTTGCAAACAAGATTCTGATATCCTAGATTAGATCTGATTAGATTTTGGTATAAATCGGACAACCGGGTGGCAGTTGCTATGAGTGATGACGTCATTACTAAACGAAATGGCAATACAGTTTTACACATATATTTTGTATACACTATAGTTTATTTTCGTATCAAATAAATTTTCAAAAATTTAGTCATTGTTGCCAGATTTCCAAAAAAGTCAATTTTTTTCATACTTCTTTCTGTAAACGTGTAAATTTTGGATTCAAAAATGGCGAGAGGTCATGTGCTGGCCACATCAGATTTTTTTATTAAAAAAACATGGAAGAATATTTGTGAGCTGCTATTTTGGCGAAAGAAGATGATAATGCCATTGAGCATATCATAATGGACAATTTATTAGTAAACTGAGATGATTTTACAGAGGAGGAAGTACGGCAAAACTTTCATGATCATTCTCACATTGAGCTATTAGTGTTCATCATTTATTTTTTGTAGAAATATTTCTATTAGGAGCATTAATATGGTGTTTTAAGGTCCTAACCTAAAAAGATATTCTTAGATTTTATCCCATCCTTGGGAGTTGAGATTGTTGAGAATCGGATTTATATTGATAAATTCCCGGAGTAGCCGGTTTTTTTTATCATTCATTTTAACACAAAAACAAATACTGTAAACTGAAACCCAAATAAAATTGAAAACCAAACATAAACAAAAAATTATTAATTGTCACATGTCAAAAAAACTGTCAAACTTGTTAAAATTACCATAAAGCTGCGCGACTTTATTCGTGACGTAATAAAGTCTAGCATAAACATTAATAACGAGGCAACTGCGCACGCGTACCTGTCAAAATAAGGCTAGAAGTATTAATGCTGGACCTTATGTTACTTAGAATAACACATAATTTTTGTTATCATCAATTAACAGATGAGGGTATATATTTCTCATACTGTATCTTAGCCTATACATGGTCAAATAAATATGAATACAAATCACCTTGTAGACTTGTAATGTCTAAGGTGCTTAAATTTCATACACAACAATCAGAGATAAATTTAAATAAACTTCGTTTAATAGCTTTCTCAGCTGTAGAGATTTATAGCCTCGGTCGGAGAAGAACAAAGCAAGAAAAATACGAATATTTTTCTTTTCGGAATGTACCTCCCGAACTAATGATATTAATGAATGGTGCGACCCCGACTGAGTGGCTGTTGACAACAGGACACACATCTGATTTTAAAATCTACAACAGGTGGTGAATGTTTTTACTTACCCCACTAACGCTTCCCACTATCCATATCACCACGACCAGGAACCTAAAAAAAATATTTACTATTAAAGGAATTAAATCCAAAAGGTTATCCATTTACTCAATTTGGTCAAGTAATGACGTAGTAAAATTCTAAATCTAGTACCACATGTAATATATTTAAAAAAAATGATTTAATATCCGTTGTTATGTTGAAGGGGAGAGAACGGCGACTAGTTACGGCAATTATGACATCATCAGGCCAAAATATTTATAAAGAAAGACGAAAATTAAATTCTTACAAAAATATGTAATTAATTTATTTTTTTTTAATCATAAAGAGAATATTAGGTGGTACTGGGACATGTTGTATTAGATTTAGTTTTATTACATCATTAAAGAATTTACTGATTATCGATACGAGTCGCTTTTATTGAAAAAAAGTGCAGAAAATAACCACACGTAACTATGTGCAAATATTCCAACTCGTAAATTGTCATTTTAAATAAAATTTACCATAAATACATATAGCAAAATTAACCGGAAACGGTCATAAAATACCTACAAAATAGATAAAAAAATTCTCGGAGCCATTCATTTGATATATTACCTGAGAGTATGAAAATATGGAATTCGCATAAGATCGGTTAGAATAGACTTTAAACTGTCCTGTCAGTATATTTAATGCTTATATGAAATATGTTTAATTATATAAAAGAGACATCAAAAAAAATAAAATAAAGCAAAATTATGACTATTTTTGGACCTGTATAAAACTTAAATTAAAACGAGTTTTTTGACATATCAATTAATGATATTGCAGAACGAAATAAATAGGATTCAAGTATTAATCGAAAATATTATCTTGATGATCGCATAAATTGGCTCAGCAGGAATTAAGATTATTATTCTACCATTTTTTAAATTTAATGATGCAATAAAAAAGGTTTTACATAAATCATGTCTGCCATCAGTTAAGTAAGTCATTTTTATTTTTCTTAATTTAAAAATGTTAATTTAATTTAAAACCAGTCAGAATTAAAGTAAATCAAATTTAGGATTCCTATGACAATGTTAACTATACAGACCACATTGGCGCCCTCTGGGGCTTTGTACCGAAAATACAAATTTGTCACTTATCATAAAATAGCGGGAAATTTAAACTTATTAGAGAGATTTAGCACCTCACCCGCTAACGCTAACGTTAACGCTAAATTTGGTTAGCGTATAGAATAACATAATTTTAGGTTATATCATGTAAATTATGACAATTGTTGAATGTATTTGAGTTTAAGGGGACCCGCTAAACATCCCGCTGTTTCGGAAAATTTACCCTATAACGCTATTTTTATTTTTATGATGACGTTAGTGGGTGAGGTGCTAAACTCTCTATTATTGGCCCCTTTAAATCATATTTTAGGGTAATTTACACTACTATCTCGAAAGAACATAAGAGCTTAAAAAATTCAAATTTATCTTTTTTGCGTAAAATAGGTTAAAGTTTTGTGATATTTTATTACAAAAATATATGGAATTTTAAGACCTAGTTTATCAAAAAATTATAAATTTAAATTATTTTAAGGTGTGACGTTGTTCCAAGGCATAGCTTAAAAAATATTAAAAAAATTAGTCTAAAAGTAACTTTTTAATTAAATTAAAAGCAGGTTTAGCTTTTAGATTAAATTTAACACTAAAAATTATACTTTTATGGTAGTAATAATTATAATAATATGGTACACTATTTATTAATTAATAAGGCACAAATAAATCTTTAACATATCTATATAAAAAACATGTAATCCTAAGAAAGACAAAAATGAATTTCATCTATAATATATACGTATATTTTTTTTTATTGATCTTACTGTTCAAATTCAATGTTGAAACTATGACCTAATTGAAATATAATTAAATTCAAAATGTTTGTCGCAAACTATTTTTGTGTGGTACACTAGTAAGGGATCCATTGTATTTTATTCTATATTTTTTATAACTTGTAACTCGTTTCAGTTTACAAATGCATTCATTCTTATAACTTCGCCAGAAAATTACATATATTACACTACAAATACCACAGGAAAACAATAAAACAAATGAAAATGAATCATGACCGACGCCACCCCCATATAACATAATACCAACTTAAATTAGTCGTCAGTTTAATCAACGTAGCCAACTTTATTTCTATTTCTAAAAATTTGGTAGGTAGAGCCATCTAGGGCTTTGTACCGAAAATAGAAAAGTGTGTTAACTTTGAGTCATTTGCGTGAACTGTCTAAGGGATAGGTGGTTTGTGATTCCTAACTGGATATAAATAATATAAATATCTTTGGTGGACATACTGTATAGTAAAGAGCGATCCCTGGAGCACTCCAATAAAAATTACTTCCAATAAATGTGAATTTTATATGATGTAATAGAAGTACCAAAATAAAATTTATATGAGACAATATTAGAAGAAAGTTATGGAAGTTATGGAAGCAGAAAAAACTAATGGGTTCTTCCGACGAGTAACCCAAACCCATATACCAAATTTCAACTCAATCGGATTAAACGTGTGGGATCTATCGTGGAAGCATACACACAGACAAATACACAGACATACACACAAACAGACAGACTAAATGGTCTTAATCGTCTCAGGGGATCTTAAAATGTATATTTCCATATTTCTCGAAAAACTTTTTTAGCTCGTTCACAATACATTTTTTCCACACTCGAATTTGAAAAAATCATCAAGACTGCATTTTTTTCACAAAAATTTAAATAAACCACAGAAGCAATAAAGCGTTTTCGTGCACAAGAATTTGAAAAAATAGAAATAAAAATACATTTTTCCACAAAAAAAAATCTAGAAAAACAGTATTTTTTCACAGACGAATGTGTACATATAAATTGGTATAAAAGCAAGAATGCGTAAAAAACTGGAAAAAAACAAGCAAAAATGCGTTTTTTCACACGTACATTGGGAAAAAGCAAGAATGGATTTTCTACATAAAAATTTTAAAAAACAGCATACTTTTTTACACAAATTTGAAAAAAAAAACAAAAGCAAGAATACATTTTTCCTTATTCAAATTTGAAAACATGCATTTTATCTCACACAAATTTGAAAAGAAACAATGCATTTTTCTAGACGAAAAACTAGAAAAGACAGCAGAAATGCATTTTTCACACATGAATTGGGGAAAAAGCAAGAATGCATTTTTCTACACAAAAAATTGAAAATAACAACAAAGACCCATTTTCTTTTTAACAAATTGGAAAACAAACCAGAAGCACAAATGCATATTCGAATTTGGAAAAGACCGCAAACATGTATTTTTCCACAAAAAAAATTTTGAAAACAAAGCAAAAACGCATTTTTTCTCATATAAATTGGTAAAAAAGCAAGAATACATTTTTCCACATAAAAAACCATAAATTGAAAAAAAGCGAGCATGCATTTTTCCACCCAGGAAAACTGAAAAAAAAAGTAAAAATGCATATTTCACATATAAAATATTAAAAAGGCAAAAAAAATTGATATAACACAAATGTTTTTTCTCTCAAAGGAATTTGAAAATAAAATCGGTTGTACTTTTTCAGATATTTAGTGCTAAAATTTCAAATTTTGACATTTTTTTATTTTTGACAGGTGACAATTGGAGAAATAATTTCGACTGTTCTGAATCGAGTTTTTCAAGAGCTTTCAAATTCCGTGACATATTGAATCTGTCATTTGGTGATAGTGACACTTCCGTTTGACAGATGTCATACAAAAACTAATGGGTTCTTCCGACGGGTAACCAAAAAAACCTATATACCAAATTTCAGCTCAATCGGATTAAACGTGTGGCCTCTATCGTGAAAGAATTCACTCAGACAGACTTCCATCTCAGGTGACCTCAAAATGGATATTTCCATCTTTATCTCGAATTTTTTTTTTTAGCTCGTTCAGAATACTTTCCCTTCGCGGAGGTGGGTCGGGAAAGTATTAAAAGAAGAAAGGACAATAATTAAAATCAAATATGTTAAAAATGTTAGTAAGAATGAAGGATAATAGAAATAAAACACAACAGAAAATAAGGTAAAAAGTTTGTGCGGTAGGTTGATCCCTGTCAGGAACGTGAATTAATATTTCCCAATGTTTTCCAATTATTTTCCCTATATTTCCCCATTTTCCCTGTGTATTCTATTTTTTCTATTTTTTCCTATTTATTTTTTCCCTATTTTACTTTTCCGATCCACCCCCGAGAAGGGAAAGTATTGTGAACGAGCAAAAAAAAATTTTAGAGATAAAGATGGAAATTTCCATTTCGAGGTCACCTGAGATGATTAAGACCATTTCCAGATGGAAGTCTGTCTGTCTGTCTGTATGTCTGTGTCTATTCTTCAACGATAGAGGCAACGGATATAATCCGATTAAGCTGAAGTTTGGTATATGGGATTGGATTACCCGTCGGAAGATCCCATTAGTTTTTGTACGACATCTGTCAAACGGAAGTGACACTATCAATAAAATGACAGATGACATGGAATTTGACTTTCAATATGTCATTTGAAAGCCCTTGAAAAACTCTATTCAGAATTTCTCCAACTGTCACCCGTCAAAAATAAAAAATGTTAAAATTTGAAATTTTAACATTAAATATCTGAAAAATTATTCGTGGATACTCGTCTGGAAGGTTTTGGGGCGACACAACCGGTTTTTTTATTATTTTTTTCTATTTTCCACTATTTTTCCATATTTGTTCGTATTTATCGCTATAGAAATAAAACAAAACAGAACATAAGATAAAAAAGTTTGTGAGGTCGGGGAATCCCTGTCAGAAACTAAGTTCCTTACGTGACTTAATATTTCTCAATGTTTTCCAATTATTTTTTACTATATATATCCACATTTTCCCCGTTTTTCCTCTTTTCTATTTTTCCTATGTTTTCTATTTTTTTTATTTTTTCCCTATTTTTTATTATTTTTTTCTATTTTCCACTATTTTTCCGTACGTATTTGGATCTAGTTTTCCCTATTTTTTCTGTTTTTACTATTTTTCTCATTTTTCCTTATTTTTCCTTATATTTACCCCTTTTCCCTATTTCTCCCTATTTTTCCTTGTTTTTCTGTATTTCATTCATTTTCAGTTTCATATTATTTTTCTCATTTTTCCTTATATTTACCCCTTTTTCTTTATTTTACCTATTTCTACCTATTTTTCCTTGTTTTTCTGTTTTTCATTGTTTTTTACTGTTTTTCATTGTTTTTTACTATTTTTCACTATTTTTTGCTATTTTCCTCATTTTTACCCATGTTTCCCAATTTTTCCGTTTTAACCAATTTTGCACCATGTTTCATTATTTTTTCCTATTTTCACTTATTTTTCGCTATTTCCTTTATTTTTCCGTGTTTTTCTCTAGGTTTTCTATTTTCCCTGCTTCTCCCTTTTTTGCTTTATTTTCACTATTTCACTTTATTTTTCCCTATTATCATTACTTTTCCCCATTTTTCCTATTTTCCCTAATTGTTCCTATTTTTCGTTACTTTTAGAGATTTCGAAGAAAAAAACTCTTATAAGATGGTTTTGTCCGTCCGTCTGTTAGCCTGATTCAACTGAAGAACGGTGAGGGATAGAGACAAACGGACAACAGCTATCGATTTAGTACCGTTAAAAACCAAAAAAATGATATTAACCTTTCACTTGTTTTTACTTTCCCGCTACTTATACCATATATAAGGTATATCCCTGTATAGAAATTTATTTTCGTAACATTAAATATTCGAAAATTCGAAATTACGGCAAAAATGTTGTCGTTTTTCACTTGTTCCGTTATAAAATTGCAATAATTTCATCCAGTTTATCCAATCTTCGATTCTACCGACCATGCAAAAATAACCATACCAATCAAAGTAATTATTCACATTTTAAATTAATAATCGTTACTAAAGAACGAAAAGTTACTTTTTCGTCATCTTTATTTTGCATTTTGCGTTACGTTACAATATCTGCCAGATAATCCCAACCGTAAGCCGTGTTAAGGAACAAAAAATACTTGAATTGCGTTATAAAATAGAAGATATAACACAAGAATTATTACAAAATAAAGATAAAATAGAAGAATTGAAAGTGTACAAGATAGAAAAAATAACAAAAAATAGACATTAGTAGAAATGATTGCTGGAGAGTAAGAAAATATTTTAGAAAAAAATTAAAGAAGAACAATGAAAACGCGGAAATTTAGAAAAAGTAACAACAGAGCTTGTAAAAAATATGGAATATGAATCAGAATAAATGCAGAAAAACTGGAAATAAAAGAACAAAACTACAAAGATTTTAAATTAAATAAAAAATATAACAAGGAAGAAATAAAAAGTTGGGAAACGAAGAAGAAAATTTAAATGGATTGATTCATGAAGGACAAAAAGAAAAAGAAAATATGACACGTGTATGAAGTATAATAGTATAAAGATGCGTAAAGGATATGGAGGATAAATAAAAAATAAACTAGAAAATGTAAAATCTGAGAGAAAACTTTTTTTAAAAATTCCACAATTTTTGTTATAAAATTTTTTAAAAAATCGTAATTATAGAGTTTTTTATTACAAATTTAATGGTGCTTTTTTTATTTTTAATGCTGATATTTACTCTAAAAAATTAAAATATTTTTTTGAATAAAAATATTGAAACTAAATTAAAATAATTCTTTTATAAGAATATTTGATTAAACAATTCCTTTCTAGGATTGTTAGGAAAGTTGGGTGGGATTTCTCCCTCTTTATTTTTAATTAAATTGTATTCAATTTATTTTGTAATTATTTTTAGAAAATTAACTCAGCCTAGAATGGAATCTGAAATAAACAGAAAGTTTTCATATCCAATATATTTTCTAGTTTAAACTTGGTTTATTGAAGCCCATATACCAAATACATTTAGATAGAAAAAAAATATTACAAATAACGAAATCTGGATTTAAATAATTTTTTGACTGGTTTAAATCCCAAATAATAATAATAATAATAATTTAAAATTTGTCTACAATTTATATACAAAATTTTATTGCTTTAATACTCTCTCGTGCATAAAAATAAAATATATTACATAAATGTAAGTGGGTGGATAATATATTCTAACTGAAATGCAACAAAATTTTATTTTTATACTCAGGTATAAGTGGTTTTCGTTCGCAAAAAAAATAAATTATTAAGGATTGATAAAAACCAACATATTATATATAAAATATAAGTTTTTATTTGCTGAATATTATAAAATAAATTATATTATCCTCTCAAAAATCAAATATATTATAGGGCGGTCAGTTATATCCGAATTTAAACTTTTGTTGCTTCTAAAGGTGTGGCCGTTCTGAGCACGAAAGCTGGATTAAGGGTTCCAGGAAAATGAAATAGGATTATTTAAATATATAAATTATATAAATTTTAAATAATATTTTTGTAATCTCTTTAATTGTGGATTATTCCTAGATACAGTTTAAATAAAATTATTGTGAAATGATTGGATTTATGAATGGGGTTGTAATAGTATATTTTTTAATCAGTATTTTATGTAGCTATTTAATATTTTTCCTAGTGTTGTATTTTTGTAATATTATATTTCTTGTGATTTTTCATATTCTTTTCTTTTAATTATTAGTTTTTTTAATTTGTTTTATGTATAGATTAAATAAATTTTTTGTCAAATCATTGTTTTTATTTGGAGAAAAAAATTCTTGACTATGCAAATCAAACCGAGATTATTTACTTGGACAAAAAAATCTTTACCATACAAATCAAATGAAGGATATTTATTTGGAAATTTTTTTTTAAAAAAATCCCTGAATCTTTTTGTCAAATCATTGTTTTTATTTGGAGAAAAAAAATCTTGACTATACAAATCAAACAGAGATTATTTATTTGGACAAAAAAAAATCTTTACCATACAAATCAAGTGAAGGATATTTATTTAGAAAAAAATTACAAAAATCACTGATTTTTTTTGTCAAATCATTGTTTTTATTTGGAGAAAAAATTCTTGACTATACAAATCAAACCGAGATTATTTACTTGGACAAAAAAAATCTTTACCATACAAATCAAATGAAGGATATTTATTTAGAAAAAAAATTAAAAAAATCACTGATTTTTTTTGTCAAATCATTGTTTTTATTTGGAGAAAAAATTCTTGACTATACAAATCAAACGAGATTATTTACTTGGACAAAAAAAAATCTTTACCATACAAATCAAGTGAAGGATATTTATTTAGAAAAAAAAATTAAAAAAATCACTGTTTTTTTTTGTCAAATCATTGTTTTTATTTGGAGAAAAAATTCTTGACTATACAAATCAAACCGAGATTATTTACTTGGACAAAAAAAATCTTTACCATACAAATCAAATGAAGGATATTTATTTGGAAAAAAAATTGTCATTATTTTTTCTTAAAAATATTATTTTAAATCAAAACGATTAGTTACTTTATGGTCGATAACCACTGTGCCCAAAAGCCCCACATAATTTTAAAACTTGAGACCAAAAGACCTGTAGTATTACGGAACCCCGCTGACAAAATTGACCGCTGGGACCAAGTGAACAACGCCCATATTATATAACAGACATAAAAAAATATGGTGAAATTACAATGGGGGAAGTCCATCTCTGTCTCTGGTTACTAATATTTTTTAGTTTATTTCTATAATTCTTATAATATTTTTAAATAGGTTTTTAAAAAATAATAATGACATAAAAAATTTATATTATGCTCTCAAAAATTAAAAAATATTATATAACAGGCATAAAAAATTTGGTGAAATAATAATGGGGCTAGTCCACCTCTGTCTTCTTTGGAACAATGATGTATTTTCCAATAAATAGTAACCATAGTATAATATCCTAATTTTAGTTTAGTTGAAAAAAATTAGTAAATTACGTGCTAAGCACTGAAAAAACACCCTGTATAATTTTCTGTAAAAGGTAAGAATAGATTATGAACAAAATCACGGTATTTGCAATATAATACAAGTATATCTATTGGAAAATTCTTAATAAAATATCGGCTGGTTTTGGATATGGTCATCTTCAGGTATGAACGTGAAGGTGGTTTTTTATATAGCCGAAACTGGTTACTAATATTTTTTAGTTTATTTCTATAATTCTTATAATATTTTTAAATAGGTTTTTAAAAAATAATAATGACATAAAAAATTTATATTATGCTCTCAAAAATTAAAAAATATTATATAACAGGCATAAAAAATTTGGTGAAATAATAATGGGGCTAGTCCACCTCTGTCTTCTTTGGAACAATGATGTATTTTCCAATAAATGGTAACCATAATAATTTTAGTTCAGTTAAAAAATAATTATTAGTAAATTACGTGGCAACTACTGAAAAACACCCTGTATAATTTTCTATAAAAAGTAAGAATAAATTAAGAACAAAATCACGGAATTTGCAATATAATACAATTACATCTACTGGAAAATTCTTAATAAAATAGGGGCTAGTTTTGGATATGGTCATCTTCAGGTCTGAACGTGAAGGTGGTTTTTTATGTAGCCGAAACTTATTATTAATATTTTTTAGTTAATTTCTGTATTTTTGACAATTGTTTTAAATACGTTTTAAAAAAATAAAAACGACATAAAACCCAATATATTATATACATAATATAATTTTATTGTTAGTTAGTTTTTTATTTGCTGATAATTCTAAAATAATTTATATTACTCTCTCAAAAATCCAAAAATATTATATTACAGACATAAAAAATTTGGTGAAATTATAATGGGGCTAGTCCACATCTGTCTTCTTTGGAACAATGATGTATTTTCCAATAAATACTAATTTTAGTTTAGTTGAACAAAAATTATTAGTAAATTACGTGCTAAAGTACTGAAAAAACACCCTGTATAATTTTCTATAAAAAGCAAGAATAAATTATGAACAAAATCACGGTATTTGCAATAAAATATTTATTGGAAAATTCTTAATAAAATGTCGACTAGTTTTGGCTATGGTCATCTTCAGGTCTGAACGTGAAGATGACTGTATAGCCGAAACTAGTCGTTAATATTTTTTAGTTAATTTTTATAATTCGTAACAATTTTTTTTAAATAGGTTTTTAAAAAATGCGTAATATAAAATATTTTACGATTTTTAGAACTTATATGAGTACCGGAATAAAAATTTGGTAGATGTTAATACAATAATTATATCAATCTTGGACTAAATAAATACATTTTTCTGAGAAAAAAAATTGATTAATTTTTTTCCATTGTATATGTTAAATTTTATTAATAAAAAAATAGTTTTTGTTCGTTATTTTGGATTATATTTTCAATGATGTTAAAAAGACTCTTTTATAAGTAATCGACCAAAATTATGAAAAAATTTGATACAAAAAAATTTTCGAATTCCAAAAATTGAGGTACTTACCCTAGTCCATGGTCGTTCATTTCGTCCTTTTTCCCCCTAAGAGGGGACTCACACTAACACTCGTCACGTGTATGCAACAAACGCGGAGTCGCGCGTTACTGAGAACCCCAGAAGAACTCACTTTCAGACGGTCATTCAAAGCCCACTTCTACATTTTCAGGCTGATGCGCGTGACCCACCCAAACCGACTTAAGACCCTTTTGTGGCCGAACCGCCGCACCGATAATCTCGAAAATTGGCATAATTACGATTTAATACCCTCCAATTACCTGGTTAAAAGCTGGAGAACATGCAAGCCTCCCCGAGGGCTCAATTGGGGAAAATAGAGAATAAGTCTATGGGCCGACTCCGGAACTTAAGGCGGCTTTAGTGGGGAGAATCTGAGCACAATCTGCCGCTAAGAAACATGGAGCTAGTAAGCTATGACGCTGCAGCCTGGCTTGTGCCGGGCGACAGCCCTGGTTATTTTTCTCGTTTTTACGATAGTGCACGCGAGAGACGGAAAGGTAAGTTTTTTTTTATTTAATTTACCTTTATTTTCATTCAAAATGTACTCCAAAGGATTTTTAAACAAAATCAGTAACAAATAGTTAGATAGCGGCATCTAATTTCTATATAAACACGTTGACTGCCGTATTATTTGTTATCAAAATGTTATTTTTTTCCTGTTTTACAAGGAATGTGTGGAAATTCACTATTTTTCGCATAATTTTGAGCTGATATCTATTTCATAGTCAAAATGGAGTTAAGGTAGAATCCGCGCCAAAATGTATGTCTTTGGAAGGTTAAAAATGAAAAAAAAATCTTACAGTCACCTATTGTAACAAAAATTTCTACTTTTATAATTTTCACCTTTTTATAATAATAGTAATAGGTTTGGTTATGTTAGAGTAGATTGTTTTTTTTAACTAGTTATATTTTATTATGCAAATAAGAGGTAATTAATCGATTTTAAAAAAACGATATGTTTTTTTTTTGAGCGACCGTAAAAATATTTTTATTTTTCAGTTGTTAATTATTATGACTAGATTTTTTCAACAGGAAATTATCATTAATAAAAATCTTCAACTAAAATTTAAATTTACATTAGGAGAATTTCAAAATCCAATGTCTTAACCCTTTGTCTACTGATTGATTAAATAAAAATTAAAATAAAAAATATTTTTTGGAAATAACCATACATTACTTTAATATTTAAAAAAAATGAAGAGGGGGCAATCCTACCCATCTTCCCGAACACTTCTAGTAAAGAATTTTTTTTATTAAATTTTTTTATATTATTTTAATAGCACGGTAACAAATGTTTTTGAAATTGTTATTCATATAAAAAGAAAATATATAGTTAGGAGCATAAAACAATTTTTTTTCTGGTAAAAAAATACTGAAAAATGACTTTTTCCTAAAGGAAACATAATTAGAATAAAATTTTGTAATCAAAGTTGAAGCGAAATTGTTGTAACGCATCATGGAGTGATTTAAAATCCAGGTTCGTATTTGAAAAATTGTAGCTCTCTGAATACTAAAATTATATAAACAAAATTGTTTTAAAATTTTTTCTTATTTTTAAAAATTATCACTAGTAATACCACTAGAGTTTCAATTATTACTGGACATTTTCTAAATATTCGTGTTCGAGAAAACATTTTCTGATTTTAATTGAAGCTAGAGTTGTATTCGGCAAGAAAATTTCACACTGAAATAATAAAAAAATACTAGGAAAGAGGGCGTAGCTAATGAATTTCAACAACATATATTTAGATCATTTAGTTAAAAATCGGACAACCGTCGCTAAAGGGCGTGAAAGAAATATATAAAGACCTTTGCACCTTATTTTTAGATTTTGAGTCAACATTAAGGGTTTTTTTGAAAAATTACAAGAGATCAAAATTGTAAAACATAAATTTTCCTACAAATTTTGTCTTTACGTTTTTTTTTTTTTTTTTTTTTTTTTTTTTTTTTTTTTTTTTTTTTTTTTTTTTTTTTTTTTTTTTTTTTTTTTTTTTTTTCTTTATAATTTTTATCTTATTAAATTAATTGTTTTTAGATAAATTTTAATATGAAAAATAAAAAAAATACTGTTAAATTTGTAATAAAATACTTTTTATTTGGGATTTTTTTCAAAATTTTATTAAAAAAATTGGGGATTTAAAAAAAAATTATTACGATTTTAAACTAAATTGAACAACTTTTAAAATATTAAAGATATTAAAATGGTACTTTTACCATTCGAAAGATAATATAAAAGTCTAAATTTACAATGTATTTTGGTTTCTTTAAATTTGGAATTGTAATTATTATAGCCAAAATAAAGATTTTTTTAATTTTTTGTAATTTCGTTTTATCAAAAAGTATAAAATAAATGAAAAATTTACATAGTATATCAGAAAGGGATGCAAAAGTACTATGTGTGTAAATTATTTCATAAATGTAAAATAATATTTGTAAAAGTTATAGTCAAACATGTAAAAAGTTAAAACAATTCAAATTTTGGACACAATTTTTTTAATTTTTTAAACTAACTTTATTAATATATTTTGATCCAGAAAACCTAAAAAAAGAATCTGCTTCCCATTTTGAATAAAATTGAATAAAATATTAATTTTTTTTTGATTTTAAAATTATTCAAAAAAAGATTTAATTTTTTTAAGGTTAATATTAATATTAAAAATTTAAAAAAAGTACCATTAAATTTTTAGTAAAAATTCTATAATAGCGATTGTTTTCAACATTTTATTAAAAAAATTGTTGAATTCGTAAAAAATGGCGAAAATCTTTTTGAAATTTAATATATTTAATATATAAAATATTAAAGAAATTAAAATGGGATTTGTACCATTCGAAAACTATAAATTTGGAATATTTTTAGTTTCTTCGAATTTAAAATTGTAAATGTTAAAACCAAAATAATTTTTTTGTTTTATTCTTTTGTCCATTCGTTTTATGAAAAATTATAAAACAAATGAAAAAAGTAAATAGTAGATTCGAAAGGGACCAAAAAGTACAGTATGTGTGAAATATTTCGTAATTTTAAATTAATACTTGTAGAAGTTATAGTCAAAATTATAAAAAGTTGAAACTAACTATATTAATGTATTTTGATGCAGAAAAACTAAAAAATAATCGATTAAATAATTATTTTACTAGGAGTGTTCGGAAAGTTGGGTGGGATTACCCCCTCATTTTTATTGATATATCACAATATGGTACGTTACTTGTTAAAATTTTAATATCAAGTGATTTATACATGAGAAAAGCGCTGTTAGGCGATTACGGATGTCAGAAAGGAACGCACCATTTTGTTTAAAAGTTTCAGAATTTTTCGAAAGATACAGGGTGTATCAACAATGGGTCAGTGGACGATAACTGCTTCCCTATTTGAGTTAGGCAAAAATGTTTTAAATAAAAGTTGTACAGAGCAATAAAAGATATGTTTCTAAAATAAATCATATCTTACAGGGTGTCCGATAAATCTACGACTTATCAAAGTTACGTTTTTTTAGATGAAACACCCTGTATTTTTTATATTTTTAGATTAGTCCTGAGAAGCTGATTTCAAAAATATCTTACTACAATAATGTAAACTAAATAGTTTTGAAGTTATAGATAATTGAAAATCGCATTTTTTCAACTTTAATTGATTGTTCCGGCCAAACGACATAAAATCGGACAAAACGGATTACTACTTGGTGGCATATGATAAAAATTTATAGAACGTTATCAAAAATACGTAAACTTTGATCAACCTGTATATATTTTGTTTTTATGCCACAGTTTAAAAACTTAAGATAAGGACCTGTAAGCCGTTTTATCATATTTTATGTTGTTTGGACGGATGAATCACTTAATTTAAAGAAAAAACGCGATTTTCAATTATTCATTTATATTATAAGTGTAATAGGTTTTTGAAATCAGCTTTTTCGGACGAATTAAAAAATGTAAAAAAATACAGGGTGTTTCATTTGAAAAATACATAACTTTGGTAAGTCACAGATTTATCGGACACCCTGTATTATTTTAGGAACATAGGTTTTATTGTACTTTACAACTTTTATTTAAGAAATTTTTGTTTATCCCAAATAGGGAAGCAGCTACCGTTCACTCACTATCTAGGGTACACCCTGTATATTTTTTAAAATTATATTTAAAGTCTGGCAAAAATGGTACATATTATAAAAATTTTTATTGAAATTTGTCCGCGATTATCGTCAATTCTGTAATTGCCATTAACGTATCTCGAATAGGTACCACAAAAAAAATAATCAGTTAGGGTCAAAATGATTTTTATTGAAAATTTAGTTTGATTTAATTCAGGAAACCTGAAAACGTAAAGAAAAGTCAAAATCTATACAGGGTGTGTCACGTAGACGGCCCATTAGCCATATATATGGAATTTCAAATTTGAAAATTTATTTACACAGGTTTGTCAATTTCTATCTAATGAAAATATTTTCAACTTTTGGTTTATACAGGTTGTTCCGAAAGTAACGATCAACTTTGTTATTTTAAATGGAACACTCTGTAGTTTTTTACATTTTTAGATTCGTCATGAAAAGCTGATTTCAAAAATCTATAGCACTTATATTATAAAATGAATGATTTTGAAGTTATAGACAATTGAAAATCGCATTTTTTCAACTTTAAGTAATTGCTCCGGCTAAACAATATAAAATCGGATAAAACGGCTTACATCTCCCAATCTTAACTTTTTAAGTTCTATTTTATGACATAAGATCAAAATTCATATAGGGCGATCAAAATTTTGATAATTCTGTATACATTTTCTTTTTATGTCACCAATTAGAACCCAAAATGTTAGGATCACTTAAAGTTGAGAAAATGCGATATATAACTTCAAAACTATTTAGTTTATAATATAAATGTAATAGGTTTTAGAAATCAGCTTCGCACGACAAATCTAAAAATGTAAAAAACTACAGGGCATTTAAAATAACAAAGTTGATCGTTACTGTCGGAAAACCCTGTATAAACCGAAAGATCAAAATATTTTCATTAGATAGAATGTATTGACAAATCTGTGTAAATAAATTTTCAAATTTGAAATACCATTACTTTACCATATATGGCTAATGGGCCGTCTACGTGACACACGCTGTATATACTATACTATAACCCTTTAACTGCGGCTGTGATGTGGGAATCATAACAAATTTTTAAATATTTTTACAAATTTTATAAATTCTTACAAATACAAATTATTACAATTCTTGAAATTTTTTAAATTTTGGGTTTTTTGATATTATTGCAATTTTTGAAAATTTCTGTTTTTTAATATTTTTTGAAATTTTTGGGTATATTTTGAAATTTTCGATATATTTTTGATGTTTTAACTTTTATAATATTTTTGTTTCGAATTTTTTAAATATTTTTTTAAATATTTTTTTAATTTTTTTACAAATTTTTGAATTTGTTGAATTTCTTAAAATTTCGTTTTTTATTAAATTGTCAAATGTTTGATACATTTTTGAAGTTCTTAAATTTTTGAAAATATTTGTAGTTTTTAAAATTTTTCAAATTTCTAAATTTCTCGAAATTTTTAAAATTTTAAATTAAATAATTTTCAAATTTTCGATATTGTATCGAAATTTTTGAAATTCTAGACATTTTTATTTATTTATTTTTTAAATTTTTGAAATTTTCTAATTTTGACATTACATATTTTTACAACTTCTTAAAATTTAGGTTTTTTTGTAATTTTTAAAAATTATTAGTATCACTTTTATTGATGTTTTATTTAAATTGACTCAAAATTCAACTAATGCCATATCCAAGCTTTCGAGCGTGATCATGATCTTCAGGGAAGCTACAAAGTGATAAAATGACAGAAAAGTTAGAATAAATGAAAAACAATTTTAACCTACCCTCAATAAGATGATTACTTCATTGTTGTTAATTTAAAAGATAATAAATAGTTTAAAAACATTATCAAGACATATAAAACACTTTAAAATAATTTGTTAAAAATTATAAAAATTGTTGAACTGAACAGTCAATAAATATTAATTTACAGTACCAGACTTGTTAATTAATATTTGTTTGGCTGGCTGTTCAATAAATTATATAATTTTTAACAACTAATTTTAAAATGTTTTATGTCTTGACAATGTTTTTAAACTGTTCTCTATCTTTTTTTAAATTAACAACAATGAAAGGTAGGTTCATTTGTTTTTCATTTACTGTAACTTTTCTGTCATTTTATCACTTATAGATACCCTGAAGATGGGCATGATCATGGGAAACTTATTTATTAAGGGTTTTTTGATAAAAAGTTATTCTTGATAAAAGTTTGTGCATCCCCTAAAAACAAACATGCATCAACAAAATATAGTAAAACATACGTAATATACGAGTAGCCTTCAATAATTTGATTTTGAGACAAGAGTAAAGTACCCTTATTTTGATAAATCTCGGAAAATGTTAATTAGAAAAGTTGTTCAGCACTAAAAATTACTTCTAGATTTGAAGTCATAGCTATCTAAGTGAATTTTTATTTTGGACAAGAAAAACTTCACAAATTAGTTTGTGCCGAAATACTTATTTTGATATTTTGTGATTTGATATTATTGAATATTAAGTTCTTGTTACAGTACTTTATAATTTTGAGCAATTTTTGGTGTTAACAAAAATAAAAATAATTTTGCACCAAAAACTTTCAAAAAAATTTGTTTTTAAATAAACTGTCGTATACAGGATGTTGTTTGTTTATGGTTTTAGCAATTGTTTTGCGTAATCCATATATTTTTTAATGCTGAACAACATTTCTAAATAACATT
Source organism: Neocrepidodera transversa (assembly GCA_963243735.1). Classification (NCBI taxonomy): domain Eukaryota; kingdom Metazoa; phylum Arthropoda; class Insecta; order Coleoptera; family Chrysomelidae; genus Neocrepidodera; species Neocrepidodera transversa. The sequence continues at coordinate 15,346,700 of OY725345.1, forward strand.
TCCCAAAGGGTACTTTACTTTTATCTCAAAATCAAGGTTCCTCGTATATTACGTGTGTTTTACTATATTTTGTAGGTGCATGTTTGGTTTTAGAGGATGCAAAAATTTTTACCAAGAATAACTTTTTGTCAAAAAACCCTTAATAAATGAGTTTCTCATACAGTACCTACTTTGGGGAAAATGTACCTGTATTGATTTTATATTTTTCTTATTGATTTTAATAAAAAAAATACTAATTAAAAAAAAATAATTCTATGATTTGAACTTTTTTCTGTTAGTCTAAATCAGCTCGATTAATAATTAAAATTTACTGTAACATATACAGGTTAACATATAAGAATTATTATCTAGCATCTAAACGGTAAATAGAAAATTAAAAAAATATTTCTGGAGGTGTAAACTATGATCACCCTGTATACATTTTGTTCTTGTGTCATCGAGTAATACTTATATAAAAAAAATACATAAAAATCCTTTGTTTGATATGGAACGGTTTTCGGGACCACCCTATATGTTTAAAAATATTTTTTGAGTGTAGAACTTATTAATCTGAACACTTGCAGAATTACTTCTCGTTTAGAGAATAGTTCGTATGTGATGTCCCACCCTGTATATACAGTGCGACTCAAAAAGTCTGCACCATATGGGAAAAATTTTATTATTCATTTGACAGAAAATTTTATTCTTGATAAAAGTTGGTGCATTGCGTAAAACTGCTATTTCAAGCGTCAAACTTGTTATACAGGGGCGGGCAAAAAATAGGAATTTTGACCAAGAGTAAAGTACCCTTATTTTTGATAATATCAAAAAAAATTATTTGGAAAAGTTGTTTAGAATTCAAAATTACACTCAGATTTAAAATCACAGTCTCCCATGCAAAAAACCATTTTTTTATGCTTTTAGCATAGCTCAAAATAATATCATTTCGGATTCACTTTAGGGGCCTTCCTTCTATCACTTTAATACATTTTGGTTAAAAAAATTTAGTTTTCTTCGTTATTTTCACACCATTCTCGGGCTTTTTTTTCAATTTTTATGATTTTTTGTTTTTTCATGGTGCAAAGTTGAAATTTCACCCTGTAGACATGTACATAAAAACTACCATTATGATTTAATTGAAGAAAATCGGTAAAAATAAAATTACAAAATAATGGTTATTAATCTTAATGGTGTAAAATCAAACGTAAACTAAACAAGATTAACCTTTTTAAAATTGAAATAAAAATAAAGAATATAATAATTACAAAAATAAGTGTACTTTACTCTTGGTCAAAATTCCTATTTTCTGCCCGCCCCTGTATACCATTTAGAAATTTGAAAGTTTGACGCTTGAAATAGCAGTTTTATGCAATGCTCCAACTTTTATCAAAAAAAAATTTTCTGTCAAATCAATAATAAAAATTTTTCCCATATGGTGCAGACTTTTTGAGTCACAGTGTATATTTAAAATAAAGTTTGAATTAATGTGGCAAACACATTATGTATTAATGGTAGTTTCAAATATATGATAATAAATTCGATAATATTATTTAATAACAATTTCAATATCACTCATTTCATTCAAGATTTTATAATAATAAAAATTAAGTCATTTTTATTTTTGCCTTAAAATTGCCGGATCACTGGTCAGATAAAAAGAAATCGAAATTCAGATTATGTTATTGGGTCAATTAATTTTTTTTCCTATAATTATTTTCTAAAATTATTTATGTGTTATCTGTCTTTTATTTTTAATTTTGTTTTTATATACAGAATGGTTTTAATTATATTTTTTTATAATTTATGAAAATACAAGGTTTGGGCAATATTTGAGATATAAAAATAAAAAAATGTTCAATATTAACAAAATTCCGTAAAAAATAAATTACCATAATGAAGTTAAACTGTAGTTATATTTTAATTAAAGTTAGTTAATTGAAATATCGTTCATTAAAAAATAACTTATTTCTGATAGAAAAATTATAGTGCACAACTTTTTCCATTATTTACCACAATATGTAGAACTTTTAGAAGAAAAAAACATTGCATTTTGCTAGTTTTAATAAAAGAATTGAAAGTGATTATTTTTGTGACATGCTGTATATACGTTATCTCTATTCTATATTTATGTAATAAATATAGGTTACCGAATATAACTAATGTCAAGGGTTAACGTGACATCTATTTTTAAAATAAAATTTCAACGGTCCATTTCATTCAAATCTTATGTATGTAGATAAACAAAATTGTTGCATAAATAAAATATAAAGTTTGTAATAATTTGCGATAAAACCGGCGGATATTTGTAATAATTTAAACATTTATTATTAGGGAACAAAATGATTTATTACTTGCCAAAAATACAATTTTGGCAATATAAAATTTGCCTATTGTAGAATATACAGGGTGCCGAAAATTAATGAGATTTCGTTATATTTAATTAACTACTTCATTTTTACTACAATAAAATTTTTTTTATTAAAAAACAAAAATACGGCTTTCGTCTTTGAAGCGAGCACTAATATCAAAAAAATTGCTTAAAAATTTACTAGCATAAAGCATGTTTACAGGAAGGTGACCAGCTTTCGATTAATGAAAACAGAGTTCCAAAATTTGAAACCGTTCTGGAGTTATCGATGGGGAAGTGGGGCTGACGGACAGACAGACGGTTGTAGCTGACTTCGGTTACTGAAAATAATACTTGGGTGAACTAATGTGACCAGCTATGGATTGCCGAAAACACAGTTCCAAAATTCTCGAGATAGACAGACAGACAGACGAACATTGTAAAGTCAATAAGTACCTTACTTATAATAAAATGTTTTTTTTTGAGAATTATTACACGAGATGTGCATCATATTTTAAGTAATATTTTACTTTCCCGGACCCATCAAAGGGAAAGTAAGATGAACGAGCAAAAAAAAATCGAGATATCGATTGAAATATCCATTTTGAGGTCCCCCAAGAAGATTGAAACCATTTCCAGTGCATGTTCTGTCTGTGTGTCTGTGTGTAATCTTCCACGATAACTGCCGAACCGTTTGACCAATCAAGCTGAAATTTGGTAAGGAGGGTCGGTGTGTACCTAGAATGCGATCATTAGATTTTGTTTTAAATTGGTACAGTAGAAGGTCCTCAAGACCAACATTGATTAAATACACATGTAACAATTTTTTACTTTTTTTAAATTTTAAGGACAAACAATACATTTTAGTGCAAAATGTTACGGTACAAAATTTTAGAGAATAAAATTCCCTACAACTTTTGTCTTAAGCTTTTTCCAGAATTTCCAATAATTGCGCCACTAGAGGGCGCGTAAATATGTGCATGTATATTTTCTCAAGTTTTTCTTGATTTTGAGGACAAACAATGCATTTTAGTGCAAAATTTTCTGGTGCAAAGTTGTAAAGCATCAAATTTTCTTTAACTTTTATGTTTAACTTTTTATCGAATTCCTCACAGTTTCGCCGCTAGATGGCGAGAAAAATGCATATTTAGGATTTTCCATTTTTTTAAAATTGGAGGTAAATTATGCTCTTTAATGCAAAATCTTTCAGTGCAAAGTTGTAAAGCATAAAATTCACTACAACTATTTTATGAAAAATTTTCCCAAATTCCCAATAGTTTTCACACATGATTTTAGGAGATCCTAATTGTAGCAGTGTGATATACAACGTGCGCATGCGCATATTATGTCATTATCAACATTGAAATATCAATTCGGTAGACGTATTTACCATCGGCTCGCTATTTTTTATGTGTTCCATAAATTAATGTAATGCTTAGTATTTTGTAATTAAAATAATAATAAATAACATATTCTCTACGATCCAGCCGGGAAAGTTCTGGGGTGACACAGCCGACTTTTTTACTTTCCCGACCCACCTCTGAGAAGGGAAAGTATTGTGAACGAGCTAAAAAAAATTCGAGATAAAAACGGAAATATCCATTTTCGGGTCCCCTGAAACGATTAAAACCATTTCCAGATGGAAGTCTATCTGTCGGTCTGTGTGTGTGTGTGTATTCTTCCACGATAGAGGCCACACGTTTAATCCAATTGAAATCTGTCAAACGGATGTGTCACTATTAAAAAATGACAGATGCAATATGTCATTTAAAACCCCTTGAAAATCTCTATTCAGAACGGTCAACATTATTTCTTCAACAGTCACCTGTCAAAATTTGAAACTTTAACATGTATCTGAAAAAGTATTCATGGATACTCGTAAGGAAATTTTTATGGCACACAACCGATTTTTTTTTCTTTATTTACTTCCATTTTGGGTTTTTTTACTTTTTTTGTCCTTTTGTTCTTTTTTTAAACTTTTTATTTAACTCCTTTGGAGTTTTTGGCCTATTTTGCCATTACTAAGCCTTTTTTACCACTTTTGCTTTTTTAACATATTTTTACCTTTAATTTGCCTTTATTATGCCCTTTTTGGGTTTTTTGTTACCTTTTTCTTTTTTATTTTTGGTATTTTTACATTTTTTTTTGTTTTTTTTTAATATTTTTTTTTTTACTTTTTTAAACCTTTATTTGATTCTAATTTGCCCCTTTTTTTTAACTTTTTTGGTCTTTTTTGGCCTATTTTGTCTTTTTTGCCTTTATTTTGCCTTCTTTGTTTTTTTTTCACATATTTTGACATTTTTGACGTTTTTTGCTTTTTTCCCTTTACTTAGTCGTATTTGGATTATTTTTAGGACTTTGTTGATTTTTTTGTTACTTTTTTTTTGCTTTTTTGCCAATTTTCACTCTTTATTTATTAGTTTTAATTTGTCCTGAAATTTAACAATTCTTTATCATTTTTAACAATTTTTTTCCATTTTTTGAAATATTTGGTTACCTTGTTGGTATTTATAATAATTTTTTGACATTTTTAGTAACTTTTGTCGTTTTTCATTTTGATAAAATAATATAAAAAAGTAGGAAAAAATTAGTAAAAAAATAGGAAAAAAAAATTGCAAAAAAATGGGGAAAAAATTGGAAAAAACATGAAAAAAATTGAAAAAATAGTAGGAAAATAAGGAATAGGAAAATGCATTTATTCTCACGAAAAATAGGAGAAAGTAAGAAAAAATAGGAAAATTATAAAAAAATTGGAAAAAATAGGAAGAAATAGGAAAATATAGGAAAGAATAGGAAAAAATAAGAAATAGCAGAAAAAAAAGGAAAAAATAGAAAAAAATAGGAAAAAATAGAAAAAAACAGGAAAAAACAGGAAAAAATAGGAAAAACCGGAGAAAACAGGAAAAAATGAAAAAAATCGGTTGTGTCGCCCTAAAACTTTCCCGACGAGTACCGACGAATACTTTTTCAGATACTTAGATAATGTTAAAGTTTTAAATTTTGACATTTTTTTATTTTTGACAGGTGACAGTTGGAAAAAATAGTTTTGATTGCTCTGAATAGAGTTTTTCAAGGGCTTTTAAATGACATATTGCATGTCAAATTCCGTAACATATTGCATCTGTCATTTTTTGATAGTGATACTTCCGTTTGACAGATGTCGTACAAAAACTAATAGGTTCTTCCGACGGATAACCTAAACCCCTATACCAAATTGGCCTCTATCGTGGAAGAATACACACATACACACAGACAGACAGACTTCCATGTGGAAATGGTCTTAATCGTCTCAGGGGACCCGAAAATGGATATTTCCGTTTTTATCTCGAAATTTTTTTTTAGCTCCTTCACAATACTTTCCCTTCTAGGAGGTGGGTCGGGAAAGTAATAATAGGAAAATATTTTTATTTTCCTTTTTCCTATTTTTTCTTCGGCTGGCGCTCCCTTTTTAGGTACCCATGTTTATTAATATAAATAATTATAAATAATAAATGATAAAATGGTAGGATGTAAAAAATATAAAATATTTAAATTTACATTTATTTTATTGCGTATGGTAACCAATTAATTTAAACCCCCTCACATTAAACATTTCTATTTATAAATTACTTCTTTCACAATTTGGGAGCAAATATTAACGGCAATTAAAACCAAAAATCTATTAAAAGGTTATCACTAATGATATATTTTTCTTAAAAATTCAATAAAAAGTATTCAAATTAATCAACGAAACTAATTACACTTTTATTACTATTTAGTGAGTTGAGATAAATTTGAAATTGTCGTTCAAGGTTCAGACTTGGTTAAAAAGTATTTTTTTATTATAGGATCCATAAGGATCAATATTGGATTCATTTCACACATTATCAAATTATTTAATGCAGTAAATGTTTAAAAAATCATTAAAAATTTAATACAGTCTATTAAACTAGTAACTTTTTGTATAAATGTAATTATAAAAATAATCTTGATTATTCGATAATTTTTAATCGATGATCATTGGTTTTTTTTTTAATTTTGAATATAAGTTGTTCGCCAAAAAAATGTTTATAGTTCCATTAAGATACCAAAGAAAAAAAAATGTTAAAGATCCGAAAGATACAAAGAATGCACGAAGTAATAATTAAACATCTGGGAATAACAGGCATTAAATTCAACACTCGAAAATGCGTAAAGTGCGATTACCGCAAGGCAAAGAAGTCAGATGTAACAGAATTATGAGACCGAGAGGCAGGCAAGGCAACGCGGAGTTGATTTATCAACTTGACCAGTCTCGCCGGTTGTTACGTGAACTCTCTCATAGTCATTTCTTGTAAATGCAGAGTGCAGAGGTATTTAGCCTTCAGACGGCTCAGCTGATCGTCACTGAATCACTGAAATTCACCAACGAACCGAGTTCACTAATACGAGGTCCATGTTGTGAAAGACGTTAAAAAATTACTGATTTTGGTGATGTATCTGTACATTGCCATTTAAGGACGTGTTTGGTTTTTATTAAGTACATACATGAATTTAGTACATTTAGGTTTTAGCAAATCAAAATTACTTTTTATCGTATTTTTTTAAGTTTTTGTGACTTGATTAAGACAATAGCTATTTGTGTATTAAGAGCAATCTGCCGAAAGGCAAAGCACTTTCTGCTCGAATTGCACACAAGATTTTTTCTACGATCACATTATTTTTAGACAAATAATTAAACAAAAACCATGAAAAATACACTTTATTAGAATGTGATTATTTTACTTTCCCGGACCCATCAAAGGGAAAGTAAGGTGAACGAGCAAAAAAAAAATCGAGATATCGATGGAAATATCCATTTAGAGGTCCCCCAAGAAGATTGAAACCATTTTCAGCGCATTTTCTGTCTGTGTGTCTGTGTGTAATCTTCCACGATAACTGCCGAACGGTTTGACCAATCAAGCTGAAATTTGGTATGGAGGGTGTGCCTAGAATGCGACCGTTAGATTTTGGTTTAAATTGGTACAGTAGAAGGTCCTCAAGACCGACATTGATTAAATACACATGTAACAATTTTTTACTATTTTTAAATTTTAACGACAAACAATACACGTTAGTGCAAAATGTTGTAGTGCAAAGTTTTAGAGCATAAAATTCCCTACAACTTTTGTCTAAAGCTTTTTCCAGAACTTTCAATGGTTGCGCCACTAGAGGGCGCGTAAAAATGTGCATGTAGGTTTTCTCTAGTTATTCTTGATTTTGAGGACAAACAATGCATTTTAGTGCTAAATTTTCTTGTGAAAAGTTGTAAAGCATCAAATTTTATGTTTAAATTTTAAACGAATTCCTCAAAGTTTGTCCGCTAGATGGCGAGAAAAATACGTATTTAGGATTTTCCATTTTTTTTAAATTGGAATTAAATTATACTCTTTAGTGCAAAATCTTTCAGTGCAAAGTTGTAAACCATAAAATTCCCTACAACTATTGTATGAAAAATTTTCCCAAATTTCCAATAGTTTTGACATATGATTTTAGGAGATCCTAATTGTAGCAGTGTGATATACAACATGCGCATGCGTAGATTATGTCATTATCAACATTGAAAAATCAATTCGGTAGACGTATTTACCATCGGCTCGCTATTTTTAATGTGTTGCATAAATAAATGTAATGCTTAGTATTTTGTAATTAAAATAATAATAATATAGTTATTTTCCTAACAGGTGCGGAAAGTTATACTTTTCCGCACGCAATTGCAGTTGCCCGAACGACGCGACAATTAAGTGGGGAAAAGATACTTTACGCAAGTGTTAGGAACAATATTTTTTCTACAAGCGCCTAGAATTAAAAAAAAATTTAAGCAAAAATATTTTTTTGTCATTAAACAAAAATTTTCTTAGTGCTTCTTAATAAATAAAACATTAGGCTGAAAGTAATCATAGTAACCAAGCAAGAATTAATTTACAAGTTGTCAACTTAATTTGACATTAATGAATTTTTAATATTTATCTAATTATAATATACCAAAATGGATGACGAAATACCAGAGTCTCTTATGGAAACAGCAAGAAATATTTTTTTAATCATTTTAGCATTTATAAAATCAGTACGAAAAGAAACTTTTCCGCACTAGTGCGGAAAAGTACAACTTTCCGCAATCAAATGCGTGCGGAAAAGTATACTTTTCCGCACGCTTGTAGAAAAAATAACATATTCTCTACGGTCGAGCCGGGAAAGTTCTGGGGTGACACAGCCGATTTTTTATTTATTGGCTACAATATTAAAATTGAACGTACAATTTTGGCAATTTTTAATATTTAGGACGAATTGAAAGTTGTTCGTTAGTTGGTACTGCTGCGTTCCCAGAAATTTTTTTAAGGTATCTATTTTATTGTTAATGGATTCGGCGATATATCCTTCAGCTACATTACTGCTCTTCCATCCACCATGTTTTTTAAGCTGAATTAAGTCGCCTCCACCATTTACTAACGTTCGTCGAAAGCAATGACCAGTAAATAAATTTTTATCGGGCCATTTTAAAAAACTGGCTATTTCACTTGGTACTTTGCCCACAGTATTCATACCAATCACCTGATTGAAGCATTTACCTTTGGAGTATCGTAAAAATAAGCGCTGGATAATGTTATTACTTTTAATTTGACATTGCTGTCTTAAATTAAAATAGTTTCTATAATAGAAAATATAGTCGATCGCATTTTCTTCGGCACTATTAGTTATTGCGAATGTACGACTTGGATTCGTTTTCGAATCGGGGATTTGGACCACTAGAAAGGATTCTCTATCATCTATATCCTTTAATTCAATTTTGATTAATTCGTCCCTAAGGCATGCACCAGCGATACCCATGATTAAGATGACCTAAAAACAATATTCTGAGAAATTCTGTATCAGAATAAAATAAATAGTAAAACGTTTGTACCTTTCTCAGCAAATGTTCATCGTCAGGTGCAAATCTAATAAAGCTCTCCACTTGTTCCTTTGAAAATGTTTTTGACTTCTTTGCTTTGTAACCAACTGCTTTTAATTTCAAAAATGCAATCAGTTTAGTATATTTATTTTTTACTTGTAAAGTGCTTCGAAGCATCGAATATTGTGACCACAAGGTTGAAGATTTTAGGGTTTTGGATTTTTCGCCAAAATAAGTCAGCAATACATTCTCCGAATATTTTTTAATTTTCTTTGAGCGGCACCAATCCATGAAAAATTATATTGTTTTTCATATTTACCTCTGGATTTAGTCGGCAGAAGATTCAGAGAAATATTTTTAGCAAAATCTGCTACATCTGAAGGTGTGCTTGAAAATTCACATTCACTCTCACTCTCCATTTTTCAAATAGCTTTTTCATAAACTAAAAATCTGATGTGGCCAGCACATGACCTCTCGCCATTTTTGAATCAAAAATTTACAGGTTGACACAAAAAAGTATGAAAAAAAATTATTTTTTTGTAAATCTGGCAACAATGGCAAAAGTTTCGAAAATTTTAATGAGATGAAAATTAACTATAAGGTATACAAAATATATGTGTAAAACTTTATTACCGTTTTGTATAATAATGGCGTCATCACCCTTATCAACTGCCACTTCCGGTTGTGCGATTGGCACCAAAATCTAATCAGATCTAATCTAGGGTATCAGAATCCTGTATGCAAAATTTCAAATTTTTTTATTCAGTAGTTTTTGAGTTATCGTTACTACAACATCCATCCAAACACACACACTAACACACACACACACACACACACACATACACGTTTGGCAATATTTGTGGCACACGTGCATGAAACGTATTTGTGGCTTAATCGTTGAAATTATTATCATTAGATCGAGAAAAAAAAGATTAACAGAAGGATATAATTTACACTCCTTAACCCTCCAATTTACCCCAAATATTACATGAAACAATTTGTGGCACCGGGATCCACAATTATACAAAAACAAACGGTATACACTTGTATGCCACAATTATACAAAAACAAACGGTATACACTTGTATGCCACAATTATACAAAAACAAACGGTATACACTTGTATGCCACAACTATAGTAAAACAATCTGTTTAACACCCGTACTCCACTAATATTAAGATAATAAAACAAAGTGTTTACACATATATGTCACAATAATAATTCAAAAAGTTAAGTGTTACTAATCTTTCTCATATCGATTGAATAACACATTTAACAAAATGGGAAAAATGGGAAACGCGTTCGGTCTTTTTTAAAATCGCAATAAAGCAATGTATCAAAAATTTTACTTTATTATCCTCCTTCGTCTGTCAATATTAATTATATTGCTTTAAATCGCAAATTCACTTTGTATCATATTTTGGGAAATAATAATATGTATTATTTTCTGAATTTCCGTTTTGTAAAAACAATAAATACGAACAAAAAAATATCAATATTAAATACCGCTTTATTGGTATAATTGAGGTGCATCAGAAGCAAACTATTAAGTCAAAATTTAGCATTTTTTAACAAATAATTTTAAACTACTCTTTAGGCTCTAACATTATTTGTTAAATATAGTTACAATATTTTTGGTAAAATGCTAAATTAACATAGTTTACTTCCGAGGTACCTTGGTTATAGTTAAAATATATAGAATTTACTCTCAGAATCTAAAGAGCTAAATATTTTCTTTCCAAATAAATATTGAATTAATATAGTTTGCTTCTGAGGTACAAAATAACTAAACTTAAGTTATTATTCGTTAACAAACAAAAACACAAAAATAAATTCTTCAAAATCTAAACGAAACTACAAAAAAATTGTGATTAAATTAAATTAAACTATGAAATTAAATTGGGCTAGTTTGAAATATCAAATAGGTATTAAATATTGTTTTACCTAATTAAGGTACCTCAGAAGCTAAGTATGTTAAGTTAAAATTTGGTATTTTGCGAAAAAATTAAGTTGTTTTTAATAAATGATATTAAACTACTCTTAGGGTATGGAATTTATTTCTAGAATCTGTAGAGCTGTCAACATTATTTGATAACTAAACTGTAAATATTTTTTTCGGTAAATGTTAAATTAACATATTTTGCTTCGGAGGTACCTTAGTTATAGTTTAATTTAATTTAATCACAATTTTTGGCATAGTTTAACCTGTTATTATTCGTCGTTTCCATAAATAAAAAATAAAATATTGAAAACCCAAAGGAAGCTGCAAAGAATTATGATCAAATTAAGATATTAAGTTAAATTAAACTGCCCTAGTTTGAAAGAAGATTAAACAACTGTTCTAGGCTATATAAAAATATTGAATTTAAATAAATAAAACAACGTTTTAAGATTTCCACAAAAATAATAACAAAGTTATTAATTTAATAGTGACTGGTTTCGTTACATAGTAACTTCATCAGACTAATATTATTTACAAGAAAATCAAGAAATTTATACTAAAACAACTAAGAATAAAATTACCTCTCTAAAATTATGAGGGCTTAACCAAAAGCTATTAACAAACGTTCAAGCAATTAAAGACTAAAGAGAATTTAAAATAATTTAAAAAAAAAATAATTTAAAAAATACTTTAAAAGAATATTTGTCAAAAGGATTAAGGTATTAAAAGAGATTTAAAAGTGGCGAATTGTTAAGGTCGAGTTGGTCATTTAATAATAAATCCGTATGTTTGAGTTTATTGATTTCTAATGTTTCTAAGTAATATAACCGAATGCCTTTACTTTGCGTATGTAAAATTTCAAAATTATCATTAAAAATATGATTTTCATTAATTAAATGATTGGAATAATTTGAATCTAATTTATTATGTTGGAAAGATCTTTTATGTTCCTTAACCCTTTTGACAAATGTTCTCCCTGTTTGACCTATATACCTTTTTGGACAAGAACCACAAGTTAGTGAATAAACACCCGATTTAAAATTTTTATTTATTTTATCTTTATTATTTTTAATTGCCATGCCTAAAGTATTGATCGTTTTATATGCAACATTAATGTCTAAATTTCTTAAGAAAGAGGATAAATTTTGATTTGGCAAACCTAAATAAGTAAAAGATTTAAAATTAGATTTATTCGGTTTAAGTGATGGATAAATTAAATGAATAGCTTGTTTTTGAAACTTCTTATTTAAAATATTATCAATAATAGAGGGGTTGTAACCGTTATTCACCGAGATCTGTTTAATTAAATATAATTCTTTATTGTAATCCTCGTCACACATAGGTATATTAATTAATCTATGTACCATACTATTATAAGCAGATAATTTATGTTGATAAGGGTGATTAGAAGAGTTATGTATTGTAATGTCCGTGTGCGAGGGTTTGTGAAAAATGGAAAATTCGTGTCTGTTATTAAATTTTTTAATGGTTAAATCCAAAAAATTAATGCAATTATCTATTTCTGACTCCATGGTAAAATTAATATTAGGATGAAGAGTATTAATAAATTGAAGAAAAGTATTAATTTGTCTATTTGTTCCATCAAAACACACCAAAATATCATCAACATACCTATACCAGTAAATACATTTTTTGAATAATGAGTTCTTAGAGATAGTATGTTCTAAAGAATCCATAAATAATTCTGCCAAAAGCGGACTCAGAGGATTACCCATTATTAACCCTTTATTACACGAATAAATTTTGTTTTGGAATTGAAAGTAATTTTGATTTAAGCAAATAGTAAGAAGGTTAATTATATCATTAATTATTACTGGGTTTGTGTTTGAATCAATAAGTTTTTTCTCTACCAAAGAGATAGTCTCAGTGGGAGGGATAATGTGGGAAATAAATTTTGTACATCAAATGAAACTAATTTTGCATTGCTTGGTATGGTAATGTTTTTGATTTTGTTAATTAATTCATATTAGTCTGATGAAGTTACTATGTAACGAAACTAGTCACTATTAAATTAATAACTTTTGTTATTATTTTTGTGGAAATCTTAAAACGTTGTTTTATTTATTCAAATTTAATAATGGATTTTCATCAAGTAAAAGCCGACACAGTTAAAGAGTAAAAATATTGAATTAACTTTGAGCTAAAGCACTGTTCAACATTATTTGTTTCGATTTTTTTTTGAGAAATCATTTTGACTTATAATTTGCTTCTGAGGTAACAACAGTTAATATTACTTATCTTTCAAACTGGACAAATTTAATTTAATTTAATGATAATTTTTGGCATTATTTGCCACTGAGGTACAAACTACTAAATTTTAGGTATTATTTGCCATCTCAATAAATAGAAACTAAATTCTTTGTGATATTACTACAAAAAGCGCTGTGCCCTAATTATAGCTACATTAATTTTATTAAGAAAATTCACTCTATGATCTAAATTAATTATTTAACAATAAGTTAATTTTCTTTTACTCAAATGTTAACTCTAATTGAAAAACACAAAGTCCCGAATATTTAGTATTTTGTGAAAATTCAGGATGGACCAGATTTAATTTGCGTATACAAAGATATCTCGTGCACCACCAATATCGGTTAAATGGGAAAAAAGATGTGTCTTTTTCAGAAGAATTTAATGTTTTTATTTTTCAAAAATCAGATCTGGTTTCTCAGATATTTAGGAAAAACCGAAGTTTGCCGATTTTCGATTTAATTAATTACCACCTTAATTACTATAAAAAAACTTTATATAACTTTTTTATTGAAGGTAAAATATGACTTAACATAGCTTATCCAATTTTTTAAAACAATGTTTCGTCTTTGAAGGGCCACCCTCATCTATTATTTTTTAAATGGAATTTTCAATGTACAGTCCTGTTCATTTTTATCCTGAAAATATGAGTACAAGAATTATAAAATATCTTGAATAAGAAGGACAATTTGAGCAATTTTTACATAATTATAATAATTCACAATAACCATTTAATAATTATAATTTCTAGTTATTTGTTATCATTCAATAATTGAAATTTAAATAATTTTTTTTTGTTTCTGATTGTAGTTATTTAAGAAAATTTAAATTGAGATAATGCAAATTAAGTTGAAGTATTTAGGGCGTTAAGCTCAAAATAGACGCAATTTTTAATTATTTTATTTAAAAAGATATACAAAACCTAATAAAAAAATTAAATATTTTACATGGTTGGATAAAGGAAAAAATGGAGATTTTAAAAATTAAATAAAAAGTACATAGTCTAGTCAACGAGTGCTTTTTGGGCCAAACTTTTTTTTTCGAGTCCGTAAAATATGATCGAGGTGTTATTCGATTCGGAATAACGTGTATAGATGATTTTTGAAAAAATTCCAAGACCCGTTTACAAAAATTGCAAAAGTTATAAACAATTACCTGAAAAATAAAAATGGGGTTTAGTTTTTTGCAAATATAGTTTTTGATATATCAAAAACTATTTGATATTTTTCCAAATTCGAAAAAAGATTTAAATCGAAGAGGAAATTTACCAAAAAAAAACTATGCCTCCCGGAACTGTAGGACCAATATTTATAATTTTCCCAGAGTGTTGAAAATTCAGCCGAAAACGGGGACTGTCCACTTTTTACCTATAATGAACAAATATTTTTTAAACTTATTAAATATGAAAATTAAAAATTGAAAAAATTCAGGAATCTACTGGATAGATTTATGAACAATAATCCGCCATCAAAAAATTTTAATTTTTATTTATTTTTCTATAAATAGGCTACTTTTGTATAACGAAATCTAATATATATGATAATATGTATTAATGACGTACTATCTGAGATTTGATTTATCTGGCTCTTGATGTATATTTCTATAAGATTGGTACACCTTACTATTAACGTTACTATGAAAACTGGACTGTCTATGAAAAAAAAAATTTGTTTACGTCTTTATCTTTATACTATATCGATTGTGATTTTTTATTTGTGATTGTGGGAGTGTTCTGAAAATGGAGAATAAATATATATAAAAGCTACATCAAATAATCTACCTAATGTGGATTATTTTATTGTACACGATTATAAAAATCGATGAAATTTAAATTTAGTTAAGCCTGCACTTTAAGTATGTGAGAAGAGTGTTGCTAACGCACAATCACATTAAACCAAATTCTTCTGCTTTTCGATGTTATTTCTTATTAACTATTAACGAAAACCACTAAAAATCGATATACCGATTATTTTAGATTTACCACCAAATATAATATGTGGTCGAGTAGACACTTTCAAACTAAATCTGCAAAAGGGAAGGAGTTACAGGTAGTACGTCATAGTCCGCGAGATTTGAAAATAAAAGTCAGTAAGGTCCAAAAGCGTTAGGATTTAAAATTATTAATCAGTGTAGATAATACATTTTGACCTTATATATTTAAAAGTAATTTTTATAAAAATCACAAAAGTTGCCCATCATGCATTAGTTAATTAACAATTTTTTTCAACTTGAACATGAACATTTTAAGTGCGATAATTGTTAAATAACAAATGTGAAACTTTTTCCTCATTTGGATCAATTTTTGAAAGGTCTCAGACGAGATTGCCGTTAGAAAAATTAAAAAATTGTTATTTTTCACTTAGTTATTAACAATTTACTTAGGCTAAAAATTAAAAACTTTGATTAATCATTGAAAAAGGATTTTTTTTTCATATTACTATTGATTCCTATTTTTATGATTAGGAGTTACATGAAAATGACTTAAAAATTTTTAGTTTCTATTGTTTACAAAATTGTTATAAACAGATGCGTTGTTTACAAGGTAATTAAAATTTTATTTTTGGAAACATAATCTTTGATGCAAATTATGATTTAACAAAAAGTGGTTCCTTAAAATTTTTTTATCACTTAAAAGCGTATGTGTTAATTAGCAATTTTTTTTCACCATATAAATAATTTTTCTCAAAAAATAACACATGTTTGTTTTTGTTCCATTATATAGAAAAAAAATATATAGAAAAAATTTAATTGTTTATAACAAATTGTTTATTAAATAAACAATAAAAATTTAAATAAAAACAATTTTTTTTAGTTATCAAAGAGCCAGATAAATTATGATTAAAAAAAATGGTTCCTTAATATTTACACGTGATAGAAAAAAAATTGTTAATTAACAAATACCTTTTTAAGCAATAAAAAAAATTTTAAGAAACGATTTTTTTGTAAAAAGTCATAATTTGCATCAAAGATTATGTTTCAAAAAAGAAATTTTAAATTATTTAATAAACAACGCATTTGTTTATAACAATTTTTGTAAACAATAAGGAATAAAAAATTTAAAAATCATTTTCATGTGACTTCTGAAAACGAATAAATAGTAATATATAAAAAAAAATTTTTTTCAATGATTAATCAAGCATTTTAATTTTTAACGTAAGTAAATTGTTAATAACAAAGTGAAAAATAACAATTTTTTAATTTTTCCAACGGGAATCTCTTCTGAGACCTTGCAAAAATAGGTCTAAAAAGAAAAAAAATTCAGATTAGATATTTAACAAGTATCGCACTTACAATGTTCAGGTTCAAGTAGGAAAAATTGTTAATTAATTATTACAAGATTTATAAAAAAATCGCGATAAAAATCTATCCAGTAGATGCCTGAATATCTTCAATTTTTAATTTTCATATTTAATAAGTTTAAATAATATTTATTCATTAAATGTCCAAAGTGGACAGCGCTTACGCAAGCCGAAGTCCCCGTTTTCGGCTGTATTTTCAACACTCTGGGAAAATTATAAATATTGATCCGACAGTTGCGGGAGGTAGAGATTTTTTTTTCGTAAATTTCCTCCTCTTTTTGAATCTTTTTTCAAATTTGAAAAATGTCGGAACAGTTTTTGAGATATTTGCAAAAAAACAAACTCCATCAGATGACACCTCGTTCATATTTTTCGGAGGAGTAGAAAAAAGTTTCGTCCAAAAGGCTCCAGTTGACTATATAGGTTTATATTTAAAAAACAATAGATGAGGGTGGCCCTTCAAAGGTTAAACGTTGTTTTAAAAAATTGGATACGCTATGTTAATCCATATTTGGCCTTCAAAAAAAAAGTTATATAAAGTTTGTTTCTATATTTAATAATTAAGGTGGTAATTAATTGAAACGAAAATCGTTAATATCGTCCCAAATATCTGAGAAACCGGGTTGATATTTTGAAAAAAGCATTAAATTCTTCTTTCTTCTCATTTAACCGATATTGTATCAATTGCGATTAAATCTCTGTATAAGCACATTAAATCCGGTTCACCCTGTATACATATTTCAAAATAAACAAACTAGGTACCAAATTTTACGACAAATATAAGAGCGAAATATTTAACCATAAAATACAGCGTACGATGTTACGTCATAGTTGTCACTAATATTATGATACCTACTGAACGTAAGAGTGCGAGCAATTTAACTTATTTGAAATTAGTGTTTTCTAATATTCCCAAGTTCAAGTAAGATGTCATCAATACGAAAGCGACGGATATATTCAGTTGCCACTAATATGAGCAAACCGGAAGAATAACACTCCACTAGAGGGCGCTCAACGCAGCAACTTTTCAGTAGCCACAAATATAGTAAAATCTGAACAAACTCAATGATCACTTGTGGCGACATTTACACAAAAATTACAAAGTAGGTACAGATCGAATCAGCTCGAACTGTAGAATACTAAAATTCTATTTAAAATTGTGGCATACGTGTGCATGTATGCCACAAAAGACACGTATGCCACAAATACTGTCTATGCACACACAAGTTGCCACTAATATAGGGACACAAACACACACACACACACACACACACACACACACACACACACACACACACACACACACACTAACACACACACATACAGACATCATCGCGAAAATATTAAAATCGTATTCTAGGGACCCTAAAACGTGTTTATCCATTGAAAACTCACTACCCAATTTTTAGCATGATTCCTATACCTCTCTTATCTGAAGGGCGAGAGGTAAAAATGAAATAATGACGTTTCATTAATTTCATAGTCTACTATTTGCACAAAATTATAAGTAGGTACTTAAATATGCAATCACTATTGCATATAGGTGTACCTAGATGTATCTAGGTGTGACTGTTATATTTTTACTAGATAAATTTTATAAAATAAAGTTTAATTTCGTTCGAAATATCTTCAAATATTAATATTTCAACTAAAATATTCAGACTGCCCTACATTTTGTTTTAATATACCTATTATTTACTACCTTTCTTTAGTTTATTGTAAATGAAAACAGGCGAGCGGAAAAGTACGCGCTAGAGCGACAATAATGTCAAATTATTACAGATCACGGAAAACATCAACTTTGCGGTTAGATTTGAGTGTGCAAAAGCCTACTTTGGGTAGTGATCGTAGGAAATAGTTATTTTCCTAACAAGTGCGGAAAGTTATACTTTTCCGCACGTAATTGCAGTTGCCCGAACGACGCGAAGTTGATTAATTACTTTTCAAGGGAAAAATATGGTGGAATACCGATTTTACCGTTAAATGCAATCTACAACGTTTGGGTTCACCCCAAAAATATAATCGTATAATACATTTTTTCCGTAGACCGTCCATTTAGATGTATGATAGGTATCCCTAAATGCCAGTGCAGACGGACGTTAAATTCGACGTCCCGCAAACATAAGTCACTGAAATGCATTAAAACAAATGAAGACATGGACATGAACGTTAAGCAAACCACCGCATTTGTGTACATTATGAATCTCTACAACCAGTGTTGCCAGATCTTAAATGTCCAAGGCGGTAGATTTGACATGTAGAAAACGGTAGATTTGGGTTTGAAAACGGTAGCTGTCATATGACGTAATAATTATGTTTCTTGCACTACTGCCTAGTAGTGATTAGATACTTTGATTACTATGCTTATTTTTGTATGGAAAATGAAGCAAAAATTAAAGAAAATAGTGAAAAATAGAGAAAATGGAAAAAACTAGGGAATATGGGGAAAAGTAGAGAAATAGGGAAGAATAAAGTGAAATAAGGAAAATAAAGCATAATAGGGACAAACAGGGAAAAATAGAGAAAAAATAGAGAAAAATAAAGAAAAACAAGGAAAAAAAAGGAAGTAGGGAAAAGATAAGAGAAAAAGGGAAAAAATAACGAGAAATGGTGCAAAATAGGAATAAAAAGGAATAATTGGGAAAAATAATCGAAAATAATGAAAAATAGAGAAATATAGGCAAAAATAGAGAAAATAAGGAAAAATAGATACAAATAGGAAAAGTGGGGGAAAAATATGGAAAGGGGGGGGAATAAATAAAAATGGGAAACATTGTAAAAAATAATGAAAAAAAGAAAAAATAAGGAAAATATGGAAAAATACGGAAAAATATTAACAAATAGGATCAAATAGGAGAAATAAGAAAAAATAGGGAAAGTAGGGAAATAGGAAAAAATAGAAAAAATAGAGAAATTAGGAAAAAATAGGGAAATATAGGGAGAAATAGAAAAAAACTGGAAAAATCGGTAAAATTATACAAAATAGGGAGAGAGAGAGACAGAGAGACAGAAACTGCCCAGTAAATAAAAAATTGAATATTTTGGCGAAAAATTTGCGACAAAAATCGCACTTTGTAGCACCCCTTGAAAATATCCATTTTCATAATTTTCAGTATTTCTTCGAGTCAGAACTCAGGGGTGCTGTATTTAAAACCAGCCCTAAGTGACCAAAACTACCAATAAATAAAAAAGGATGCGGCATGAAGTTAGCACTCCAAAATTTATTTTTTTTTGGAACTTTCGAAAATTCCCAGAACTCTTTCCAAAACCTACCGAGAGCTCTAGAACTCTTTATTTCTGAGATATCTATTCACCCAGAACTCTTTTTTCTCGCAAAAGGGGCACCCCAAAATTTGTTTTTTAAAAATTCCGCAAAAAAATTGCAAAACTTTATCTACACCCCCTCGAGAACTCTAGAACTCTTCGAGACGAGTCCAGAACTCCGAAAAAATCAAAGGGTTCCGGCAATTGGGGTGCCAACTTCCGGGCAGTGGAAAAATATGAGGAAGTAGGGAACAAGGAAAAATAGGGAAAAACATAAAAAAATAGGCAAAAATGGAGAAAAATATAAAAAACAGGGAAAGAAAAAGCGATTGTGAATATAGAAAAAACGGAAATATGGGGAAAAACGTAGAAATATGGAAACGTAGGAAAATACGAAAAAACAGGGAAAATAGGGAAATTTTAAAACAATAGCAATAAAAATAGTAAAAAATGGAAAAGATATTGAAAAATAATGAAAAAAAAGGAAAAATAATAAAAAATAGGGAAAATAAGTACAAATTGTCCCTATTTGTACTTATTTTTCACTATTTTGCCCTATTTTCTCTATTTTTCCCTATTTTTTTCTATTTGGAGAAGTAAAATGAAATAGTCAATACAGGGAACAGGATATAAAAATTGAATTCACACAGGAAATAAAATAGAAAGAAACAAAATTTTGGGATTTATTCAAAATTCAAAATTTTGATAAAAGGAATTACAGATTTGTTATTTTTTTTGTCAAAATTGATATAAAAAAAATTGTTACAGTGTATAGCATAAAAAACATAAATTTGAATATAATTTAGTTTTGGTTATTATTTTCGGGTATTAAAGATCTAATATTAATTACAATTTTTTTTTGTAGAATGATTTAATTTAATGTACTCTGAAATTAGTTTTCTTTGCAAAAATTTAAAACAGTACATTTATTTTATGACTAAATTGATTCTTGTTGTGTGTGCAAAGAATATATCAATTTAATATATATTTATGAGCTTAATTCAGTGAGAAAGTTTGCAGTTACGTTATACGTGGTGAAATTTTCCTTTTATAGAATTTAGAACTTGATATCGGCAACTAAAATATCGGTATCGGTAAAAAAAAATACGTATCGGCCATTCACTACCCTTTAAAAATCGATTATGCTACTGTAAAGAACACTTTTAAAGTTAAAGGAAGCTTTAATTTGATTATGGAACTGGCTATTATTCAAATGTTTCAAATTTAAAATTGCTTCTTCCTTTCTTAACCTTGGCTTATAAAAAATATGGAAAAATATTGAAAAAATAGCGGAAAATAATGGAAAGATGGAAAACAGAAAATAATATTCATAAAAAGGGAAAAACAGAAAAATAATGAAAAACGGGAGAATTACGAAAAATTGAAAAAAATAGGAAAAAATAGTGCAAAATAGGGAAGAAACGGCAAAAATAGGAAAACGTCAGAAAAAGAAAATAGGGAATATAGAGATAAATAAAGAAAAATCTGCAAAATAGGGAATCATGGGAAAAGAGTGAAGAATACTGGAAAATAAGAAAAAATAGTAAACATAGGCAAAAATAGATAAAAATAGGGAAAAACAGGAAAAAACAATGAAAAACGGGAAAATAGAGAAATTAGAGAAAAATAGAAAAGAATACAGAAAATTATAAAAAATAGGGGAAAATATAGGGTATTCAGCTAGTTATTAATACATGAATCATTTATAACATGTTAAAATTAAAATGAATCAAGAATAGAATTAATTTATTTTTGTATGAAAATAGAACAGAAAACAAGATTATATTATTATTATTACTATAGTGAAAAATTAAAATTAATCGTGCAAAAAACAATCAATCGTTAATATTTTGACATTAGCATTTCCTTTGACCTACTCTGATCTATTCCGAACAATAGAATCCATAAATTTTCCTGTTAAATATTCGTTTTAGAATGACCGATTTTAGTTTAACGATTTTGTTTTATGACCGCGCCGCGATAAAGTAGTTTTAAGTTCTCATCAGTTTTTAACGTTATTTCTAGCAATGATTCTATCCGCGGTTTCACCAACTGTTTCTGTTTGAGCTAAACTCTAGGAAATCGTAAAAGATATACAGAAATATAGTATTTATTTTTAAATGTAACCGTTCAGTATTGACAGAATGTATTTGAAATTATGTATGTAGAAATAATTGACAAATACTTATTGAACCAATTTTTTATTATTTTGGTTCTTTTCTTTTTGTAATAAAAAAATTAATTTGATAATTCTTATAAATAACTCATACTTGCATACCCTATTCTGGTTGATTAATAGAAAGTTCGTTAAAATAATGTGACATAATTAAAAGCCATTTGTTTTGAGTCTCCTTACATAGTTTTAGGCCAACTGTAAAGATAAGCACTCTCATCCTCTGCCCTATGAAAAGCGGTCAACTGATTGCGCTTATCAGTTTCAACTCTTTGACGGCTTCCATAACAAGTTATCCATTCAAATTAAAAGCTGTTTATTAAATCCATGTTGTGACCTGTAGTTTCTTAAAATAAAAAAAAAATATCGTACCATAGGCGCTTTTTTGTAATATATAAAAAAGGATTGAGAAATATTAAAAATGGGTATAGAGAAATAGGAAATTGGTAGGAAAAACAAACATTTAAAAACAGATTTTTTCTACGTTCATGTTAAAAAAGAAACTTTATTGAACTACATGTAGTGGAAAAACTGGTTCTTTATTGCACTAGTGCAATAATAGTATATTGTGCCACAAGTGTAGAAAGGTGCTAATTCCTTAAGAGTTTGAAAATGAGAGTGAGAAATTGCCTTTCTGCACATATTACACACTATATTTTTTCTACAACCACACTTTTTGTTAACTGATAAACAAATTAACAAAAAAAAAATCACTTTCCGGTACACTAATGTCATATTCCAGTTATTGTGAGAAAAGATCAAGTTTGCGAACATAAAACTATGTAGTGGTCATAGAAAAAAAATTATTGCACTCACCTGCCATAAACATAAACATTCGAATCGACGTCATATTTAGTGCACTTAGTACCACATAAATAAAACATTTTTTGGGTTTTTATTGAACGTAGAAAAAATTCTGTATTCACCTCGTACAAAAAGTATTTATTGCACTTGACGTGTTGTCAAATTTCACGTCTCATGCAATAAATACTTTTTGCACTTGTTGGGTATATTTTTTCATGAATATCAAACACAATACCAACCTCACTAACACTACGTGTCACCTACTGAGTGCTTGCAGTGTAGCCATAGAGCGGCCTTCTCTATAGCCTTGCATTTATCATTACATGACGTTACGCCTTTAAATCATTGTTTAAAATCGCTCTATTGTGATATGTTCATGAAATTATTTTTTATGCGATGAACGATTTTTAAAAAGGTAAAATTAGGAAAAAATAGACAAAAGTGGGAAAATCGAAAAAAAATTGAAAAAATCGTAAAAAATATCAAAAAATGAAAAAAATTTGGAAAAAATTAGGGAAAATGGGAAAATTTAGGCAAAAATAGGAAAAATGGGTAAAATGGAAAAAACTATGAACAAATAGGAAAAAATAGTAAAAAAGAAAAAAATTGAGGAAAAGTAAAAAAAACGCTAAAAACCGCAAAAAATGGCAAAAAATAAAAAATATCACTAAAAAACACAAGTAATCGAAAAATAGCAAAAAAATCGAAACACAATCCCCAAAAAAAACGCAAAAAATTGCATAAAATAGCAAAAAATGCGAAAAAAATACAAAAAATTGCAAATGCAAATAATGATAAAAAATCGGAAAAAATGAAAAAATCGAAATAAATCGAAAAAAATCAGAGGAATAAGAAAAAAATGAGAAAAAAAATCATCCAAAAAAAAACAGAACAATGAGAAAAAATGAGGACAACAAAAAATCAGAACAAAACAAAAAAAATATGAAAAATGAGAAAAAAAAAAGAGATTAAAATCGGAAAAATCGCTAATCGCAAAAAATGGAAAAAAATCGTAATAAAAAATTGCAAAAAATCACAAAAACCGGAATGAATGAAAAAAAATGAAAAAAATTGACAGATTTGAAATAAATCGATAACAATTAAAAATTAATTCAAACAAAACTGTAAAAAATCGAAAAAAAATCACAAAAACACATAAAATGGCAAAAAAAAATCAAAAAATCGCAACAAAACAGATAAAATCATAAAAAATAGCAAATGCAAATGGGGAAAAAACAAACAGTAATAAACACAAGTAACCGAAAAATATCGCAAAAAATCGCAAAAAAAAAATTCAAAAATTGTAAAAAAAGCGCAAAAAATACCAAAAAAATCGAAAGAAAATCCCAACAAAAACACAAGAAATCGCAGAGAATACAAAAAAATGCAAAAAAAAATCGGAAAAAATTAAAAAATTTGAAAAACCCGAAAAAAATCAGGGGAATGGGATATAAATGAGAGAAAAATCAGAAAAAAAAACAGAACAATGAGAAAAAAATGAGGACAACAAACGAACAAAACAGAAAAAAATATGAAAAATGAGAAAAACAAACGAGATAAAAATCGGAAAAAATCGCAAATCACAAAACAAGCTAAAATCGAAAAAAATGGAAAATAGTCGCCAAAAAACGTAAAAAATTGCAAAAAAATCATAAAAAACTTCAAAAAAATCGCAAAAAATCGGAATGAATAAAAAAAATGAAAAAAATTGAAAATTTTGAAATAAATCGAAAATAATTAAAAATAAATCTCGAACAAAAACCGTAAAAGAAGGGTAATAAATTGAAACAAAATCCCTAAAAAATCACATAATAATCACAGAAAATAGTAAAAAAAATTCAAAATATCGCAACAAAAACAGAAAAAATGATCAAAAATTGCAAATGCAAATGCTCAAAAAACAAAAAAAGTCACTAATAAACACAAGTAATCGAAAAATATCGCAAAAAATCGCAAAAAAATTTCAAATAAAATCGTACAAAACCAAAAATAAAACACAAGAAATCGCAGAAAACACCAAAAAATGCGAAAAAAATAGGGAAAAATGAAAATATTCGAAAAAATCGGAAAAAAAATCAGAGGAAGAAGAAATAAATGAGAGAAAAATCAGAAGAATGAGAAAAAATCAGGTCAACGAAAAATCAGAACAAACCAAAAATAAAATGAAAAATGAGAAAAAAAACAGAGATAAAAATCGGAAAAAATCGCAAATCGCAAAAAAGCTAAAATCGCAAAAAATGGAAAAACGTAAAAAATTGTAAAAAAATCGTAAAAAACCGGAATGAATAAAGAAAAATTGAAAGATTTGAAATAAATCGAAAATAATTAAAAATAAATCTCAAACAAAAACCGTCAAAAAAAGCATAAAAAATCGAAACAAAATCCCAAAAAAATCACAAAAAACCCACAGATAACAGTAAAAAATCGCAACAAAAACAGAAAAAATTGCGAACGCAAAAAGTTAAACGTAATAAATGGTAAAAATCTCAAAAAAACAACCAAAAACCGAAAACAATTGTAACTATGTAAAAAATTTAAAAAAAAATGAAAAAATTCGATTTGAAATAAATCAGAATAAAAAAAATGAGAAAAAAACAAAAAATAGGGAAATATAGGCACAAATACGAAAAATGCTAAAAAACAGAAAAAAAACATGAAGAAATAGGAAAAAAGAGGAAAAAGCAGAGAAAAATAGGAAAATAGGGAAATTTGGGCACAAACAGGAAAATTGGGAAAACTAAAAAAAATAATAAAGTATGGGAAAAAATAGGAAAAATGGGAAGAAATAAAGACAAAAATAAAAAAAAATAGGTATATACGATTGAATTTCGACCACTGGGCGACAAATAGTAATAATTATTCAAGAGATAATTACTGAAAAATAAGCACTAAAATTAAATGTTTCTAGAAAAAACACCAATATTTTTTTAATGTCATACTTATCTGTTAAAAAACATATTGGACCTACTCTGCATATCATTCCTTAAAGAATATTCACATCATAATTTAAATTATATTGGTGACATACATTTAATTGCTTTTTTAATTAACTGTCTTCATTTTTTAGTGGTGTGATATTTTTACTGCAATATAGTTCAAGATAAATACTCCATAATTTGTTTATGTAAACTCATACGGAGATGATGTAACCGCTTGTTTTAAATAAAATTACTTCCATTCAAAAATCAAAGATGTTAAGTGAGGTTAAAGAAACACATTTAGTTCATGATGTTATTTTATATATTGGGAATATTCTAGGAATATGTTATATGTTTGTTTTGGATAAAATTGCTAGTTTTTATTATCATATATATTTTAAACAGATTGTAGATTGAGTTTTGGTATAATGAACTTTTGATCTAGATATAACAAATCTACAGAATAAATGCTCATCCATTTCAGTTTGTTGTTAAAGAAAATAGATGTCATGTGTACTAATGGTGCTTTCTTTCTATACAGTTACGAATATAAAGAATAAAACAACTCGAAGTCATACCACAAATTATTTAATAGTGACGAAACGTCTAAAAGGCAAATAGCGACATGTTTCGGTCTACACGACCATCATCAGGCCTATAAAAAAAATTGACAATGTGAAGAGACATTAACAAAATTAAAATGTTATATTATAACTTACAAATTGGATCCAAAGCGTTGATAAAAGTTACAAATGATTGTGACGAGTTACATTGTGGAAAAAAATTTATATATACTTAAAACATAAACTAATTAAATTAAAGGGAAAAATTTAAATAACTCCATATGAGTTATTTAAAAACCCATTTGAGGTAAAATACAATAGAATTAAATTATCAAATTATAATTATGCTGCGTAATAATTACCATGCACTAATGGCTGACTAAAAAGTGCAAACCAAGAATGACAATTGACATTTAGAAGTGGACTACAAAGTAAAGGACATGAGAAAAAAAAGCGAAGACTAGATATCAGAAACAGGCAATAAAAGTTGTTGAAGGTAAAAGGCCATAAGGGAGCAAGTAAAAGAAAGAAGAAAAACATAACCTAACGAAATTATTAAATTAGTAGATCAAAATTGTAACTTTAAAAATAAATAACCATCAGACGGATATAGGCCTGATGATGGTCGTGTAAACCGAAACATATCGCTATTTGCCTTTTAGACGTTTCGTCACTATTAAATAATTTGTGGTATGACTTCGAGTTGTTTTATTCTTTATTGAATACTTTACCATATTTGAGTATGGATAATATTTTGTTTTTAATTACGAATATTATTACCATAAAATATCTCTTGTTAGGCCGAGCGAACCTTGACGCGCGTGAATTACAATAAAACGATAATTATTGTACGTTATCAACAGTGATTGCGAAATTCTATTCCATCCTGAGTTGTATATAAAGTTTTACTTGCCTTTTCCATTGATATGTGAAAGATCACACCTTTTCACTGATTATTAATTAGTAAAGTTGATTAGTTATTATTATTATTATGGTTATAAATAAAAGCCGGTTTTTTTCTAACTAATTTAGTGGCGAGGGTTAAATATTTATAAATAACATGAATACAAAAAAAAATAATTATTATCAAAATCAACACGAAATTATAAAAACGATTGATTAAATCTTAGAAACCCTCGCCTGTCCGACAGAAACTCAAAGATGCCTGAAAACAGGTCTTTACCCAACGAAACACAAAATTTAATTGACTATTCCGTGATTTCTAACCGTGACCAAACTTGACATTTACTGAAAATGGTTTTAACTTATAAATTTTTGGAAAATATTCAAAATGAATAAACTTTTGCATATCTATCAAATCATTTCCGGCGAGGCATCGATGTTTATGAGAGAAAACTTGCCCAAAAATAGCCAAGCTACGCTGGGAACCATCTTGTACCGCTAATGGAACTTAAAATATATAAAATATCTTTTCCTAACTAAACAGACTCTTGTTCTTTGTTTTGGCGAATCAATTGTATTTGCTGCCATAAAAATGGTCACATTTACGCAATATATTTTACTGGGTGTTTTTCCACTCTGTTACAATCCTTTCGCAGGATACTTAGATTCGTTTGTTAAAAACTGTAAATAATTTCTAGAAAAAATATCAAAAATTAAACTAACTAAATTAGTTAAATCCACTATTAACATTGTGTACTTTTCAACTAAGTGTTAAAAAGAGTTTAAAATTTGGTCCAGGGTTGATTCGATTTGAAATGAAGAAATAAAGATTTTAAAAATGGATTTGGTTTCTCCGAATATTTCAAAATTTAATAGCTTTAGTGAAAATTTAAACAAGTGAAAAAGAGCAATATTTTTGTCGTAATTTAAAGTTTTCGAAAATATAAAGTTACGAAAATAAATTTTTAAACAGGTATATGTACTAGAGTATATATAGTATAAGTAGCGAGAAAGTAAAAATAGGTCAAATTTTTGGGGGTTCTAAATGATGCTGAATCGATTGCCGTTGTCCGTTTGTCTCTATCTCTCACAGTTCTCAAGTTGAATCAGGCTAACAGACGGACGGACAGACGGACAAAACCGTCTTATAAGAGTTTTTTTCTTCGAAAACTCTAAAAAGGGTTCTTAAAAAGGAAGAAAATTCCTAAAGAAAGTCCAGAAATTCTATCTCAATTATTAATACTTTTAATTTAACGCTTTCACGAGCGCTACGTCACAGCGCTGCACCATTTTTCTCTATTTTTGATTTCTTCATTATTTCCTATTTTTCATAATTTTTTCTTATTTTCCCCTATTTGTCCTTAATTGTATCTACTTTTCACTATTTTCCCTATTTTCCCTACTTTTACTCTCCTGACCCACCTTCTAGAAGGGAAAGTATTGTGAACGAGCTAAAAAAAAAATGGAGATAAAAACGGAAATATCCATTTTCGGCCCCCCTGAGATGATGGAAGTTTGTCTGTCTGTATGTGTGTATGTGTATATGTGTATATGTGTGTGTATATTCTTCCACGATAGAGGCCACACGTTTAATCCGTTTGAGCTTAAATTTGGTACAGAGGTTTGGGTTACGACATCTATCAAACGGAAGTGTCACTATCAAAAAATGACAGATGCAATATCTCATGGAATTTTACATGCAATATGTCATTTGAAACCCCTTGAAAAACTCTATTCAGAACAGTCAAAATTATTTCTCCAACTGTCACCTGTCAAAAATAAAAAAATGTCAAAAATTGAAACATTAGCATTAAATATCTGAGAAAGTTTTAATCCGATTGAGCTGAACTTTGGTATGTAGATTTGGGTTACCCGTCGGAAGAACTCATTAACTTTGTATGACATCTGTCAAACGTGAGTGTCACTATCAAAAAATAACAAATGCAATATGTCACGGAATTGAACATGCAGTATGTCATTTGAAAGCCCTTGAAAAACTCTATTCAGAACAGTCAAAATTATTTCTCCAACTGTCACCTGTCAAAAATAAAAAATGTGAAAATTTGAAACTTTAACATTAAATATCTGAAAAAATATTTGTGGATACTCGTCGGGAAAGTTTTGGGGCGACACAACCGATTTTTTTATATTATTCCCTGTTTTTCCTTATTTTTCCTATATTTCCCTATTTTTCCATAAATCTCGACATGTTTCCCAATGTTTGTCTATTGTCTCTATTTCTACTATTGTATCCAATTTTTCTCTATTTTTCATTATTTTTCTTTATTTTCCTTTTTTCACTATTTTCTCCGATTTTCCCATACTTTTTCTAGTTTGTTCTTTTTTTCCCAATTTTTTCCAATTTTACTTTATAACCCTATTTTTCCCTTTTTTCCTATTTTTTTCTATTTCCCATATTTTTCCTCGTTTTTTTTTCGTATATTTTTGCTATTTTCCATTATTTTTCCTATATTTTTCATCTTTTTTCTCTATTTTTCCGCATTTTTCCATATTTTCTATTATTTTTTTGTAGTATTTCCATTTTTTCACTTGTCTTATGTTTGTTTTTTCTTCTTTATTTCGTCTATTTTTCACTTATAATTAACAGGAGGTTTTTTTTTTGTCGAAGTAAACTTGGTATGTATCAATAAGAATTTTGTTGCCTGGCAATTTAACGAAAGAAACTGCTTCTGAAAGGACGAGTAATTTTTTCTGGCAGTTTTTTGAGTTTAATTACCTAATGGTTCCGTCCCGTTATTGTCGTCGCTAGAAAAGTTAGGGCAAACTTTTTTCGCTGTCATAATGACAAAATCACGCGACTTATGGGATTTTTTATACATAAATTAAATTGTCACTATTTTTTCCAATTTTCTCATATTTTTCCCAATTGTTTCCTATTTTACTGTATTTTCTCCTCTTTTTCCCCGTTTTTTTTCCTATTTTTCACTATTTTTTCGCATCTTATCATATTTTTTCCTGTTTTTCCCTGTTTTCATTATTTTTTACCATTTCCTTTATTTTACCCTATATTTTCCTCTATTTTTCCCTATTTGTCCCTATTTTGCAAGCCGCGTTAAGTTCGAAAAATATTTTTTGCCAATCGTGATTTTACTATATCTCTTTTTATACTGATTTGACCGGAAATTTAGATGATATTTTTTTCTTATATATTTTATGTTCCTATCATGAGCTTAACACCTTATAAGTAAAATACTGCTTCAACTAAAAAAAAAAACAAACAAAATTTTCTGATCTCATGAGTCGTATCCATTTATTATTTTAAAGATAATATCAGTGGCGGTATATATAAAGCTTAGTAAATGGTTATTGGAAAGTATCTTTAAGAACCTACAAACGTAATAAGAATTAATGGTGCTTTGTTATGTTCATAAAAAAATTAAAAATATTAAAGGGTACAAATGAAAATATGTAATTAGAGACTAAACGTCATGTAGGCTCAATATGAAAAAAAATTCTCCTTCAATAATTTTTTTTCTTATTCTGCTGTTTATCATAAACATTTCACTCTAACCCCCTGTATATTGTAAATTTTTCTATTATTTTTTGAATTTTCATTATTCGCTTTATTGTCAATGAATCTGTTTCATCTAGAATTCTATATTTATTTTTTTAGATAGTATATTTCAATTATTTTATAAGTAGATAGTCTATACTACTCCGACCACCACTATAGGGAATTCAATATGGTGGAGAGAGAGAGAGGATGGAGAGATTTAATGTATCAGAGAGAGAGTGCTATATCGATAACGTAGTAGATACCAGAAGATGCTAATAGGGCAGAAGGATTTGACAGACCTGAAGACTAGACCAAAGGAATCCGAACCGATCTTCAGATGCTGCAGTTGCTTCTGCTCTATTAGCATCCTCTGATATCTACTACCACAGATTAAATAAATGGCGACAGTGAGACAAGGTCAATTTTAAAAGAGTGAGATAGAAAATACATACTAACTTAAAGCCCAAAACACGTGCTATTACCTTTCTTGAGCATGTCTAAACCATTACATCGAGTCATGTACATGCCCAGCCCAGCGGTGTGCTATTTCGAGAGAAAGAGATGAAACGATGGTTTAATCAATCTCTATCTTTCTCAAAACTTATATTTAGGATCTTAGAGATAGCGCTAGACCGAACCTATACGCTATCCCCCTCACTCTTTTCAGCAAAAAATATGACATCAATATACATGTTGGCCACGTCCCTGGATATATGTCAATGGTCTAAACATTAAAACTACTCATTGATGCCAATATCATTTGAATTGCAACATGATTGGACAATCTCACCGATTTCATGTCTTAAAATGATCACTTTAAATTGGTCACAGTGGTTATTTCAGTGTAGTTTGTTTTAAAATTTTATTTGGATATTGTCAGTTTGATTTGTGTTAGTTCTTAATTACTGTTTAATGAAATTCAATTAAATTATAATTTTAGTCAATTATACATATTCTTCAGTTGATACTGTTATGGAAACATAATATTAGGTAATTTTTAAGTAATTCTTATACAGTTTGGCAACGTCGCGTATATACCGATTTAAACGCCGAGGTCAAATAAATGTTTGACAGGAGAACAATTAAAGTAGGCTGAGTGTAGAATCTTATATATGATCTCTGCTCTCTCGCTCACACATTAGGTACGTTCGGCATTACTTCTTGCAGAGTAGAGCGAGCAGATCTGATTTGTAGTAATGTGAGTTACGAGCACAAAGAACGCGATTTGCAAAAATACTAATACTTTAATCCTATTGCTTAATGATGACCGGCTAATGCAGGACTCGAACTGCAAAAAGTAATTAAAGGAAATTTTAATCCTATACTCGGAACTGCACAAAGTCGTTATATCGATATTTTCTAAGAATATATTATTTATTTATTTTTGTTATGGGATTTAAAACGCTTTTTTGTCTTTAAATTTTTAATTTTCGTATCGTTTAACCCCTGTAACATAAAAACTATCAACGCTATTAAAACTTGCTGACTGTTTATAGAAAGAGAAATCAATATTCTATATTTAAGAAATATTTCAAAATTTTAGATCAAAAATTGTGGCCGTAGGACGAGACCACAACTCCAAGGATTTTTTAATTTTCCCTCCTTTGGTCTCTTATTTTTCTCAAGGTCACAATTCTTGCTAAAAAAATTTGAAAAAATTCTTATTTATATTATTTTTTATTCTCCTTTCGATGGTATAAATTTCATTCTAATATATTATTTATTTATTTTTGTTATGAGATATAAAAAGCATTTTTTCTTTAAATTTTTAGTTTTCAAATCGTTTAACCCCTGAGACATAAAAACTATCAACGTTATTAAAACTTGCCGACTGTTGATAGAAAGAGAAAACCATATTCTATATTTAAGAATTTTTTAAAAATTTTAGATAAAAAATTGTGGTTGTGACAATAGGGAGAGACCACAAACATAACGATTTTTCCCTTCTTTTGGTTTCTCCCTTTTCTCAAGGTCACAATTTTAGCTAAAAAATTTTGAAAAAATTTTCATTTATAGTATTTTTTATTACCTTTTCAGTGGTATTAACTTCAATTTAATATGTTATTTATTTACTTTTGTTATGGGATAAAAAATGCATTTTTGTCTATCAATTTATAGTTTTCATAGTGTTTGTACACTTTGTTCACCATTCTTGTTGAAAAATAGTGTAAATCTCCAATACAGTCCAACAACATAAATTGGTTAAGAAAAAACAATAATTTGAAATAACGGTCTGTGTCAATTGTCATTTCAGTTTGTTCCGTCTTTAAAGCTGGAACGAATAGATAAATTCACTTTTCACAGAATCTAACTTTCAAAGTGATAATTAGTGCAATTACGAACGAGAAGTTTGAGTACTTTGAGCATGTAGATTTATTATATCGAACGCACCTATTGAATCTCTGCATCCTCTCTCTCTAACACATTGAATTCCCTATAGTAGTAGTTGTACTTGTATAGACCACCTACTTTTATAGCTCTTCTTATTCTGGTAGTTTTTTTGAAATTTTGTAAAGCGGTTTCTTTATTCTTTGATATCTAGTTCATAATCTTTGTTTCGCATTATTTCTTACTAATTTCTTACTATATTTTTAATTTACTATACTATTCGTCATCGAAAAATATAGAGGATTTATTATTTAAATGATCCGCTTAATGAATACTTTATTGTGCATCGGATACTATTTATAAATAAACGTCATATCTTAAAAGCAAGTTGATCATATACGTAATGAATTTTAACTATTTACCATGTTATAAAACTCTATAAACATGATAAATGTACCTACCACAGCCTGTCAGTTTTAATCGAACTTAAACTCTAAAAGATATAATCAATTAATATACTTTAATTGCCATGAAATGGTCATGACGTTTCCGTAATAATTTTTCTATTTGTATTATTAGTTATGACAGTTTTTATAGAGAAAGAATTAAAGACACTTGTAATCAATAAAACATATTTTTTTAAATTAAATTAGATATCAAAAAACAAATAGTATAACATTTTTTTGTCAAATATTTTAGGCAATTAGAATTAATGAGGAAGTACTTTGAAAAAGGCTTAAAATAGTAAACATAAGTCTACAACTAAATTTGCTACTTAATGAAGCATATAATTATACTGAAATGATCAGAAATTTCGACTTTATAGTCAAATTATTTATCAAAAAAATTATGTATTTTTTCTACTTTTTAATTAATCTGGCAACGGTGACAAAATTTTTTGAAGTTTTTAATCATACAAATAGAAAATTCTTTTATGGACACTTAAACGGTGAGGCTAGTGTGATCCTTGACAGACTTCTTTCTCACATAGATATAGTGATACATGACGTGAAAAAAGTTTGAATTGGAAAAAAGTTTTCTTATGCAAAATACCTAATTTCTATGGCTGATACTGGAAGGGCCGATCCGCACTGCACTTTTTACTGACAAACGAAAAATATGTGTGACGTCAGTAGTGGAATAGTTATCCAAGGCAAATATATACGTTGTAAAACACTTTCCGCTTATACCAAGTATAGAAGTCGGTATAACTTTATTCCTGGAATAGGTATTCTCAGTATTTTTCCTCAATTGTAAAACTGGCCCTAAATCTCTTGAGGGGAATAGGACTAAACCCCCGTCTCTAATCAATGAGATATCCTCATAGACTAAGCAAGGGAACACAATAGATCTTATAGGTCGCGATGTAATTACCCCCCATATCAACAATATCAACATACAACATACAATACAATGAAAAATAAACCCAGCAAGCTAACGGTATCCAAGTAGCTTAGCTACAGATAGACAGACGGTTTTAGTTGACTTAGC